>BPLQ01001451.1:0-600000 GCA_021605075.1 Caerostris darwini | reverse complement strand
AAAAAATTTAATGGTGGAATTAAAAATTTTTTTTTTACACATTAAATCATTTTTCATCAATTTCAATTAAAACCCCTTTGATTTTTCCTTTTTAAATTTGAAACTAAATTGCAATAATTTTTTTTTTAACAAAAATTAATTTTAATTTACAGAACATTGGTTTTATCAAATAAGTTATTTAAATATTATTTTTAAAAATCAAATCCCTTTTCAGCAATCTGTCTAGAATTTAATATTGCATTCATCTTGATACCATCTTTCTTGCAATCATTAAGTTTAAAAAATGCAGTTTTTCAGTGTTATTTAACTCTATCGGTATTTATTTTTAAAATTTTATTCATTCAAAAAATATATTTCAAATTATTTATATTTTTGTTTCAAATCTGTTGACTGATTTTAAATTAAAGGATTATTCCAATTCTAAATCTATGTTCAATCAAATCAGAATATTTGGAAAAAATAAATAAGATTTATAATAAGAGAATGTGTAGTAAATATAATCAGATTTTAAAATATATTCATCAATATTTTATACATATATTCATCAATATTTTCAACATTTAATTAACATATTTTCACAGTATTACAAAAATATATATAAATATTAAAAATTTTATTTTGTTGACATAAAGTCAGTCTTGTAGATCTAAAACTTTTCTTAGATGTCTTCTTTTCAAAGGTCAGTATCTCTTTTCAATATTCAGTTTAATATTACCTCCATCTTGATGTTTTCTTTACATCACTTTAATGTCTCAATAAAACTATTTTCCCTGTTTTACACTAATTCAAAGATTTTAAATCAAAATGGATTTTTGAAATGAAATTATAAACTCCACCTAAAACCCAAATACTTAATTTTTCAAGTATGTTAGTCACTATATGTACATCATTTGAATTTTTATAATTTTATATGCCTATCCCAATTTCTTCTAAAAAATATCTCCTGTAGATTTCAATTTTTCATCAGCTTTGGAGATTGATAAAATGTTTTTGTATTTTTATGAGATGCAATTTATTTTAATTTATAAATTATTATATCACAAATAAATTTAATATAATTGGTTTGGTTTGTCACTCTAGTCATTTTGTGCACGCTTTAGGCTAATTATACCAGGACCTATAGTTTAACATGCATTCCAAATCACTAACAAACATCTATGCCGAATGTTTGAATACGAACCTGAAACTTGTAGTACCAAAGGCCAGAGCGCTAGCCAATTGGCCATCCGACCACAATTTATTATGAAAAATATGATAATAGCTTATTAAGTAATAAAAAAAATATTCAATTATTATGTTTTGCTTAATTTTACTCTCTTGTATACAAATGTCATTGAATATTTTCAGCAGAAAGGGATTTTAACACACTTAAAAGAGTCCAAAAATAGTAGAGTTATGTTGGAATAAAGATGTCATCAAATTAAGTTATCTTTTGCTTAAATTCAGGCTTCATGCAAGAAAATGCTTTTAATGAATGGCTTAAAGAAATGTAAATTTTTAGCCAGTTAAATTATGAGAAAAATTGTTTTTCATCATTTCTGTAATTTTAAGTAAACAAATGGCTAACTTTTTTGTAATAAATGCCTAGTCAATAAAATCTAATACATCATTAAGTAATTTTGTCAAGCTCAATATAACAAAAAAAATTGTTTTTTTGTTTTTTATCAGAAGGAATGAAACAAAATTTTCACATAAATTTTTAAAATATACCATGTTGAAGTCTTAATGTCTTTCTATATCAAAGTTCAATGTCGTAAAACAGTTTAAATAATGTTTTCTCTTTTGGATTTTTAAAAAAAAAATTTTTTTACAGAATATTTCAATTTTAGTAGATAAATAGTATGCATGAGAACCATTTGTCTATTGAAATTAAAATAAATTTAAAAAATATTCTTTTGTAAAGCAAACAATATTGTTTATGTGATGTGTACATTTTACAATCCAGAAAATCTAAAAAGTGTTAGATCAGAAATTGATCATAGGCTTATGTTATCAAATTTTATAACAGTCAGAACCATATCAATAAATAACAGAAGTAAAATAATAGCATGTAAATAAACGATCAACATTTTTAAACAAACTTAATATTTTCTAATGAAATATTATTTGCTTAAAAAAAAATAATTTTAAATTTCCAAAGTCTGCACGCATATAATATATGTCTCTTTTTATATAATAGGCACAATTCTATATATAAAAAAAAGTGCTCATAAAGCAGTTGCTATAAAAAATATCAAACTTAAATTGACACATTAGAAATATGTTAAGATTTGGAGCAATGAATTATAATTAATCTAAAACCCCATAATAAAAAATTAATTATGAAAAAATATATAAATTTTTTTATTTTCATTCGTTTAATTAAATATTAAAGTAGATTCACTAAAATTATTATTACATTATATTATGTAAGGTAAGGTTTATAAAATTTGCTCTTTTCTAACATATGTTATCAATGATTGCACTTTTTGATGTTTTACTAAATGTCATACAACTTGGCTGAGACATAGTTTTTATATGGACTTCATAATTTAAAGTGCCATTTAGAAAATGTATCATTGATTTTTCAATTTTAGAAAAAATAAAAAGTTTGACAAACTATACTTCTAACTAATAAATGGATTTTTCCTTCTATTTATTTATTAATTTTTTAATGTCTGAGAATATTAAAGTTGCAGGGGTGAAAAATCAAAAAATGATTTTCATAGCAGGGTAAATTACATTTTTGTAACAGCTTTCATGGTTTTATAGCAGGGCAAATTATATTTTTGTACTAGCTTTCTCTCTCTCTCTCTCTCTCTCTGTGGTTTCGTAACAGGATATTTTTACATTAACAGTTCTTCTTTAGAATTCAAGGTATATACTAATAAATTTTATATAATTTAGCAATAGCATGATTTATATGAAATAAAATTGCATAATGTGTACCGAAATTAAATTAACCTGAATCATTTCATATGATATTCAATATGAAACTAATTTATTGATACATTACTAAGAAAAAAATTAGAATTAGTTAAAAATTATTTTTTATTTAATGCATAGATAATAAAATAATTTTTTTATTTAATATATATTAATAAATATATCCATTACCGAGTTGAATAAATTTCAGTAATGGATGTATTTATTAATACATTTTGTATTTTTTAAAAGCTAACAATTTTTCTTTATAGTTCTTGCAACTTCGAATAATTTGGAATTCTTCGCAACGAATATTTTTAAAAGAAATATTGTACCAATTTTTAATAGATTTCATATAAAAATACGATTAAATTATTTAATAGAAAAAAATATATTAAATTTTTCACTGAATTTTTGGTATAACATGGTATTTAATTGAAATACTAATTATTTTAAACAAATGGTAGCAAGAAATAAAAGATTTATTTAAAACTTATAAGTATCAAATGATATGAGAGTGTTGAATAAGTGCTTATATGGGGGAAAAAAAGTGCTTATATGCATACTATAAGTTATTTGAAATTGTATTAGCAAATGTAGCGTTTTTTTAGTTTTAAAATTAAATTAAAATTATATGAATCCAATTTTTGGAAAAACACAAAGTAAAGCACAAAAAATAAATAAAAGCCAATATGTCATGGAGAATGAACAATAATTACATATAGGTAAATAATGGGAAAATGTCAACCATGTTTTTAAATGTTATTTAAGAACTCTTCATCATCATCATCATTGATGCAACAGCCCAGTGTGGGCCAAGGCGGTCTATCTAATGGTAGATTTCGAGACGAGAGATGCTTTTTCTTTTTACGGGATAGAGTTGTCAGCTCTACGCCCAATGCTCAACAATCATATAAGGCCGGGACTTACGACTTAAAGTGGATTCCGAACCACTACAAACATCCATGGCACAGCCGGGACCAAGCGCCAGAGCGCTAGCCACTTGGCCATTCAGGCCCTAAAATTCTCAAAACTAAGGGTTCTTATTATTTCTAAACAAAGAGTAGATTCTCAGCGTGGAAAAAAACTGTGCTTATAACAATTCAGTTCAGGCAATAAATGGGAAATAAAGAATTGCTTTAATCCTTCCAATGATGGTTTATAGCTTATTTGTAAATTATTAAAAAAAATAAAATTATTTTGAAATTTGGATATTTAACAATATAATAAATAAAAAAGGAGCAAATAAAACATTAGTAGTAGTAGAGAAAAATACAACATATGTAAAATGTAAATGTAATATACAAATACAAATGTAAAATATTAAAAAAAAATTCAATTAATTTAAAGTTAATACATTTATTTAAAACAGTTATTGTAGAAACATTTAGTAGTATATATTCACAAACAAATTATTTATCCTATTTGTTTTAATAAAGAACAATATCGCCATGATATATACCCAAATCATTTTTAAACATTTTCGCCCTATGACAAATGTTGTTGACATAAATCCTATCACCAGCAAAAATGTCATAAAAACAGAAATCTTACCCCATTGGTTAATTCTTGCCCCCTCTAATTATGATCTTTAGCAAAAACTGAAGATAGCCTATTTTAAGAATGAGAATATTTTTCCTTGTTACTAAATCAAAATAAAGGAAATTTCTCATAGGAGTAGAAATGTGAAGTTTGCAGTTTTTGTAACAAGGGATGAATTTTGGTGCAGATTTTCCCACCCTTGAAGTTGACAATGTAATTAATACTAAAGCATTATACAAAATTCCATGGTATTATTCTAGCTTAATATATCAAAATCTTTTCCTCTAATTAAAGTAACTAGTGGCTGCATAATTTTCGAAATTTGCAAGTAAAAAACATAGAATTGCTACAAAATAAATAAAATTAGAAGAGATCTGAGAGTATAGAATTCAACAAAAATTATTAGTGCAATTTTCCATATTATTATATAAAAATATGCTAAAAAAAATGGGTTTAAAAAAAAAATTTACATTTTTTCAAAGTAAATCAACATTGTAATTTTTATAAATGCTTATATATTTTTAAAACAAGGGCATTAATACAATTTAAAATTTTACATAAAATAATATTTTGAAATAAAAATCTAAAAACTTTTTGCTATTATTATACATAGAAATTTAATTTATATCTAAAATCTTTATTATGTAAATCTTATTTTCTATTTTGTGAATAGATTCGCATATTTACTTCCACAGAACATTTTTTTTTTTTTTTTTTTTTTTTTAGCATATCACGATTAGGTATGATGCAAAATAATATAATCACAATTCCATAGGCAAAATAAAAGCACTACATTCTTGTTCATAAACCCACAAAGCATGATAACTAGATTTTTTTTTCCTCCCTTATAATGCTCTACATTAACAAAGTATGAAAAAACTATTTATCTTTGATCTAACTGGCTTGAAGAAAATTTAGCATTTTGCTACATATAGAAATATTTATTATTTTCAATTTTGTCTTGTTCTTGATTTCAGTTAAGAGATTTTTTACTATTTATCATACATGTTACATAGCTCAGTAGAGTACTATGTTTTATTTTCCATTAAACTTTTAGATGATTTGTGATGAAATTTTTTTTTTATTTTATAATTATTTGGATGATCATTATTTCTTTTTCTTCTTTACTTTTTTGAGAATGGGCAATATATATACTGATGTCATAGTTTTACTTTTAAAATAAAGTTTTATACTAAATTTTATTTAAAAATATTTTTACTTCCCATGCAAAAAAAAATCCACACTTTTGCTTCATAAAAATATTATATTAGAGAACCAGAAAATAATATCGTTTCAGTTCATGTCAATATTTGTTTATCATTTATCAGCTCATTGTAACTTCAAAATCTTGCCAAAGATATTTTAAGGTTAAAGTGATTTGTTTGCGTGTAACTAATTAAATGTTGTTGTTTTTTCCAAGTTTGGGTGAAATAGCCAGCCAAATAATAGAAGTACATATCAGACATTGTATGCTTTTTGAGTTTCAAGAGGATATAATAATGCAGCAATTGCTAGCAAAAACATTTGCAATATTTATCCAACTGTATTAGACATTCATTAATGTCAAAGGTGATTTTAAAATTTTAGGTGTAATTTTTATCTTTCCGATTCCTATTAATCAAGAAAAAAAAAATCTTTAGTCAGTGAGGTGTTAAGTGGAAAGTAGAAGCAAATCCATATCAGACAATCGAGGAACTGTCAAACACTCTTAACCATACTTGGTTGGCCATTCAAACAGACTGGTAGCAGGTAAACAAAACTAACCACATGCAACTTAATGCTTCAATGACACAATACAGAACTGTTTTTGATTGTAAAAACATTCATTTTGAATTTCTGCTACCAGGCCAAACTGTGAATGCAGATCTTTATTGTGAACTGTATTAAGTAAATCAATCTTTAATTGAAAATTGTCCAGTGATTGGCAGCAGAAAAGGCCTCATTCTACAGCACGATAATGCAAGTAAAGCACTGAGCAAGATGAACTCTGGAATAAATTAATGAATTGGAATGGGAGGTATTACCTCACCTATCATACTTGCCAATGTTCTACAATCGGATTTCCCTTTATTCTAATTGCTACACCTTCTATGTGATAAAAGTTGCAAATTAGATCATATCCAAAATGACATCTCCAAATATTTGATTTTTATTGATCCAGCATTAAAAATTTGCATACTAGATAACAAGGATCATTACACAATTGGTTAAAAATAAAAATGTGTTTAAGATTTATTTTTTTTAACTTAATGCAAAAAACAACACTATTTTCCGGTCTCCATAATGTATATTTATTTTACTTACTTCCTTCACAAGAGACTGAACAGTTTTGGAGAGAGGTTTAGGTTTCTCATTTCTAAAAAAGAACAAACATTGATTGATTAACGTTATTAAAAATGAAAAGTGTTATGAAACTAATATATATTAAAATAACCAAATTAAAATTATATATTGGAAGTAAAAAAAAATCTTGTTTTAAAAATACAGATCAACTATTAAACTATTAGATATATTTATAAAGTTATTGCTAACAAATAAAACTATATACTTGCATTTAACAAATTCATAACTTAAAAAAATACTTTATGCTAATTTAAATAAACCACAAACATTCCTCACTTTGTAAGCAAGTTCATTTTGTTGTAAAATTAATGTTAATTTAATATGTAAATGTAATTGTACATAAAATCCAATGAAAGGAAAAATAATAGTGAACTTAAAATAATCTTGTTAAATTTCTGTATGCAATTGCTCATTTTAAATTTATATCATATCTAAATGAGATTTTTTTCCCCCTGTTCATCTGTTAAACTGTAGATCCTGGTCTTTTCAGCCCTCATGTGCACAAGGTTACTGAGGAGCGACAAACCAAACCTGTTCATCTGAATGTGTTAAAAAAATATTTAGATAATTTGGTAATTTTTATTATTATTACAGCCCTGTAACAAATCATCACTGTATGTAACCAGATTTTTAACAACAGGTACCACTGTTACTAATAGTGTGCCAGTCATAAAAAAGGGGGAGGGAATTAAAGATGGACAAAGCACAGAGAATTCTCATAACTTTAAACAAAATTGATAAAATTTTGTTAAAGTTTTTTTTTTTTTAATATTATGAATTTCATGATTAGTATTATAAAAAACAAATGTTAACAACATTACATAAGGTGCATCATTACATGTCATTAGAAAATTTGATTTTTTTTTATATATTTGTTTTTGCACACACAAATTTTAATGCTAGAATAATAATTGTAATAATTAATGCATTACTTTAAATTCAGCAGTTTACTAATTTGAAATTATAATTAATTTAATAATTATTTGATTAAAATAATTTCAGCTGAATATGTTTTGATAAAAATAAAGCATTTTTCAGTTATAATATACTTTGAATTTAAAAGAGCATATGTATATTAAAATAAAAGTGAAGGTCAAGTCTTTTTAGCATAAATTCCATACTAAACCTATATTATTTCAATACAAGAAATGTATGAATTTTTATTTCTGTAACTGAGTAAAAGTTTTCTATGACAGTAGAATTATGAGAAATATTTTAAATATTTTTCATTTCAAATAGCTTTACATTAAATGAGATTTGAATTTATTGCTTTTGAGATGGCAAAGAAAATGTCATTTATCAATATATATAAAATTTGGGAAAAGTCGTATAAAGCAATTACATAAAATTTATTTATCTAATGCTCATGAAAATTTTTATTATCTATCAACAAAATACAACAAATATATAAATAATTGTTTCTAAACACAATATGAAAAATAAATTCAGGAATTTTCAAATAAATAAATGAGCCAAATTTGGGTTAAAAAAATTAAATTGACTTTAGTTATAAATTTGCAATTACTTTACTGCCATATTTAAAAATAACAATAAATATGAAAAAAATAAATAAAATATACAATAAATATAAATATTAAATAAATATTATTTTTAAACAATATAGTTTAAAAATAATATATGTTATATAACAATAAATATATAAATAAATAAAAATAGCTATAAATTATGCAAGAAACAGAATTTTAAATGTACATTGTAAGCTAAGAAATTGAAGATTGTTAGAAAAAAAAAAGTCTTTCAACAAGTAATAAATGAAAATATTAATTATAAATAGCTAATACTGCAATTGTAAATGTTATATTTTTCTACAACACTACTTCAAAAAAGTTGAAAAATAAAAATACATCCCAGCATTTATATTTAATAAAAAAATATAATAATGATAGTGGATAATACTACCAGGTATTCTGTTGGAGTTAAAACAAGTAAAAAAAATGAGCTTTTACTTGGCTTATGAGGAAGGGGAATTTATGTCCTTTAGAATAAAAAAAATTTAAAGATTTCAGAAGGAAAATAGAGAAAATAATTAAGAATTACTTAGAAAATAGAGAAATTAATCAGAGATTTGTTAAAAATAATGTGGTATATCCAAAGAAAAAGCTAAATAATAATTCAATTTTAGATTCGTTAAAGTACTAACTTTATGGCTTTATTAACAAATTCTCTCAAAATAAGATGCATATGTGTAACATTGAAAATACTTATGTCATTTGCAATTAGGTAGTTTTCCCTTATTCCATTTTTGATTATTTAATAAACAAAACAAAAAAATTATCTATTAGGACAGCAAATTAATTTTGAGTAGGTGTTTTTTTTTTCTTTTTGTAAATTCAGAGTTTTATTGTGCAAAAATTGTGTACATTGTCATTTTCCAAAGTATTGTTTTTTGCTGGACACTATTTTTCTCCCGTCTTTCTGGTAGCATACAGATTTTGAGTAAAGAGAGCAACTCATTTTTTAATGCTATCTACCAATAGATCCAATTATATTTATGATTGAAAGTACTACTTTCATAGGCCATGGATCAGAACAAGTAGTAATCTGATGGAGCAATATCTGGCGAATTTGGCAGATGGGAAAAAACCTCTTATTTCAGTGTTCCCAAGTATTTTTTTACTATGCGAACAACATGTGGTTGAATATTGTCATGTTA
Organism: Caerostris darwini; assembly: GCA_021605075.1. NCBI lineage: Eukaryota > Metazoa > Arthropoda > Arachnida > Araneae > Araneidae > Caerostris > Caerostris darwini. The sequence goes on along the minus strand of BPLQ01001451.1, from coordinate 590,537 downwards.
AAAAATTACTTTACTGTGCCTTTGCTCGAATTGCATTTACACAGCTTTTTCTTCAATGCATTGCTCCAATGCATCGTGTTTGGTAACGATCATTAGTGATGGTTTTATTCAGTTGAAGCAGTTCACAGTATATAACACCAAGCTGGTCCCATCACATATAGAGCATAAGCTTTGAACTATCAATATTTGGCCTTGCTATCGATGTTGATGCATAATCAGGCAAATCCCACAATTTTCTAAGATTAAGATTATTGTAGCATATCCATTTTTGATTGCCAGCAATTGAAATTTGACTGATATTTTGTAGAATGAGCAATGAGTTGTATAATATTAAATCCTATTAGAATTCCACAGTTTTTATTTTCCACTATCAAAAATATAACTTTCAGCACTCATAATACCAACATTAAGTTTATATTTTACATTTCAGAAATTATATTTAAAATATTCTACAACATGTTTTTTAATTATATTACAATGTTATCAAAAGTAAAATTGTAAATAAAAAATGTTAGTGTTTTTTTATTTCATTTCTTTTTTTCAAAATTTATATCTGGTTAACTGGAAATGATATATTTAGACATTTCCATATTTCTTCTTAAATCACTGGGTGTATATAAAAAAAATATTTTCCCTGTAAGAAGTATATTCAAGAATAGATATAGAAGATATATTCAAGAAATAACAGAATCAAATTATTTAATAAATAACAGAAAAATCCAAAATAAATAGAAAAATAAGCTAATAAATAAATAGTATTTTTAATCTAACGGGAAAAAAAATGAATTAACTCAATAAACCTCATAATAGGGGAAAAAAATGAATTACTCATAAATATGGCACATCTCTTTTATTTTCGTCTGCAATGGTCCATGAATTGCTACTTGAATACCAAAAATTGAAAGTCCTGTGACACCAATGCAAGTTCGAGTAAATATTTTTCCTCTTCTTGTAGAAAACCACGATACAAATCTTGACATAATTCTGTAAAGAAAATTCTAAATGAATAATAAATAAAACATAAAATTTCCGCTAGCCCTCAAAAGTTCAAATTATTTAATTCCTTATTTAAATAAAAAGATAAAGAAAATACAAGTTAATCTTTAAATTAAATAAAAGTTAATAGTACAATAATAATTAGTACATTAATTCTAATCTTTTAAATTTTTGATAAAAGCATTGATTTAGAACTTAAATTTAGAAGGGGGAAATTAAACAACTTACTTTCCCGTATCTTCCACAATTCATCCGTATTTCTCTTCAGCTGTTGCCTCATCATGAAGTTATGTATAAGTCCTATATACTTAATATAGGGTATGAAAGAAATTTGAATAGATCCATAAACAAAGATTTATACTTAAAATTGCGGAAGACAGAAAGAAAAGTAAGTTGAAATCTGAATTTAATATTTGTCCATAACTTGTATTGTAATAAAATGTTTAAAAGTATGGAAAGCAAAATTTCATATTTGTGCACATTTATTTAATTAAAAAGCAAAACAAATTAATGAATAATTGCAATTTATAATTTATTTTTACAAGTTTATCCAAATGCATAAATATTTGTTAGCAAAATTAGATAAATTTTGAATTTTAGTTGTACAATCGAAAAGATATTTTAAAGCTATCTTGAAATCTTCAGTTTTATTACTTAAATATTTAAGTATTCAAAATTATTGATATTTAAATTTTTTAATAATAAAATTTAATAATAAATTTCCACAGAATTTTTTTTTCTGCTATATATATCGAATATCATGAAACTTAATATGGAATACATAAAAAAGAGACAAATCCATTTTTTGATGAATAAATTTATTCACAATTATCAATTTTAGAAAGAATGTGCATTATACACATAATAGTGCAGCATACAGATTTAAAGAAATTATCTATTAACTTTAAAAAACAGTGGCACAAATATAAATAGTGAGCAAGATGATTGAATAACAAGTAAGATACAAGATCAAGCACCTATGCACATGTACAATGTATTTGACTAACAGAATGCAATTTTTTAATAACACATTCTGTAAGCTATTATTAATTAACTCGGCTTTAGACGAATTAGCAGGATAAATATAAAACATACACTAGATATGGCATTTTCACTATATATATATATATACTACATAATTGGAGGTAATAATTACAATTTAAATTTTGCATTAATACATTCACTTAAAAAAATTTGAAATTGAAAATTTACTTATTTTTTTATTATCCGTAATTTTATAAAATTACATGTAACTTAAATTTATACATATTGAAAAATTACGTAATATTAAAAAAGGGTGTTAGAGGGGGAAAAAAGCAAATGCCAATGAAACAAATTTACCATTTTAAAAGAAACATTTTTCATTAATTAAAGAATAAATTTAATTTAATTTGATTTTATATAACCTTATCAATCTATGTAAAAATGGTAAACTAAAAATGTTCTGCATTAAGTACAATACAAAGTTACATGTATATGTCACATAATCAATGAAAAAAATGATGAGCAAATAAGCAATTTTATAATTTCAAAATTGAAATCAAAATTTTTCAGCACCATCTTTTAAAATTTTAATTACTAAATTCAAATCAAAGATGAAAAAGTATAATAAGTACTTTTAAGGAAAATTACAATCATTAAGGAATAAATAAAAAGTTCCTTTGAAAAATTCTGTAATTTCAGATCTCAGCCCAATGTTTTAAAAGAAAAAATTATTTTTTTAAAAAAACTTCAAAATTTTTATCAAATGTACTAACTATTATATCCTTTTACATAAAATTTTTTTATTTTATAATTACAAAGTATAAAAAAGTCATTCTAAATGGCATATTTTTCATATAACATAAAATCTCACAATTAGAAAATGAGAATTTTACACAAGAGATTTAATACAGGTAATAAAAGTTATTGAACATGTATAAAAAAATTAAAATAGAGTATTTATTTATAAATTAAATTGTCTCAAAATAAGAAGAATTTATATAGTTGCATCATTGCTGGCTGCTTATAATTTTAAAATATATACATATTACAAATGCAATGCACTTTGATAATACAACCTTATTAACAAAGACATTTAAATATGACAAATCAACTAAAATTAAAAATGAAATTTATAAATTATTTTATTTCAATGCAAATTTAAAAAGATTTTCTAAATAAAAACACCTTTAATTCATATCAGACACAAATACATAAAATAGACAGATAACTTAAAAGTAATATTTATCACAAATTTCAGTCTTAACAATAATTTTACATTATTTTATAATCACACTATGTTGAATATTAATTTTAAAGTCCATTAAGCTCAAAAAAAGACATTACATATTTAAATCACAAAAAAAATTAATATAATAAAAATTGACTACAAAATTTGAATTTGTACTAATACTTAAAATTCTTTGGTAAAATGCATGAATAATATTTTATTTGTTATTATGTTATGGTTATGTTTATTATAATTATATTATAATTATTGTTTTAATTTAAGCATCTAAATAACTGCAGTGTCATATAATGGTAGTTAAAAAATTGTGAAATACATAATACACTAAAAAAAAAAATGCAAATTGAGATGATTTTTCTTTTTCTGTGAAATGAAAATAATTTTATACAGCCTTTATATATTCAAAAAGCTACTCAAAATATACATATTGTATTAAAATTAAATCATTAAGAAAATTCTCAATTCAAAGATTATTTTCACAATTTACTATTATATGCTTTTTTTATATATATAAATAATGGAATGCATAATTTTTTTTAATAAGTTACGTAGACAAATACATTTGGTTAAAACTTGAATCTCATTACTACAAAATTTCATCAATTAGTTATAATCTTCTATTTAAAACAAAATTATGCCTTTAACATTTGATGTTAATTATTAGAGTTGCTCTAAAAAACTAATCTAGATTATTTCTTTAGTATCTTTAAAAAAAAAAATTGACAGTGGCTACTAACTATACAATATTCTTGCCAAATAATAACACTGAATATATACATATTCTTACTAAAAAATAAAGAAAAAAAAGCTCTTTTTAAAGACCAAAAATATAAACTTAATAAAAGATTGAAAATTCAAGTTACTGTTGCTTTGTAAAAAGGAAATGCATGAAGATTTTCAAAATACTTAGAAACATTACTGAATAGAGGGGGGGACAAGTTTTCTATGTAATCAAATTATGCAAACAGTAAAATTGGAAGGGAAAAAAAACACATTTAATAAATATGCGAGATTTAAAAACAAAATTAACAGAAATAATAAAAAATTAAACAAAATGTTTTTATTACATTTCAAGAGATTTTTTTTTAAATTTATTTTATGGGAACCACTTTATAACATAAAATTCTAAAAATATATCCTTATTTCTAGAAGTGGAGAAAATCTTTAAATTTTACTTACTATTTAACTTTTTACTACTTTTCAAACTCACTTTTTTTATTAGAGGATTAAAGAGTAATTTAACCTTTTATCTTTAAAATACACTTTTCTACCTTCTGATACAGCAAACTGCTTCAATTAACGGAATTTATCATAAACGAGATTAAAAGTAAAACATTTTTAAAGAAAATGACACTTGCCAATGAAAATTAATACCTGAAAAAATATTACAAACATATATAAACAAAATTAACTATTATCATACAATATAAATTAATGTCCTGTGGTTTTTCATTGATTAAATTAACAATTGTATGGTTTTTGTTTTTTTCCTTCTCATATTTATAACCGAGGCCACAACTTTAAAAGATTCAATTGCATAATAAATGCTAAATAATATTAAAAATTGAAAAAAATTTATACCTTTTGTTTAAAGTTACTGATGGTCATACATTTAAACTCAAGCTTCAATATTTTAGGCTTAAGATAAATTCCATATACAAAATAAATTTGTAAATGTAGAAATTGTCTTCAATTAAGTATTTTCATAAATTAAACTGTAGTTGAAATTCGTATCATGAAAATTTTATCATTAAAATTAAAGAATTTAATTATGAACATAAAAGATAAATATGTTAAATCATTAAAAATTATACAGAATTTCTCTTATTCAATTAATTACTTGAAATACCTTTACAATGAATATGAAGGAAAAAATATAAAATCTTTAGAAAAAATATTAAATGTGATATTAACTATTTGATACTTCAGTATCAGAAAATGTTTATCGACTAATTCCAAATTAATCAGTTTAATATATATGTTCAAAATTATAAAATAAAAGACAATATTCCTATAATAGAAGTGATTTAAACAAAAACATTTAAGCATTCCAACACCCTTTAAAAATAATGAATGGCAAACTACCAGTTTAATTTTAAAAAAAACACATAACTGTCTAAAATACATAAAATTACATTCACTTTTCTCTACACTTCATTTCTATCACATATTCAAAGATGTAACAGCTATATATGATAATGAATTAACAATGATGAATATTGAAAAACATTGATAATTTACAGAATAATATTAACATTTGGAATTCTCAGTATTTACATGACTGATAAAGAAAAGTCATTTTCTTTTCTGTCATCTAGAATCTTGTCCTTGCATACAATTGAGACATTTTACATCATACAGTGCAGAACTATCACAATAATATTACATGTACATGATTAGCTTTATTGAAACAAAGCTTCCTTACTGAAAATGGTACCAACTACATTAATATATAGAAAGGTATATATTTTGGCACTGTCAAATACATATAAACCCAAAAATTAATCAAAAATAACTATTTATAATTTTGCAAAGTAAATGTTTAGTAGAATTCTTAACAATGGTTCAGTTGTAGGATTTCTGATTACTTGGAGCTGGATCTACAGGTTTAAAGGTGCCATAAGGTGAATTTATGCAGCTAGACAAAGAATCTGAGCTCCGACGAGAATCGCTATGATCAGAACTATTGCATGTATCCATAGAATTAAATGACAAATTTTGTATGTGAGGAGCATTGGATCTTGATTCCATCTCTGGAGATGACATACCAGTGTTCAGGTGTTTTGCACTGCTAGGCATATAATCGCTGTCATCGCTATCCATGCAATCAAATTTTCTTTTCAAACATAATTGACTAGGTCTCAAAGATATGGGACTCTGGCTGCATCGGGTGAAACTTTTACGAGTAGGGCTTGGGCTAGGAGTGGAAGAAAAGGCGCTATGTTGAACAGGGAGACAAGTAGATGGTGAAAAGCATTGACGACCAGTATTGGTTGGGGAGGGTGAGCTACACATAACAATATGAGAAGTATGGATCTTTAAAGGATCTGTAACAGCGCGCTTACTATTTTCTCCAAAAGAAGCTTCATCTAAAGTGAGATCTTCCAAAGAATGTGATATTTGAAGTTTAGATTTAGTCTCTCTTTCATGGGCGACTTCTCGAAACACAACATCCATTGATTCTTCTTGCTTGATTTGTGACACCCTAGTCAAAACAAGAGGTGAAAGAGGAGCAGTTGGAGAATGAGCAGAACGACTTGGACTGAAGCTACCACTAAAACGTCGAGTTTGAGTTATTCGTGGTGGTCGCTGTGTAGCAGGAGTATTATTGCCTCGTGCACGCAAGTCTTGAGAACTTGATGGAAGATTGCCCAATTCGTTAATCATTGGAGCACTATTTGATCTTTTCAAATGAGGATAAAGATTGGGTGGGTCGATATCCATAATTTATTCTTAAATTAAAAAAGATAAAATAAAATAATACAAAATTAAAATATGGTATTTTACCGAATGTCTGTTGATATTTTAACATATACAAGTCAACATAATAATTTACTTAATGAACAACTGTTGAACCCGTATTATAAAACATGTTGAATGTTTCTGAACAAGCACCTTAAATAATAAAGAAATCTCTGTAATCATTAAATTAACAGCTAATTAAAATTAATATTTTCAAATATTTTCACATATAACTGATTATATCATGAAGTACACAAATCGGACTAGAAATGTGTTAATATTTTAACGTTCAAAGTGGCAACGCCATAAAAATCACATAATCTTATTGACTATAGTATGGTTAGAATTGATTATTAACGTTTCAAGCAGCTTTTTAAATGTGAAATAATAACACATACTCGATTTTGTAATGGGAGATTCAGCAATCAATGATGAAGATGACGACAAACCAGAGCTGACTTTTGTCTTCACGATAGAATAAGCAACTAAAAAACACTTGTACATTCGTGACGGTCACAGCAACGACTAATTATAATATCTTAAACATATATCAGCTTTAACTGTCTTACTGCGCATGCTCAGAAAATAAACATAGATTGCGGTAATAACCACTTAATTTTTTTTTTTTTTTTTTTTTCAATTTATTACATTTTATTTAGGGTATGAAATGCAAATATATATTTATGGCATTTTAATCCTAATAAAAGCTTTACAATTACGAACTTTAAAAAATCCCTTTCAAACTAGATTGATACATGAAAAAAATATGTTTAATTATTTATTCCTGGGTACTTATTGCTATGCTATTATTTAAAAAACCCAAATAACTGTAGAAAAAACTTAAAATTACGTTACTTAATTTAAATTTCTGAACACGGGACAATATCTCTATATTATGCGATTACTGACCATCAAGGCAAATAAAAAGGCGATGTTAAATACGGAATGCCTGGGACGAAATATCCCCTTAACCTGTTAAAAAATTAAGTTTTAAAAACTTGCAAAGTTAATTAAAAACTACAAAAATTTAAAAAGAAAGAAATGAAAGAAAATTAAGTAAGAGTTCAATGATTTACAAAAAAAGAAAATTTAAGGAAAAGAAAAGCAAAATTATTATTTTTTATTTATTTATTTAAATCCTTTGTATTTTTCGAAAACCAAGAAAAGAAACGTCAAGGAAAGCATAGGGGCGAAAGTGGAGTCAAAAACAAGTAAAACGAAGTGGAAGTCTTGTGGGCAGATCAACAAGTCGACTAGGTGTAGATCGAGAGATGATTGGCCAGAATTAAAATGGAGAAACGACAAGAGAGTGGTTTCGACTTTTCTCCAATTTAGTACAGACTTTAGTTTTGAGCTTTCATGTTTGAATTGTTTAAACATATCAAGACTTCTTTAAACATATTCTAACTTTCAAATTCTGTCCTGACTTGGCCAAATCATTTTTGCTTAGTTTAATAATAATGCGCTATTTGCAGCTATCTCACAAATCACAACCATTCATCACAAACCATGCCTACTTGTTTTCTTCAGTGGAAAACATAAGCTCGATTTTTGAGCTCAGCCCGGGACGCCCTAAAGTAAGCTGCTCCGCATCAGTTTACTTCCAGCATCAAAGAAACTGGAGGATGTAAATTCCCAGAATCCAAGCAAAATACACCGTGCAGTTCAAGAAACTGCGGCATCTGTTGACGAATCCAGTAAATTGATTTGTGCATTGATCAGTACGGTGTGGTGCTGTTACACAACTTTAAACCCTTAAATATACAAGAACTCTTACCTAAAAAGAACATACTAAACCGTCTATCCAACACACACCTTTACCATTAAGAATTCCGCAATAGCCCATTTAAAAGAGATATATATAGAAATCCGCAATAACCCTTGCCCCTTCCAAAAAACTACAGGTTCGAATGCCTTCAGAGACTTATGCAATTTGGAAAAGGAAACACATACACATGAAATAAATCAAAAACTGATTTCATGATTTCAAATATAAATAAAATGCTTTTTATTAATATCTGCAATTTAAATAGTTGGGATAAGTCATACAAATAATATTATATTAACCTAGGTGAATTTCTAATAACACTACTCCAATATAATATATATACAATGTAGATAATAACAATTAATAACATAAAAAAATATGAGTTTCCTTATATCTCATTATAATACATGTATAATGTTCACCAGCCCAAACCCATTCCCTGTGTATATGCCGCAACTGCTGGCAAAGTGGAGCTTCTTTTTCAAAATAAAAAAAAAGTTCAATAACTAAACAGTCACTCACAGGTATTGATGATGCTCTCAACGGCAGCATGGAAACATAGGGGCATCATGTCAAATGTTGTCTAGCACTATTGTCCAAATACGTGGTAGCAGAAGTCAACCACAAATGGGTCTCTTGGGGTGTACATTACAGATACTGTTGGAAGGAAACTATTGGTGCTGGTCATTGACGGTCACCGTCGTGCAGGGGTCCATGACTGGTTATCTTTGTTACTCTGCAATTTCCATCTCTCCATTATGGGAAGAATTCGCTATCTTTCTTGCTCTCTTCTTCATCATTTGTCTCTCCTTCCATTTATCTCCTATTCTCTTCCTGCTGATGTCTCTGACACCTTTGTTTTGATGTCTTTTTAAACCACCCGCCTTTCATTCCTTATTCGCTGAATTTTTCACGTCAAATCCACCACTCCTTTTATTGGTGGGGATGAATTCCTTTTAAAGACCTTTTCATTGATGGGGATGAATGCCGTTACTGAATCAAATCAAAAAGATGGCGAGTCCTTTTTGTACATATTTCTCAAAACAGTTCCTTATAATTCTATCCGCCTCCAAAATACTCTGTTTCCGTTCAAAGAGACACCCCATCAATAAATTACGCGAACACACATAACTCCCGCCAACTTAAACACCGCACAGATCACTTTCAGTCGTAGTTGAGGCAAAAGACCTGCTTCCTCCGGAAACTAGTCCTTCCTTTGAACAGATCGGATTCACATCCGGTAAGAGCTAGTGACTATCACATACACCCTTCCAAGGGACACACAAAAAATTTAACACCACAGCACAATAATAATATAATAATTGTGTACAATTTTACTTTAATAAAAAATATATTTATAAAGTATATTGATACTCCTGTCGACACAACAATGATCTTGACTATAAGAGCTATAATCTAAAACTAGAGAGAATCAAAATTGTAATCAGGGGCCCCTCGGCAACCACTAATTTCAAACTAACAGAAGAGAAACATTGGGAAGAAGGACTGTCGCCCAGGCTAGGCCCGCTAAGTTTAAAACTAAAGAACTAATACTCATGTTTTACGTCCAAGTAATCTCAGTGGGAAAAACAAAGCTATTTACAGTATTATTGATTTGTTTGGGGCTCAAGTCTCAGTAGTTTTCGGGGTCATTCTGGGCCCAGTCAATGCTGGAAACGCTAGAGGATTTTCATTCTTCGGAGTTGTGGAAGCCCCGAATAGGTGCGTTAAATGTGCAAGACCACGCAATGCCAAGGACCCTTACCGATCTTTAGAAGAGCCAGCTACTTGTGGCAACTGCAGTGGGAACCAAATTTAGCAAAAATCAGCTGTCTATAAAAAAGAGACAGACCAAGCCCGACCGGTCACTGGTCAATTTTCATGTGCCAACATGAATCTAGTGATGCACGCCTCGCAAAATCTCCTCATCAACCTATGCTTAGACAAGATGTTTCTGTGCGTGCATCTGTTGTTCTAGCTCTTGTTCCTACGCCTGTTGTTTTTTCTATTATTGGCTCAGAAACTGTAAAAACAACGCTATCTGCCACATCTGGAGGTTTTGCTTACCAACTCAACCAGAATCAGTGGCCCTAAGTGATAAAATGGATTGTGCCGATATTATTGGTGAATTCTTTAAATTATTAAACCCAGGTTGTGAGCCAGCCACTCAAGCAGGTGAGTTTTATCAATGCTTGTCACAGATAAGAAATACCACAGACAGCCATCTAAGGGCGTACATAATCATTATCCCTTATGTGAAGATTGCTTTTCCTAATAATTAGTATTCTCTCACAACTTTTCCCTACTCAGGGTAGGGATATGGAATGCAAATAGGCTACATTCCAAAGTAAATGAGTGCATAATCTTGACGTGCAATCTTTAATAGTGCAATGAAAATGTTGGAGCAGAATCTTGACGTTTTTTCTGATCCAGGAAACAAAATTACGCTCTGAAACGATCTTGCTGATCTCTAATTTTTGATTCTATCGCTTCAATAGAGTCATTCAAAATTTTACCCGAGTAAGCCGAGGGACTTGTGCCTATGTTAAAAATACTATTGTCCACAATATAATGTATCTAATTCTTAGTTTAATCAGTAGTCCTTCAGATAAATCGGAAAAATAATCCACCAATCATCATTGTTTCTATCTCCGTTCCTCCAAATCGTTCAGATTGTTTTCCGATAGAGGATATTCACACGAATTTTCGGTTAAGATCTAATGTAATTTGGATTTGTGTTAAGATCTAATGTGATTTGGATTTGTGTTAATAACTAATGTGATTTGGTGATCTAAACGCGGTTCACTCCATCTCGATAAGAGGACAAATAGTTCAGCTACCATGTTATATCGTTATATTTGCACTCATCAAGGAATGAAAGTTGTTACCTCCCCCAGACCAACTAAATGCAATCTTAGTGCAAATCAAGAGAGAAAATGTCTAAGACATAGCAGTTTTTAAAGTTATCCCTTTAACTACACCATTGAGGGCGAAACAGATCTCGATTCAGACCACCTCCCAGTTATTATCTCCCTTGACCCCGCCATTGAATCACTGAAATTGTTTTGATGATCTCGTAACTAACTGGGAGGATTTCGTCTTTGTATCAAGTCGAAAATCCCTCTCTGATCTTCTTCTTAATGTTACCGATGAGGCTGATCGTTTAATCAAAAAGCTAGAAACACTTTCAAAGTGTGCTCCAAGTCATGCTTCAAACCTCCATCAGATCAGGTTTTCAGCTAACATTAAAATGCTATCAGAGAAGTGAACTGGCTCAAGTGATTATGGCAACGATCGAAAGATCCATCGATCCGGAGTAAATGCTATTATAAAAACATCGAAAACAGATTACTCAACAAGAATTTCGTTAAACAACGATGAGAACACTCCATTGAGAAGCTAACGCCTGAGATGAACACAATCTTTAGACGATCGTCTCTCTTACGAAAATCACACACCAATATCCCTTCTTGCATCGTGCAACGGATTTACAGCATATGCCACAAAGGAGAAAGATGAAATCTTGACAGACAACCTTCAGTTTCAGTTTGAAACAAATCATGGCGTTGAAGACCCTATATTCTTTAGACACATTAACTCTGATATCAAAATTTTCCACAAACAAACGACGTTAAAACAATCGACAAGATTATAATGAGGAGAATTCTGCGATTTCATCAAACATGTTGATATCAACAAAACTCCTGACCTGGACTCTATCTCCAATCACATGTTAAAATCTCTCCCCTTTATGTATACTTTATTATTATCTGTCTTATAAATTTCTTAATTGATAAGTGTTACTTTTCGAAGAGCAATTTATCATATCCTTAAAATTACCGTCTTACCTCATTGCTTAGAGTCTGAGCAAAACATTCGATCTTTAAAATCTTGGATAAGCCCTGCACTGACTACAACATCCTTAACCCGGAACAATTTTTTTTCTGGAAACAACTTATTATCAATAACCAGCTTTAGCATGTTCAAGAATTGATCCGTAAATCTTTGTCTCTTAAATTCTGTAGATTTATTTATAATTGGAATAATTATTTAATTAAGTACTTTTATCGTGCTTAATAGCTATAAATCCTTCTCACTCTATCATTTCCTTAGTACTTAGGCAAGAATGAAAGCAATGACAGAAGATACATGTTCTTAACAGCTCTTCTGTAGCTAACGATTTTGCTGCCAAACTACGATTCTTTTGTTTTAAACTAATTACAAAGCATTATTTTTTTTACTCATTCATCCTGCGAAGGCGCAAAAGAATAGGAACTAAATTGTTTATCCATGGACTATATTTACTGGACAAAATAGATTCAACAAACCCAATGGTCGAGTCATCTTCGACGCAGTAAAAGAAAAAAAATGACATCAACAACCTGCTTGAAGAGCTAAGGAACCGCAGATCTGGAACTAAAGATTTCGAAATAAAACAAGTCCATATCGAGGAACTCACAGAAGAGCTTAAGAACACATTGACCGAAGTTAATTTTAAAGTAAAAGTCATTCTAGAATAAATGAAAATTTTTGAAGAAATTCTGTCGTCGTTTGAATTTTCCATGACGGACATCAGCAGAGAAGAGCCTGCACATATCCCTTCCTCGAATACACCATCTGAGCCTTTCATAAGGACATCTACACCACGACAAAAACCCTTTGTAAAATTAACTTTCGAAGAACGAATTAAGATAGATGAATCATATCACAACATGAGAAAACTCATCTAGAAAACACAAATGCTTACAACGTCAGTCAGCAATCTAACTTTCGCACAAATGAACTTAATTTCGTAGTCAGCTTTCTGCCCACCACAGATACGGATATTCCAGGCTCTGTTGAGGAGCTCTAACATCCAATGGAATCCCGTTAGAAATTCCAGAATAACCAATTCAAGAGTTTCACACCCCATTCCCTGATAAGCAAGCTTGTATCGCCAAATAAATTTCTATGGAAGTTGAAGAATCTACTGAATTCCCAGAATCAAACCAATAAGAAAATGTTGGATTTGTCCCTCCACCCAAACATCTCATCATAAAGATTGCGGAGATGCCTGAAATTACCACCTATCCACCTTCATCGGATGTACATAATCAATTAGATTCTCTGATTGAAATGAAGATCCTCAAGGACGAAGAGAACCAACCTCAAAGTAAAGTGACTCCTACCATCCTTTACTATCACAAATGGAAACTGTTGTCCAAAACTTAAAGACCAGATTATCCAGAGGACATTTCCTGAAATTGACTGTTGAAACCGAAGAAGACTACGAATCCTTAAAATCTGCATTTTCCGTAAATCTGTTATTTCCGTAATTAATATGTTGAGTATTAATATAATTATTAACAATAGAGATAATTAAGTTATTAGAGTAGTCACTACGTTTAATCGAATTTAATTGAAATTTATTCGTCCAGCTATCAGCAATTAATTCTGATTTGTCAGTTGGGGAAATAATTGTTTCCAGTTTCGGATTTAAAAAGTGGAATTATTGCAATAATTTATTCGAAGTGCGGAGACTTGTTCCACAGGGCTGTGCTATTATCGGTTAATGAGTCCTTGTAGTTTGCCACGGAATTTTAATTAAAATTATGGACTTTGGATTTAGTTCTATTATTAATTTTGTTCACATCGGCTTTTAATGATGGATCTCGAATTCTCCGCCGTAGACGTAGGATATAATTTCTGAGTTTAATAAAGATTTTTTTTATTTCTTTTGGGAGTTTTTTCCCAGTCGTGAGGGTTTAGATTTAAAATATTTGTTGAATACTTCATAAAAAATATTTGTAAATTTAATGATAGCGGTTTCGGAGTCATCGGAGTCATCGGAGTTATTAATTTTAATGATTGGAATTTGTGTGTTATTTAAATGAAAATCAAAGTTGGTATTGTAATGGATGTGGTTGGGGTTGCTTGAGGCACGGATTTTAGAACTCACATTTTTATTTACAAGCACACCAATACTACACAGATACAATTAGACACACAATATTTAACACAAAATTTAAAGTAAAAGAAAGAAAAAAAGCGTATTGATACAAATTTGAAATTTAGAAAACCTTACTTGTCGTCATCCTCGAAAAACTTAAATGGTCGGTAGCCTGAAGAGGCCAACGATTATGCCAACACTTCTTTCTCTTTGAAAATCAAATCAGAACTATATGATCAATATGGGAGCTGATGTTTCTGTAAACCCCTATTTAAATCAAATAAACAAATTTACTAAGAATTTTAACTCTATGTAGATAACTCAACACCAACTAAAACATTTGGAACTTAATTAGTCAAATTTTATCTTGATTTGCGAAGAAAATTAGATTGGCAGTTTACAGTAGCCGATGTCTCAAAATTTATCACAGGCGTTTATTTTTTGCAGAATTATGGTCTCCTTCATTTCCAGGATGAAATAAGAAATTATTTTCATTTATTACCTCTACGCAAATTTTCATTTTATACGTGTTAATTATTGTTTAAATATTTATTTAAGAAAATTCTAAATAATAAAATTACGTGAATTTTTAAAACCATTATTCTATGTCTCATTTAAAAAAAAGTTTGATTATATTTTTAATGGATATAGATATGTTAAATTACAGTTAGTAATCTAAAAAATTAAAATATTTCTGAAAAAGAATGTCATATTACTTACAGACAATTATCAAAAAAAGTCTAAATTGTTCATAATTGCTTAAATTGATATAAATGATAAAATAATCTTTATTTTTAAGTTTGATCATTAATAAGACTGTGTTTACCTTCTCAAGATTATGAACATTGATGTAATTATAAAAGTTCTGAGAATTAAATTTAAAAAAGAATTATAGTTACAGAAAAAGTAACTGTCAATGCAATTAAATATTACATTTTTCATTGATATCAGTTTGTATAATGCACATATATTTAGCTGTTGGTAATTATTTTATAAATAGAATAGTATATAAAATAAATATGAATTGTAATTTAATACTTTTCAGATTTTTTTTTTTTTTTGGTTAAATTTGCTTATATAATTTATATTTCAAACTGTTTAAAAAAATAAACCTGCTGTACAAATATTAAAAAGAAAAACTTCATTAACAAAGAATTGGGAGACCAAAATTTCAATAAAAAAAATCGGTTGAATCAATAACATAAAATCTTTTCCAGCGTTAAATCTTTTTCAAAAGAATTTTTAATACCGGAACAATTAAGTGAAAAAAAAAGATGAACTAATAATTAATACTGTGCCGTATAAAAATAAGCTGGATTCCCCTCTTGGGAAAAAACCCTTTTAATAAGAATATGAAACTAAAAGAAAGTGAAACTATGGCAATTATCGATTTTATGTGATAATTACATTTGTTATTTTTTAAGTCAAATTGCAGATTATTTTTTTTTTCAGCTTTAAGTAATGCTTTTATGGATAAACAGATTTATGTTTTCCTATTTTATTTGAAAAATTATTTTTGCAATTTATTATATACTATTTTCAAATGTTTTTAAAGAAAAATTTAAAGTAAATTAATATATATTTGATATTCAATTTGAAACCCCAATTTATGTAGAGTTACACCGGTTTCAACTGATGCATTCCGGCCGAACCTACAGTTTTGTTAGACTTCTCTACCAGTCTAACAGTGGCTGTACTTTTGCAGTGGGTGTCTAGGGGTGTATTTCCAAACACATCAACGAGACGTTGGTTTTCTCTCAACAACACATATTTAATGAATATATTTACATCAATATTTACATTAACAATTTATCATTCACAACCATTTTCTACCGCTGCTTGACGCAGCGCGTTGCAGTTTCGACTTCTCCAGCCGTCTCTTCCGCGCCCATCTACGGGGTTTTTCCCTTCTTCCAGGGCCAGAGTTCAAGGTCCAATACTGCCACTCCATGGCAAAAGGTTGGTGTGAAAGGCACATAGTCCGTGATGTGTTTCCATCTGGTGCTTAGCAGGCAAACTAATCCTACATGACATAACATAAGAATTGCTAATGATAAATACAGTAGAAAAAATAATAAGTGATGTTCGAAAGTATTATAGAATAACAAGTTCTAATAATACTATGATTTAAAATACAAAATGCATGTTATATTATTATCAAATTCAAAAATGCATATACCACATGTAAGTTAAAAAAAAATATATTTAAAATTCACAAAAAAATTTTATCATACCAGCAAACATAATAGTTAACATTAGGAATATGGATCTTTAATTTAGTTTTTGCATAAAAGTGCCAGGTGGATCCTGTCATTCCTTAAAACATCTTCAAATGCAAAAGTCACAAAAAGTCTACTGCATTTGCATCTTCAAATGCAAATGCAGTAGAGTTTGAATTTTCCATTCTACTTCGCGATCTTTCCTTTGATAGATTTCTATCTCTGTACCTGGATCTGAACCTCTTGACATATCGTGTCCTTTAAATCGTCGAATACAATGGTAAGACGAGAAATTCCGAGAACTGATGATATGGTACGTAAATGATTCTATCACTCATATCTCTGAATTGGTTGACAATTACGAATCTTCACCATTACGAGCAGAGCATTTTCCAGTACGCCGATGATGAACTACACTAGACTCCACTTTATCTCCAGATTGTATGTTTCTATCATTTTTAACTTCTGAGAGAATAGCTTTTTTGACATTTTCTGTTTCTTATGATAAAAATTTTATCACTTCGCGATCTTTCCTTTGATAGATTTCTATCTCTGAACCTCTTGACATATCGTGTCCTTTAAATCGTCGAATAATGGTAAGACGAGAAATTCCGAGAATTGATGATATGGTACGTAAATGATTCTATCACTCATATCTCTGAATTGGTTGACAATTACGAATCTTCACCATTACGAGCAGAGCATTTTCCAGTACGCCGATGATGAACTACACTAGACTCCGTTTTATCTCCAGATTGTATGTTTCTATCATTTTTAACTTCTGAGAGAATAGCTTTTTTGCCATTTTCTGTTTATGATAAAAATTTTATCACTGATAACTTGTATTCTTTTTCGGACAGTTCTCCTATTCCCTCATTGGTGACGCTTAATTGAAACTGAACTATTACTTTTTACAGAAGCTCATGCTTATCGTCCAAACTAGTTGTACCGTGAGGTGTTGCTTTTGCAAGATAAATAAATTATGGGGCTGCTAAATGTGACACGACATTTTTAACAATTCATATTTGAGTTTTACCCGCTTACCAACGAACAGATGTCAACAGAATCAATGCAAACTTAATCAGAAATTCCATAGTTTTCATTTTGTAATCGTTTACTTATACCACCATCAAATTTGAATCAGTTCTGAACATTCCTTTTTGGTACGCTAACTTTTATGTCAATGAATATATTTGATTTTGTTATGCGTTATGATTAATTTTGTTTTGTTATGTGTCCATTCTTTTAACATCATAACATAAATTGCATGAGTAATTATTTATTATTTTATTAAATTGTATGGCAGAAAGTTTTTCCTCCTTGTTTTATACCATAAAAAAAAAAAAAAAAAAAGCCTTTTTTTATTATTTATTTGTAACTACAAGTTATCTGCTAGGTTATTTGACTAAAAATGTTTTTCAACTCTGATTAATCACTCTTTTCTAGTGTTTACAGAATTCCAACAAATGTATAATTTAAATCATTAAAATTTAATTTGTTATCTGAGATAAAAAAAAAATATTTATCTTCTGTAGTAGCGATTTTAATCTGCTGAGAGCAACGTATGTTTGACCTAGAACGAATATTTGTTTACCTGTATAAATCATTGCTTAATCTAACGTAATCATTTTTATATTGTGTACTATTGTATCTCATGATAAAAGGAAAAATATTTCTCCAAACAGTATCTCAATGGTATTTAGCTCTTCGTTAATATTTATGAAAGACAGACCATTAATCTCCAACAAACATTTCTACTTTTACTCTAATTCTATAACATAAATTTAAGATTGTTTAACCGCTGGCTACAACGAATTTATTTATTTTTAAATCAAAGATTAATTGATGATATAGATATGGTTGATGGTATACTGTAGATACTGAATGACGATAAATTGAATATAGAATAGAGCTACAGCATAAATTCAATGAGATAAACAATCCTGCTATTTTTAAATAGGTTAATCACTTCTCAAACATATTTTAAAGCAAACTGATGTCCTAGGTTTTCAAATTAAAGCCAGGGATCAACTTCAATTAAACCAGGACCAACAGTTGGCAGAACAGATACTGATTCAGTACGCCCATTGTTTTCAATTGAGTGTAATTAAATTTTTTTTTTTAACCCATACCATCTCTCATTTTCCTTTTCAGCAACAAGTATTTCTTCTTGCTGTTTCCTTTCATGGATTATATTATTGAATAACTCGTCTTCATCTGTGTCACTTTTCAGTACAGTAATTTTAATTTCAATTATTCTAAAATTAATTTGGTGAAATAATCAGGTTCTGCTTTATATTCTTAGCTAAATACGCAGTACATTGAAACAATACAGAACATTAATTAAAGAATAAAGTATAAACAAAATTTCAAGCAGAATTTTTTTTAGAAGTCACGGTTGGGCTGTCAAAACAATTTAGGGCCGAAGCGGGTAAGCTCCATTATAACATCCTTTAACGTTTAGTTCCGGTAGAAACCATTGGACTCCATTATAACAAGTTCAATATATTAGTTCGGGTCCACTATAAAGCCTTAACAATGAGCAAATATATTTATTCTACGATAATTTAGAATATATTTAAATTGGTTAAAATGAAAAATTATTAACTTGGATAACAGCACTTTCAACTCATACAAGTGCTATATAATCATAAAGTACATATAGAGAACACTTTCATTACAATAATAGCAGGAGACACAAGATTGGTTGTTAGGAACGTCATCTGTCAATAAGAATGTGATTGAAGGACAAGGTATGTCTTCTGACATCCCATGAATCCTTTTCGAAAGAAATGTCACAATTCAGCTTGTCGCAAGAATAATTTATATGTTTTACGTTTTGAGTTGTTATTCATAAAATGCAACATACATGCAGGCTAATGAGGCTGAAAAGTTAACAGGCTGCATTGCATTTTTTTTCCATCATAATAATTTTAATGTTTTCTGATTAGTTTGGAGCTTTCTAATTTGATATTTATGAGTATTCTATCAAAATATTTTTTCAGACATATTTACCTTTTAATAGCAAGAATAAAAAATGAAAGTAACATTTAACATTTAAATAATTTCAGCAGGGTAATTTCGCAAATATGGTTGCAGTAACAGAGATTGAGATTACAAAGAACAAATGGCATTCATACTATGCAAGATAAATATGAAAGAACAATTTCATCCACCTTTGATGAAACTATTTGTTAAAAGTTATGAAAGAGAACTGAAATGTTTCAATAGCTATTGTAAAAAAATTTCAACCCTTTTAGCAATTTTTTGAATTAGGAAATTGCTGAAAAATTTGAAATAATGAATATCATTAAAAAAGAACATGAAAACATATGTAAATACCATAGAAAGAATTTGGGTCTTATTTACACAATTTGAAATAACAAAAATTCAAATTATATAGGAAACACATGTACACATTTGGGAGAAATAAAGCAGCTGGTTATATAGAATGTGCTAAAAGTACTATTGTGAAAAAATTAAAAAAAAAAAAAAAATTTCCAAAAATACTTTTGTCATTTCTTTTATGGAAAATTTGGGAGTTCTATAGAAAAAAAAGTGAAAGAAATTTTGGTAGGACATTTGAGATGAAAAGGAAATACAAATGTAAAAAATGGTACGTTAAAAAGACTGCATATTAATAAAATAAATAAATTTAAAAAAAAAAAAAAAAAAAAGACAGACATATAAAAGTTTCAGATACAAAAGTCAAGAATTTATGTTAATAAAATGAGTGTTTAATATATATATATTTATATAATGCAATGAAAATAAATTGATTTCTAACAACGTATTGCAGTGTCGCATTTTAAATAATATTAAAAGTAATTGTGCTGCTTATTTTTTTTCTTCCCCATTTCCTTAATGTCACATAAAATCTGAACATAAACTGAAGATCTGGATTAACTTTTTTTTTTTTATAAAATAAGCTAATAAACTGAAAACCATTTTTAAATTGCAAACCTATACTTACTACTTACTTATTCTGTATAGAACACTTAAGCTATTTTAAAATAAGGAATGTTATAGTTGCATATATATATATATATTATTATGAAGAGCAGTGTATAATAAGATACACTATTGGATCATTACAATAAAGTATTTGAGATACTACAACTGAAATAAAATGATCACAATCCTCATAAGAGTTAAGGGATAAAGTTGTAAAAATACTCAAGCAAAATAGTTGTATGCATAGATAATGCTTACTTTTTAAAAGATAATACAAGTAAATTTATTTATTTTTTTGAAATGTCATTCTATTCCATCAATTTTGGATTTGAAATTAAAGCTGAAATCCTGTTTTTAAAATTACAAATTTTAATTTAACAAAACAATCTTCTTTGAAGAGAATAAACAATTCTTCTGTTGTTGTAACAAAGTTTGCAAATAGTACTGGATCAACAAACTGTACTTACAACTATTTTCAAAACAATTTCTTTAAAAAATGGAAGTTATGGGAAAAAAAAAAAAAAAAAAACTATGAATGAAAAACGGTTTCATTCATTCACAGCTTAGTGCAGAGAAACCATTTATTCCACAATAGAAAATATACTACCAAAATATAATAAATATCTGTGACCAAGAACGGATGATTACAGAACATTATATTATGTGCCTGTAAAGAATAATAGTAGTAGTATATTAAGTTTTTATATCCATAGTAGTAGATAAAAATCATACAAGTTACTGAAAAATTAAATATGCCTTTCCATCCATTTATATAAAGTGATTTTATTTTATAACTTCATATTTATGCCTGTACCCCATAAAGAACAGCACATTTATTTCTATAATAAAAAAAATGTTAAAGACTGAAAAGAAATATACTTGCATGAGATTAAAGAATAATAAAAAGAAGTGTGCCTTATATAAGTTAGTTTATTTACTAAATTTTAAAAATGGGATAGGCAATGACAGAATCTTTCTAACAAAGAAAAATTTCTATTTTATAAAAATGTGAGCTTCTCAGCATGGGAAAACAAAGTTTTATAGGTTGCAAAATTTCATAATATTGCAAAATTCTAAACAAATCAAATCAGAAATTAAGTTTACTTATATTTCTTAAGAATTACCATAGAAATAATACAAGATGCAAAATTGTCTTAAAATTAAAAAATCAGTACAAAGTTTCTTTACAACATAACATTAGAAAAACTTTTGGAAAATTTAAAAATTGTAAAATCTTCAAGATGAGTAATTATTAAATAAATAAATAAATTTAAGTTTCAGGAATCATTTTTCTAATTGAATTTTACAGTAAGTTAACAATTAGGAAACAATAGTAAATCTTATTTTATCATTTAAATGATCTACATTTTGCAGAATCCTGAATTTTGTATTTATAATTGTAGATTGGTTGGTGTTTTATGGCACAAGGGCTAGATTTATACAAGCTGCATAATAGAAATGTAAGCAAAATACTACTAGGAAGTCTTAAAATATAGCAAAAAATATGGGAAATCATGGATTAAGGAAGAAATGCCCATCTAAATATATAAATATTAATAAGTAAATTAAAATAAAAAGAGGGGAAAAAAGATAACCAATCAATGACAAATTATTGAATCTTCCCAAATGCAGAAAAAATTATTCAGAATAATGTATGTTAATGATAGATAAAGTAATACATTCGTCCTTTCATATTTAATTACCTACTTAATGTATTATAGAAAAAATATTTTTTTACATCAGCAAAGTAAACTGATTTTTTTAAAAGATGTTCAGTATTTCTATGTCTAAATTAGATAAAACTGAAATGATTTATATGGAAATGGTATAAAATAATTTTGTATTATTTGATTGGTTTTAAAAAAAATTCCCACATACTGCATTGTGATAAAAAAGAAAGACAATACAGCAATTATAAAATTATATGGCAATAATATAACTCACTAACTTGTTTATAACTAACTTAACTTAAATTTATAATAACTTAACTTTTACAACTAAACAAAAAAATTTCACATGCAATATCACATGATATATCATAATACAATATAATTTGAAATGATTTTAAAGGAATTGTTTTTTAAATATATTATATAATATATATTTCCATTAATCTACAAATATCTAATTTAAATGTGTCATATTATTGAAAATCTGTTTTTAAAATTAATCAGATCAGATTAACAATAGATCAGATGTAATCATGAAAAGATTAATTAACTTCATGTTCACTATTTTTACTTAATGTGTATAGATTGATCGTCTACTGTTTCGAAAGATAAATATCCATTCTAAATGGAGAAATGAATGAATCAGGAAACTAGTCTGATATATGTAGCACAAAATAGTTTTGAAAGAAAAGTTTTAATAGTAATTATGGAATTTTTTATCTAATTTTCTTTTGATATTATGCAATTTATAATTTTAATTAATAAAAACCAAATTTATTTTTATTGTAATTAATTTCATCTAAAATATTTTTTGCCCTTATTATGCCCGTCTGTTTCGATTCATCTAACTTAATAGCTTGCAAATTTTTCACACAATCAGTTGTCGAACTATACATGGTGAAGTTTTCACCCAGTTGCATACTTAAGCAATAATAAGATAACACGGTTAATAAATAAATTATTTAGAAAATGTTTATTCAAGAACAAAGAAAACCAAAACACATTACAATCATTTCATATGCAGGCATTAGTTCAGAAATTTTCACATCCCAAAAAATCATATTTACATAGTATATATATATATAAAAAAATAATCAAAACCTTTATACAGGTATTTCAAACAGAAGACTGAAAATAAATTGTTCATGCAAATTCACTGTAATGGCATATGGTTTACATCTCATGAGCTATAAAAAATGGCATCAAATATAATTAAAAACTTAACCAAATTCACAAACGAAAGTTCTATAAAATGCATCTGAGCACATTCAAAATCCTTGTTCATTAAAAACATTAACACCACATTAAAAATGTTTTTCAATAAAAGAATTCATTAGGATTTGAAAACAAAAGATGAAAGATTTTATAATTTTAAGGTAACAAACAAGAAAAGATGAACATTAATAAATATTTTATATTAAGATATCTTAGAGATTTATATAGAGTTAGTGATAGGAAAGTATAAAATTGTTACTTTTTTAAAGCTTTATGCAGTACAAAATATTTTTACAAAATTTTGTTTATAGAAAACTGGAGTCAAATAACAAAAGTAATATAGGAAAGTTTTTTTTTAAACAAATCTAATGAAATATTTGACTTAACCAGCCTAAAAAGCAGATGTTAAGTGTTTATGAACAAAATAAAAAATATATTATTGGAGAGTGGCACATTTTATATTTCATGACAATAGAATATTCTACAGTGCTCAGTCCATTACAATATTGTGCATTTTTTAATTTTGCGAGTTTTCTTTGGACCATTGTTTACTTTGCTTTCAACAACTTTCTGATTCCGAATCTCTCTCATGAGGTCAAAAAATACCTAAAAGAATAAAAAGCACGATTTTATACAAAATATTTATTAATTCATTATATTAAATGTATGAAATATAAAAACGTAATCAAGAAATTTTATACATAGAAATTTATATTTTGTCCAAAGATCAACAAAATTCAGTATTAAACAATCAAATGTTTTTAAAAAGGCAATAAAGAGAATAAAATCCATCAAGATTTATATAATATTGATGCAAAAAGATTGCATCCACAATTTTTCAATAAGAATTTTATCAAATATAAATTGAAATATTTACAGAAGACATACAAAAGTACATAATATATAGTATTATAAGACCAGTAAATACCTTATCAACATTGCTTCTAGTTTTAGCTGATGTTTCCACATAAGGTACATTCCACTGTCTTGCTCTGGATTCTGCTTCTTCTAATGATACTTGTCTTTTCTCATCTAAATCAGCTTTATTTCCAACTAATAAGAATGGAATATTGTCATCCCCTTTAACACGCAAAATTTGTTCCCTATTTAAAAAAGTAAAATATTTTAATACATAGTAATTTGACAAAAATAATATATTTCTAAAAAAATTGATAAGTAAAATAAAATCAACTGATTTGAAATCTACAATTAAGTAACACAAGCAAAAGAATTTCAAAACAAGTATTTACCTTGAAATATCTAATACATATGAGATCTAAATAAATAAAATATTATACCTAAAAATGTATACAAATCCCATTAATGATTTAAATTGGTATCCAAAGAAGGAATGAAGAGTTCACACTATAAATTCATTTACAACCAAATAATGCTCGAAACACTCTTAATAAGATTAAGTTTTAAATACAATTTAAAATCAATCATTAATTATTTCTAATAAAATTAAACATTAAGAACATTTGTACCGCAATAATAGATTAGAATATATTTAAAAAAAGAAAAGGTGAGTTAAGAAAAAAAAAATATATAAAAAGTTCCAAATAAATACGTAATTAAATAAGGAAGTAAATGGAAAATAGTGTTAAAATAAACTACTTAGCTTTATATTTATTTTTATTAAAAATATTCCTTAAAATAAGCAGAACAAGAGCAAAACATTAATATTTAAAGCAAATGAAATAGAGAATTGAACTAATCTCCTCTTAACAGGAAAATAACTAAAGTTAAGAGAAAAGTTAAAACAAATACATGTCTTGTAAGTTATAGAATTGTAAAATTGCAAAGCTTTAAAATTAAATGAGATAGCCTTACCTAAACTCAGAGGTAGCAGAAAAGCTATCGTGCTCCGTGATGGAAAACACGCATAAGAAGCCTTCGCCTGATCTGAAATAATTATCTCTGATAGCAGCATAATCTTCCTGGCCAGCAGTATCTAAAATATCAATACCTACTTCTTCACCATCCAATAATACTTTCTTTCTATAGGAATCTGCTTTAGTAGGTTCATAGTCTTCAACAAACTAAAAAGACACAAAGAGGAAATATGATTAGTTACATCATTGCTATTTATTATTATTATAATACTAGAATATTAATATAATTTTAATTATTCTTAATTATTCTTCAATATATCCAAAAAAATGTTTATCTTGTTGATACATACAAAATATAATGTTTAATAATTTTATAAAATGCAGATTTCCTTACATCAATAAATTTAAATAAATGTGAATGAAATAAAATATTTTAAAAATTTATAGATACTTATCTTTTAAAATATTCTCAAACTAAATTTCGAAATTCGTAAAAAAAAAAAAAAAAAAAGTTAATTAATGAGAAAAATATGTAGAGATAAAATTTACTAGTAACTTTTTTCTTAATAAAAATTAATTTCTTTCAATATATTAGTATATTAGTTTTAGAGTAATTTTATAGATAAGCTATTTCTAAGAACTATGTAAATGCAATTGAAGTTTTGTAGTTTTTTTTCTTTTTTTTACAAGACAGGAAATATATATTTTTTATTTTAAAAAGCAATGTTTAACACTGGATCAAATAATGCCTTTTGCATTAAGTAAAATGTTAAAAATAAATTTTACATATCTTTTAAATCATATAAATAAACATAAAAGGAAAGGAAAACTGCTGACTACAAAGAAACAGGTACTAAAAATAAAGAATCCGGAGATAGAGGTAACATATAGGTATTAAAGATATGGACAACAATATAAATTCTCTTTAAAAAGACACAACAGATAAGCGATTGCAAGTGCATTGGGATGAGTTGTGAAAGAAAAATCGTTACGCATCAACTGCCCCATTTTACACCCTAAAGACCTTTCAAAAACACAAAAGATGAACTCTTTCAAAGGAATCTTCAAAAGCACCAGTTCCTTAAACAAGATCCACCATATAGATAAGGGAATATCAATTTCCATAAACAATTGAAAAATTTACCTTTAATTGAAGTGCTAGTGTTAATTGCCTTCAATGCTATTTCAAACGCCAATATATTTTTTAATCTTTTGTTTTATATACACCAAGGGACAGAACAAAAACCCAAGGATGCCAAGGTTACCACCTTATACACCACAGAGAATATTTCCGAATGAGATGAAAGTTGAAGTGATACATATGTATAGAAAAGGAAAATTTCTTAAGAATTAGAAGTATTATTCCGGAAATATAGTTACGTAAACGCGAATCAATTAAAAAGGCATTAGATCGCGTCAAGATTTACGTACTGTTTAATGAGTCTGTAGTGGCATTTTCCAGTAAAAAAAAAATGTACATATAGTAAGTGTTCTTAACTGTGAGAAGAACATACTTAACAGTGGGTGCAGAAATAGAAGGAATGAGTGAGTGCAGGTGAAGAAAAAGTGGGGATATAAATTAAGGAGGTTTCCCCCTCTATATAGTCTACTTCTGACTCATGTAAATTATTATTCAAGTTTGAATAGGAGTTTCAAAAGTTGGCTGATATGGATGGCCTTCGGTAATTAAATGCTAAAAGTATCTTCAACTATCGATATCTGCACATCAGATCCCAAACATACTCTATTTAAAAATATGGTGAACTAGCTTGGCCATAGAAGCATTTGACAAGAACGAAAACAATCAGTAGAAATGACCGTGTTATACGGCCATGCGTTATTTTAATGAATGTAAGGATAAAATAACGTAGAATATTATAGACGTACTGCTGTGCTGTGTCACGGAAATAATTAAATGTTACTTGCTATCAAACGAAATGGCCCGTAATAGGACTGCGTGTTGCGCAGCATTTCTATTAATATATCTTACTGCTGCAAAAGACACAATCAAAAACCGCTGTCATCGGAGCTTTTTCCGACGTGGGATATATATATAATATATATATTCCTTATTAATTTTTTGAACTATAAATGGCATCATTACTCTGTATTTTGGTACATTATACTTTGTATGTTGGCAACGGATATTATTCTAATGGTTATTCTAGTCAGTTAACGCCCATTTTAAAGATCATAAACTAATGCAAATTACATATTTGTCGTAATAACTGAACAATTAAGTGTTATAAATAGTTTTCAATGAAGTAACTAATAATTTAAGGTTTAATAAAAGAATTGATCTTAGAGAAGCAATCATTTATATAAGTGGTTTCGCGAATGCTTTGGAATAAAATTATAAAATAATCGTTTAACTCTATTTAAGTTAACATTTGACAGCAGCTTTTTCACATGTTGGGACACTTTTCCTAATTATAGAATTTACGCATCACAATGAGAAATTTGAGTGAACTCAAATTAACTCGAAAAGTTAAAATAGTTTCAAGTCTGATCAGAGCAGAAATTGAGGATCATTTTTCCTATAATTCAGTTTTGACAAAGAATACATGAATATTAAAATCTACAATAAAAAAAAAAAACAGACGGAATTTTTAACGAATACCTAAAATGGTTTTTAATAATAATAACTATCACTATAAAAGCCCACACATTTTTTTAAAGCTATCTCTTAATTAAAAATGAAAATTTTTTTAATTGAAGTTATTTCCATTCATTCTTATAAATGTATGTAAAACCAACAATTATTAAAAACTCATGAATATTCGATATTGTAATTGAAATTTTAACAGAAGTGAAATGGTAAAATCGAGTTGTTTAGCAGACGAAAATAATCAATCTAAGTTAAAATTGGAAATTTTTAGCAACACTACAATAAAAATAATAATATTAAAATGTAATCTGCTAGATCAACGTACAGGTTACCAATAAAATTTCGAATTATATGTAAGAACCAAACGTATAACAGCAATCTTAAAAAATCTCATTTTCCACTGAAATAAAATTGTCTTTGCTTTCACCAAACGATCTTTCAGGACAATTTTACATATATAATTATTAGTTCGTGAAATAAATAAATAAATAAAAAAAAAAAAAAAACCATAACACTAATCAAAAGTCACCTAGGACACGAAAAAAACCCGCTCCTCAAAACAATGGCCATAATTTTACGGGTTAAAAAATTATATCAAGAAGGATAAGAGAGTTGAATTCTTAATTTTACGAAAAAAAATATATATAAACTTGGATTAAAATACTGAATATTTCATTCTTGGAACGAAACATAATAAATATAATAATTAGAAATACATTTGGATTTAAACCAGATGTCTATTATGAAGAAAAACAATGCTTTTTGTAAATAAAAGACAAATTACAAATGCAGTTTATTATTAATAATGACATTTTCTTTTTTTCTAACAGCAACAATAAAAAAGTAGAGCGGAAGATCAAATACAAAAAGGAACAGTCATTCTAAGGTTGTAAAAATAAAATACTTTGAACTGAAAAATTTGCCGCCATATTCCGGGCGATTATATATAGTATGAAATATAACATTTGAATTGAAATAATTTTATAAACAACCGTCAACGAGGGGTTAATTTATTTGGAATAAAAAAAAAAAAATGCATTCAAGAGTAACAAGCGATCATTTTAACGCTTCCAAGGTACAGAAAATGATGTAATTTAAAATAAATTTCACCTTTGATGAATAACATTCAAGATTCAAGCATTAGAACGGCCACGCTTTAAAGAGCAAATGGAACGGGATGTTTTGTTCACAGTTCCGCATTCTTATAACTCATGTTTTTGTTTTTTAATAAACAGTTATAAAAAATATTTTTCAGTTAGCCAAGACGGGGCAAAATTAGTTATTGTTGCTATTAATTAATTAATAACAATTTCATAATTCAATGATAATTCTAAACAATGATTTCACTTAAAATTTCATGCTTATTACACTTGAATTACGTAGGCCTGTACACTAAAAAGATAAAAGCTTGAAAGTAGTTAGTTTTAAATTCAAAAATAAATTTTGTACATAAATTTTAAGGCATTTATTTACATAATAGCATTATTTTCTTGCAAGAAGTACAACTATTAAAATAACTAATTGGCCTTCAAAATATCGAAGCTTTTAGATTCGTTTATAGAGATTTTTTGTATAAATAAATTTTAGTTTACAAGTGTGTTTACACTGTAAACACACTCCCTTCCCTGGCTGTTCCATTTTAAAACGAAGATTTTACTTAAGAATTAATTTTTTTTTATTTATTCGCTTAGTTAAATGTCATCTATAACCCTGAATTAACTAAGTTCAGAAGAATTTATATATTTTTTAAATTTTAACTAATTTCCACAATTTAAACCTGGTTTCGTTTTTCTGATAATTAAAAGAAACCTTGGTATCATATAAAAAGTAATTACATAATATTTGTGCGGAATAATATAATGTTCTTTCTCCACATAGGCAGAATATAATTTCTTTTTTCAATAATGGAAACTTATTTCTTAGTTTCAACAATTTAAATTCCGAATGTTAATTTTGTCATGACATTTAACGAAAATTAATACTGTTCACAGCTTGTTGGAAAAGAATCGTAAGAACCATAAACTCATTAACGGAGTAAAACTTTTGAAAAACGTTTTAAGGAAGAACGAAAAATGAACAGAAAACTCCTTTCATTTGATAAAATAAACATTCAAAACCGAATTGAAGTACGGTGAATAGTTAATTTTAATTGCATATATTTGCTAATGTCAATGCCAGACATAAATTCAAGTTATTAATCAATGAAATAGTGGAAGGTGGACAAACAAAAATAAAGATTTAATTAAAAAAACGTAATAAAGTTAAATTATTTAACTCCCTTCTTTATATGAACGAATTATTTAATGAGAATGTACTTTCTAAACAAGAACATTGGAGGAGCATTTCAAAACTTAAAACTATGCCAACCAGTTCTAACTTTTATTTTACACTTAAAAAAGTACAATTCAAACAGGAAAAACCACATTATTTATTCACATAATAATTTCACCTTTATGATTCAAAATTAATTAAAATTTGACAAAGAATTGTTTAGTGAACTTTTTTTTTAAAAATAAAATTTGACTTTTTTGGAAAAATCAATTAAAATTTGAAACTGCATTCTAGGTAGAAAGAAATAAACAACAAAGGAAATATTGCGATATCATTTTTTAAATATATTTATCAAGTGGAATTTTTCTATAATGTTTACATTGTTAAATGAATTCGAAATACATAATTAACTGACATTAAATTTACTGAAAAATAAACATATATAAAAGTACACAAGCTTCGTCTGAAAAACTTGCATATTTTACTGTCCAACAGAAAATGCAATTTCAGAAAAATTTAAAATCTTATGATTTTTTTTTATTACATTCCCCATATTGAAGAAAAATAGATTTTCTAAGATCTTCCATATCAGGCTTAACTTAAAAAAGGAATTTCCTCTTAAATGTATTTTAATTTGCAAAAAACAAAAAATTAAAAAAAGTAGACAATTGTGTCTTTTATAAAGTAACTTTCATTAATCACTTTTCAAAACAGCTGGAACTATGAAAAAGAATTCCAGATGATATATTCAAATTAGCGATCATAGCGGACGAGGAAAATTCCAAAGGTTCTAAAAAGAATTTATTCCGGAATCATGTCTTATTTAGAGTCGGCGGAAGAAGAATTTGGAATAAAATCACCATATCTTCTTAAAAGATTGGGGGATTAAAGAAGAAATCCCAATCCAGTCGAGCTTAGAAGTTCATTAACCTGTAAGAAAACATACAATGGTCGGTGTTTGCGTAGGTGTGTAATAAGCGGAAGATGAAATGAACTAATAATACTGCATTCCAAAATATCCATCCCCTGCCAAGCATTTCGAATTCTTTCCTCAAAAAGACTTTTAATGCATAAATTAAATAATGCTTTTTTTTTAAAAGTTATTTCATGTAATATGCGATGCTTTACAAAATGATTCTAATTCGTGGTTTATTCATTAGCTTTTAAGCAATTAGTTGATTAATAAGACGAAGTCAAATCCCAGGTCAAAATTTCTCTCACAATAGGAACATTTGAAATAAATAAATAAATAAAAAAAAAATATGATTTTAACTTAATTTCAAAAATTTTACTTTCTTGCATACGCTTATTAAATTTATAAAAATAAAAATGAATTACTTCTGCCATTTAATTTTAATTTCTTAAAACCCCCAATTCGTTTACTGCTTTGCACAAAATTGTTCGTTTAAAAGTTTCACAACTCAAAACTTTAAAAACCGAGATGTGATATATAACTTAGGATGTTTCGCGCGCTTTATGATAAATTATATAAACGGCATCAATATAGCAAGGGGTTAGTGTAGTCTGAATAATTAGAAAATTTCGTGGCGATTAATTAAATACAACATTTTTTCCTTAAGAAGTTGTGTTCATGCACTAAATAAATTGGTGTAAAAAAGTAAACGCCATGCTTCACTTATTTTACTAATTACATTCAATAGAGTAAATATTTTTAATTAAAATATCTGATTCAGCTTAGCATTTGAGCAAGCTCTTTCAATTAAGAACTGACTAACAATTTAAAAGAACAGATCAATGGTTCTTAAACTTTTACTGATGCACTCTAAATTAATACGTGAACACGCTGCGTCAAATATATATATATTTTTTTATAAACTAATATTGTTTATTAGTGTTCGTTATTTTATTTTTACTGGTGATATTTGCTTGCATAAGTTTCAAACGCAAAATTAGGTTTTCGAAAGAAAAATCAGCTTTAGTATTTTCAAATAGCCAATACAACGGTTGTTAACAAACATGTATTTAACATTTTTTTGAAAACAAATATTTAAATATAACTGATCTTCAATTATATATAGCAGTTCTTTCAAGAATTTTTTTGCCCTATTAAAACACACACACACATTTGTTTTTAGATCTTGAAAATGTTTTACTCTTTTTTTTTTTCTCATTTTCTTTTTCTTAATTTTCCAAAATTGATTTGCTATAATCAATTTGCTTTGCGATTTCCAATGATCTGCACAAAGCAACAATTTTGCAATAAATTTGTTTTGTTAATATCTAATGGTTTCTATGTGACTCATAAGAAATATATTACGTTTCCTTTTGAGGGTCGAGTCCCACAATTTGGAACTATTATCATAGATAATATTTTTTAAACAATCATTAAGCAACGCTTGTGAACACATTGTCAGTCGAAAAACAAAATAAACAATGGAAAACGAAAATATCACACATACTCAAAAAATATGCGACAAATAACTACGAATAAAACCTTGACATTCACAGTAGATGTGAAACTACATATTGTAAACAATAAGAGGTGAATCATGCCTGTAAAGTACATGTAAATGACGAAACAATTTTATTTTAAGTGGATGTTGTAGCACAAGATAAATGATAATATTAACAATTTATATAATTATTATTAATTTTTATTAACAATTGCAAATGATAAATAAAAAGACATTTAATTATCTCGTAAAGTGAAATATATCCGTAAAAATTTTAAATTTGTGCTGACTATACTTTGTAGAACTAGAAATTAAAATAAGTATACTTATTAAAATCAAAATTCATCACCTATTTGATTACTTTAGAATCAGTAATTTTATTGAAACTCATTCCTGTTTTAATATGCTCATTGTATGAAAAAATCGAATTCAGAAAATATTACATATTTTTTTTCAATGCTGGCTAATAGCTAAAAATTCTTGTATAAAAATCATTCCTACTTTGCTTTCTTCTAAAGAAAAATTTTCTAGATACATACTAAACGACCATGAATTTTACGATTGTTAAACAATATGACAATTAATCATCGATAATTTTCTACAAACAGAAGGAGGAAAGTCGGATTTTCTGCGTGCTTCATTAACTCCATTTCATTTAAGCTATGACCATAGATCTACAAACACAGCATTTTAATCCAATGTTAATAAAATATCATCAGTAAATCTTTAAGAAGAGGAAAAGCTATTAAACATTTTTAAATTTACACTCATAAAAAAAACATCATTGAACAGGAGAGAATTTTTCTATTTATCTGAATATTAAACTGAAAAATTTTCAACATGTAATAATTCATTCTCCTTAATAAACTGAAGTTTCTAATCAGAAACCTTATTCTATTATTCTTAAGCAAAAACGCAAATAATGACAGAATACTCAAAGGAAAAGCGAATGAGTATATTGTAAAATTACTGATGGGGAAAAAAAAACTCATTAAAAAATGTCGCTATAAGAAATTAATCAACATTTTTAAGAACAGTTTAACAATTACAGTGTTTTCTTGTTTAATTTTATTTAAATAGAAAAGTTCGCGATAAAAAATTGTACATTAATAATTAATTTTTGCACAATATTTCGAAACAAAAATAAGGCGAATGAATATTTGTCTGTACAATATTATCACTTAAAAAAAGACTTTTCCATGGGGAAGTTTTTTTTTTTTTTTTTTTTTTTTTTTTTTCGCTGTTGATTTAAAGCTGTCATGCATCATAATCTAGTCAATAATTACATATGCAACACTGTAAATATATATCGAAATAATCATTTTCGATGTGAAGATGTTTTTCCATTTTAGCAATGGAAAAATATGGCACAGACAGGGAGAAAAAAGACATGTGCTGTATATTAAAATTTTTTAAATAAACAAATATGTAATAAAATTTTTACTTTAATTTCTTTTTCTACATATTGTTTTCCCCCTCCCATTTTATATTATTCCCCATTTCTATTTATGTCCAAATGTTTTAGTTACGATAACGAATTATAAAAATAATTATCGAATGGGTTAATTTTCTTAAACACTTTTGCAGACAATAATAAAGAAATTAGCGGAATTATAATATAATAAAAAATAATGAATAAAACAAAATACCTAATACTTATTACTACTTACCCCATCATTTTCCTAGGAAATAAAATTATTATTGTAGTTTTCAACTATAATCAATAACTCATACACAAAAACAGATAAAATTTACTTACTTCATCATACATGAATTGCAATGTCAGGGCGGATTTTCCGACACCACCACTGCCCACCATGATGACTTTATGCACGGCCTGTGTGGCATTCTTTGCTTTAGACATTCTACCGTCTGGTCGCCGACGGAACACGTCGGGCCGCAACCGATCTAAATTGAAAGGGCATTGAAGTTGCTTAATGAAATTCGGCATCTTAAAATTCTTTACACAATAAAAAAAAAAAAAAAATACGTCTGTGTAAATAAACTATTTCTAAGTCCTTTCTTTTTAATATCCAATTTATTATGACAAACTAAATTAAGTTTCCTCTCCTCTTTCCTCTTGTGAAAAATAATCCAATTAAGTGTTCTTGTTAAGAGAGAAAAAGGTTTTTCCAGTTCAACAGGCACGTGAAATCACGAATCAATAAATTGATTCGCAGTTAGTCACTCCAGTTTTAAATCCGGTACAATGAATTTTTATAAATTAAATGAAAAAATATATATATATATATTATTATAGACGGTGGAGATTTCAGGGTTCGCTTCTTTTCTGGCAATACGCTGTAAATAATCAGCTGATACACGGAAGTATTGTGAGATGGTACAATGAAAACAATCGCTATCTAAAGGCTGTTACTCTCCCACATAAAGTAGAATAAGGTCTGAGATCACCAGTTATAATGACTAACACAATACCCCAGGGAACAGAGCTGTCATCTGGTTTCGCAAGATACAATTTTAACACACCTTTCCCTATAACCTGCTCAGTAGAGTATGGCGAGTTGCGCTACAGTGGCGCACTTCTACAACTGGTTTCGTTTCGCCAATTATTGGCGCCAAGCAAACGCCAAATCCAGTTGGACAAAAAATGCTTTTGTTTTTTATAAACAAAAATAAACAACTTTGATATTTATCTTGCACCTCTGATAGGTAATAAACAGGATGACGAAATAAATTATAATACAGATAATGTGAATAATATCAAAAAGAAAATTTTAAAAAAATTTGTTTCCATGTGTGTGTGAAAGTAACTGCTTGGGGAAAGAACAATGTAGTGATAGATAATTTCTCTTTTTTTATATAAAGTAATTAAAATCTATAAGCAAATATTTTAACTATCAAAATAGACAAATTTATTTATTTTTTTAATTAAAAAACGATTATTCTTATATGCTAATAAAATTTCACAAAATTATTTCACTTCTTTAAAGGTGAATTTACTCAACATTTTTTTGATGATGCAATTTTATAATATTAACAAATAAAATTATTATTAGCATGATTTATTTTTACTATACATAATATTTAGCTGTAGAGTTTAAATTACAAATGAAATAAATATAATAACATAAAGAGTTACAAATTTTAAAAAGTATTATTTCTCATAAAAGAATAAATTATTTTTGAATGCGCTCATGGATTTGGTCTAGATCAGGAGTGGCTAACCCAAATGATTTTGCGGGCCACTTTGGAAATGCGTCAAAACTTCGCGGGCCGCATATAAAATTATATATCCTCATATTAGATTTAGACCCATTATAGACATTTTTTTGGAGTGAAAAATTGAAATATAATGAGTTATTATTTTTGTGCTTACTATTATTTTTACATGTAAACCTAGATAATATAATAATAATAATGATACTAAACACACATTGTAAAGAAATATATAACACTAAAAATGAAATATAAATGTAATAATAAAGAAACCATTAAAAAATATTTATTTTACTAGTGCGATATTTATTTCACCACTCTTTCACTTCGCTTATGCAAATCAATCTCCATTTGGGTATTTGAACATCGTAATGGGTGTTGCATCCGTATGTTTGAGCGTGTTTTGTGTTTAGTCAAATTCATTTTTGAAAGAAGAAGAAGAAAAAAAAAAGGTCGCAGATGTAAGTTGAACCAAAACCACTAACAACTTCCACTAAGAGTCTGGTTTGCTCTGCTATCAACAATCAATTATGCGTGTCTAGGGTTGGTCACTGAGGTTATTTAAAGGGAAACATAGAACCTTTTATATTAAATGTTCCAAGATGGGCGCGCATCATGAGTTCACGGAATATAATTTAATTATTCTGCAAACTCATAAATAAAACAAGTAATATAAAAAATTTTTTAATAAATAAAATAGAAAAACATAAATCTGTTTATCCATAAAAGCATTACTTAAAGCTGAAAAAAAACAAATAATCTGCTATTTGACTTAAAAAATAGCAAATGTAATTATCACATAAAATCGATAATTGCATTAGTTTCACTTTCTTTCAGTTTCATATTCTTATTAAAAGGGTTTTTTCCCTGGGGGAAAATCCAGCTCATTTTTATATGAAAAAGTATTAATTATTAGTTCCTCGTTTTTGTTCGCTTAATTGTTCAGGTAGTAAAATTCTTCTCAAAAAGATTTAAAGCTGGAGAAAAATTTCTGTTATTGATTCAACAGACTTTTTATTGAAATTTTGGTCTCCCAATTTTTTTGTCAATGAACTTTTTCTTTTTAATATTTGTACAGCAGATTCATTTTTTTAATAGTTTGAAATGTAAATTACATAAACAAATTTACCCCCCACCCACCAAAAAAAAAAAAAAAAAAATCTGAAAAGTATTAAATTACAATTCATATTTATTTTATATGCTGTTTTATTTGTTAAATAATTACCAACAGTTAAATATATGTGCATTATATAAGCTGATATCAATGAAAAATTTAATTACAATTATTTTTTCAGTAGCTGTAATTTTTTTTAAATTTAATTTTCAGAACTTTTATTATTGCTCCAATGTTGACAATCTTGAGAAGGAACGCAGTCTTATTAGTGATCAAACTTAAAAACAAGTAATATAAAATTTTTTTTTTTTTAAGTCCATTCCTACTTTTTTTTCACTCTATTGCAAAAAGTCCTTTATAAATAATTTTCATTCATTTTTTTAAGTTTATCTGGCGGTATCTATTGGTAGATATATGCAACTGAAATCTAAAAAAAACTAAAATTAATTAATTAAATTTAATTATTGAATTAATATTTGAAAAAACTGTATTAACATCAAGTGTCATCCACTACAAGTTTAAAAAATGTATTTGAACTTGAGTGGACGAATAAAAAGTATTTTATTAACGATTGAAAATTTGAACAAGATATATATAGGGAGAGTGTGAGCTAATAGAAGGAATTGAATAAGCAATATCTGTCATATATTCCCAAGGATATTATTTTAAAATCAAAGTTAATTTCTTCTCATAATTTCGACAGTTAATTTTTGAATATATGGATGCACACAATGTATTTTTTAATAAATTTTTTTCACTACTCTGGCCATAATAAAATAAATATATTTTGTGAAAGTGTGATAAGTCTTACGGGCCGGAAAAATATTCAAATTAGGCTGCATGCGGGCTGCGAGTTGGCCACCCCTGATCTAGATGTTGCTGTCGACCAAGTGTGATAAGAAACAACAATCATTCAAGAATATGAAACATTAACTTTTACTGAGATAAGATGCTTTAATTCAAAATAAAAACTTAAAAAAATCTTTTATATGTTGTTATTTTATGTTAGGTTTATATGTTATATTATATTTATTTTTAAGTTTTAAAAAAATTTTTTATTCATTTTTCAGTAATTTACAAATGCTAAATATCAAATGTCTTCATGGAAATATTCGATACATCAACAAACATAGAAACAATGAAAGTTTTCCGGATATTACAACACGTCGAAAGGTTAAAAACCTATAAACCAGATCACATCTTTTCATTCGTGATAAGAATTTTAAACGATTCTTTGTCTAATTAAAATTCAGGAAAAAGAACCTCAGAAGAACAAGAATGATTCTCATTTCTTAAGACATTATTACATGATGGATTTCGCAAGGAAAATCAGAAAAATTCCATTTTTAGAAGTAGGTTTTAAATAA
Source organism: Caerostris darwini (assembly GCA_021605075.1). Taxonomy (NCBI): domain Eukaryota; kingdom Metazoa; phylum Arthropoda; class Arachnida; order Araneae; family Araneidae; genus Caerostris; species Caerostris darwini. Next base: position 552,308 of record BPLQ01001451.1, on the reverse strand, counting down.
CTTATGAAGAAGGATGTATCCATCGATTTTTTGGTATCCTTCAGAGGTTCCAAGTATTAAAAGCACATAACCCAGAACAGAAAGTAGGCCACTGTCATTATGGTCGCAAGCATGTCGGTTTATTACCTGGTGTTAGACACGCGATTTTAAGTAAAAGGCAGATGGCATCTCATATTCATCCAAGCGTGCTTTTGTTTTAATCCTAATGTTCAGAAAGATATTATTGCCAGTTACCGCTTGAATTAAACTATCAAAACAAGATGAAAATTCTTTTAACATGCGCTAATTATCCATTGTATATCCGACAAATATTCTTATTTGATTAATGACATATTTAATCTAAATTTATTTTCCAAGGTTCAATAAACTCGTAAAATGTGGCTTTGATAAAAAATATAAGCATACTACTGTATTCAAAAAGTAAGACCAATTTCCAATTTAAAATTCCTGGAGCTTATGGAATTTCCATTTTTTTCTTTTTTTAGGTTGCTGGCAATGTCTTTGACATCTGTGTGAAATTTGACGACAAAATATTCATTCGTGTTTGAGTTACGCTTAGCTTTGTGAGACGCTAAAAATGATTCCAGCGATTTTTGAAATGTCAGAATTAATTGAGCAAAGAACATGCATTAAATTTTGCTTGCGGAAATGTATAGAACGTTGCAGAAGGCATTCGGTGAGCATTCCTATATCGGAAAGAAATGTTTAGAAGTGGTATAAATAGTTCAAAGAAGACAGAGACCTCTGGACAACCATCAACATCAACCGACGAAGCTCACGTCTAAAATATTAAAGATTTGGTGCTTGTAAACCGTCGATTTACAATTAGAGACCTTGCTGATGATGTTGGTGCATCGTGTCCGGAGGGGATTATTTTGAAGGCGATTTAATAAATTTGGAAAAATAAATAAAGAATTTTGAAAAAAAAAATATAATAATAATTGGTCTTATTTTTGGGCACAGTAGTATGCGTTAAATTCTACTTGATGTTTTGTAGTAATTCTAATATAAATTAAAAATTAATAATTACATTTAAATTGAATAAGTATTGCAATAAAAGATATAGGAAAAAAAAAAAAAAACCTTGTTCTAATTGTCCATATTTTTTACTCAAGATTTTTGAATTTAGGTATCTGATGGGATAAAATATTTGAGAATAAAAATACCTTTTCAAGAAACACTTATATTCCAGTTGCATATAAATTTCAGATTGAAACAATGGAAATTTCACAAAAGAATGTTTTAGAGATCTAAAATAAATAATTTTCATGGGAAATTCAACAAGCGTTATGAAATGTACTGTCCTGTCTTTACTACAAATCACTTCAAAATAAATTTTTAATAAATAATAATTGTAATTCAATTACATCGAGATAGCCTATCTTATACGAAATTCAACATTTTAATTAATTCACAAAAAACACGAACCTAACTCATAAAATAACCTTCTAAATTACCTCAACTACTTTAATAAAATAATGCACGGCAGTATAAACACGAATAAAAAAATAATCCAAGCATGATTCACGTTCAAATTTATTTTTTCCAACGTATCCGTTTCATACATTTCCACAAAATTGTTTAATACCAGCAGCAAAAAACAATTCCGCGACATGTAGTGGTAAATTTATGCAACTTGCTTTCGAGAACTTTTCCAGAAACAAGCAATAAATTATGTATTTTTTTTTATTCTTTGTATAATAAAACAAAATGATAGACAGTATTAGAAATATTATTCTACATCGAAAAACATGATAATGAGATAGGTTCTTTTTAATGGGACAAAACAAGAGATATTTTCTTTATTTTATGCACATTATAATAAAATACATTAAATAATGCTGTTTAAAACGAACGAGTTAAATGAAACGAACTGAGTATATATTTTTTTTATATATATTTTTAGTTAGTTAGTATGCTTGAATGCAAAACATCATTAAGAATTAATCAAAAACAGTACAATGTTTTTTTGCTGATAAATGCTGTACATGTAAAAACATTCAACATTGCATGATTAAGAATCTGTGGTTTGTAATCACAGTTTCAAAACAACAAAGGTTTAGTATTTTATTTTTTAGTTTTCACTTAATTGCTATTACAATTATCACTGAAACTTATTTTTTTAAATTTACAGTCAATACTGAGGAGCAAAGCAGGACTCGGGAATCAAGCATTTTTGAAAGAATCGTAATCGATTTAAAAATGCGACTATTTTTATAAAAAATAATTTTTTTTTCAAAATTCTATAAATTAATGTTAAGATTGTTAAATAGGCAATCCAATTGTATTATTCAATAATACAAATACAATTACTGCTTTAGGCAAATTAAATAAATGTCAAAACTTTTCTCAGCATTAATGTTTTAAAAAAATATATATCTTCGATTAACAATGAAAGAAGACCTTATAGAAGCTATTCTACATTATTAAAAAAATAATAATGTATTACAAATACAGCATCTTTGTGCTTAAAATTTACAATTTTCTTTTGGTTACATTAAACTATTATATATTACTTTGGTACTGTTATTTTTATATATGTATTTTTTTAAGCAAATTTCGATAACAAGAATGCCTAAGTTAGAGCAAATACTAAATCTTTAAACTTGTAAAAATACATTATGAAAAAATAAATAAATTAAATTAAATTTAAAAAAAAACTGTTTTTATAGATAGAGTTCAATAAAGCATAATTTATTTCTTTAATTCTTCTAAATGCATTGGTAAAGAACATAATACATAAAATTACAGGAAAGAGTCAGGAGTTGGTATAAAAAAAATCAGACCCAGGAGTCAGAAAGTTTTTTGGTAGACTCCTCATTCCTGGTCTGAAAACACAAATATCACCTATAACAGCTGTAAGACCTCCTAGTGTGAACAAAGTAAGCGGGTGTCACTGGCACGCCTGGATAGAACCAAGGTTATTACAAAGTGGTTAGCAATTATAATAACTTTATACTTATGATATTTTTCAGAAGTGAAATATTCTCATGCAAGAAAAATTACAACACCGAAAGTCATTATTTATTATTATTTTTTTAAGTGTAGGTCAGGATTTGTCTAAATTAACATTCATTCAACATTCCATTCATAAATTCCCTTAAAATACCGTGCTTTGTATGTACACTTGTAAATAATTATTTTAACTGATTACTTAAACATGAAAGTAAGGAAGTTTTTAGTTAAATAAAATACAATTTCTATTTTTATTTTTAGAAGATTTTTATTTATTTATTTCATAGATTAAAACATTTTTGGCCAATTCAATAATCAAAAAACTTGCCGAAAAGAAATGAAAGATTATTTTATTACACTAATCATTTTACTACATCATCACTATGATTATGTTAGATTAAATATTTTCTTTCTTTTTTGCTTAATAATCATTGGATTAATTAAATGTGGCAAAAATACTAATCAAACGATCTTCACTGTCAAGTCTCCTAAGTTCTGTATGATTCAGCGTTATCGTCTTGAAATGTAGTCATCAACTGTAAATGCATAAGGGCAAACAACATCAAGAGTGTCGTCTCTATACGTCTAGGGGTGATTATACAAGTGGTGCGGTCATCCAAAGAGATCTTTCCAACACATATACACTAACTCGCAAAATCCGTCTCTTGCATAGATATGACTAAGATAATAGTGGGTTCCCATTAAAATATTCCCATTCCCTTTAAACTTTCATTTTGGTAGTGTGATATTCACAATGTTGGAAGTGCAACAATTTTTCTTGAATCCTTCTACGCACAATTGATGTGGATATAGGCCTTTTATTGGCTGCTGCAAAAAATCTGGGGAGGCGGTTGCTAGCGGCTCTGTGCCTCCTTGCAATTAGTTGTCATCTGCAGGCATTCAAACCTTCTTAAAAATATATGGATTGTGCAGTCTATTAATTACAAAAGAACTCGCATTCACCCATTTGTTACTATTCGGGATAAACTTCGGCCCGCTTCTATTCCCTCAATGGCTAATCATTGTAATTCTTTAAATGTAAAGCCTTAAAAGCTTATGCTTTTTTAGCTTCTTTAAATTAAAATCCTTATATGTAAAACCTGATTATCTTGAAATTTCATTGCGAGTTTTTACTAGCAGAAACTGCAAACGCTTTTACATGTTTTCGGTTTGTATCGACAAACCATGAATTTATATATTCTTTTTTTAAACAGCATTACTTTTAAGTATATTATGTAATTTTAATGAAAATTTTGACCGTGTAATGCCATCCCCCCCCCCTTATTTTGGAAATTGGAGCCCCATTATAAATTTGACAATGACCAGCATATAACAAAGTAGATTGCAGAACGTTTAGTAAATAACAGATGGCAAGTTATCGCAAAAATAATATTTCTAACTTTAATTTTGATTCATATGGCCGCTCCCTTTTCTGGTATTCTTAAATAAAAAAAGTACTGTTTGAAATTTTTTTCCATTTAAAATATTATGGATTGAAAACCATTCTACTAAAATTTGATACTTACAGTTTGAAAAAAAAATGCTGAAAATATTATAATTTGAAAAATCGGATGTTATTTTACTAGCTAAACGAGACTAGGCTGGAAAAAAAATTTGTTTTAATTTCGGCAACAGTTAATACTGAAATACTAAATATTAAAAAATAGTATAGAACCAAATTTTTGTTTGAATACACTACATATTATTTGGATCTAACCTTTTCATACTTAAAATTAACAAAACTGGAACATACTTTCTTGTTTATTGACAAATATATTGAAGATTCATTAAAATTATGTTTTTTGACATATAAAGATCAATATTAATTCTTGGAAGAAGAAATGAGAACACAATAACGAATTATTAATATTATGGAATTATTAATACCATTTCCTCTTAAACTACATTTCTTAAAATAACTGTTTGAATTTGAAAGTGTGATAGGAAGTAGTACAAAATATCAATTGTAAACTGACTAACTGAGCACATTAAATTAATTTGCAGTATCGATAGTTTGTTATGACTTTACAATAATTCAAAACTATTTATCTGTAATATATATATTTTGCAAATGGACAAAGAATAACATTCCTGCAATTGTAAATTTTTCTTCTAAAACAGTTTGGCAACATGCCCTTAGTATTTTTCACATTCTATTCATTCTGATTACTAATCGAGCATTCACAATCAAATTCTACACATTATTTCAATTGATATTAGTATTTGTAGCCTTTGACACACACAACAATTTAATTTTTATAATCAATATATATCATATAACTGACAAACAAAATAACCAAATATTGCGCTTTACACTCTTTTTTTAACAATATGAGTATTATTGAACATTGGGTAACGATATAAGAATTTTGAAAACACAAGTTGGCATAAAACGATAGTTAAAAACACTGTTACTAAAAATAAATCTATTGAAAAACGCCAAGTAGCTGTTTTTTAAAACAGCATGTTCAACATGGCAATGAATCGCATATTTGAATTAGCGAAGCCATAATTTCGCTGCATCTAAACAACAGTTTATACGAAGTAAATCCTAAGAATTAATCATCAGCTGAATGTTGTAAAATTAATCGCCCTGAAGAAAGTTGCATTATAATAAATAATTATCTGTGCAATATTATCATCAATGACAATTCAATGAATAGATATCGGTACAATAATTAATTTTTCATAAAATGTAAATACTCGTTCATCAATCCTTAACAATTTAAAGTATACGACTGTTTTAAAAACAAACTTCAGAGAAAATTAATTTTTAAATATTATTAGAAAGTGTATATTTCAGCTTTTTTAAAAATGTCTTTCGGAATCTCAATTAAAATATATAGAAATAATTTCAATTAAAACATTATGTTGCAGAATTATCGACTAAATTATTTAATTTATTATAAGAAAAGCTAGAAAAATCGTTAATTGAATTCATAATTTAAATTTTTTTTATCATTCATTGGGGTTAGCAAATTGCAGAATTTTACGAAAGAAAATGAAATTTTATTTTATAAGTGACTTCGATAAATATTATCAACATTTTTTTTTTTTAGAACGATAAACTGAAATTTTTTGGAAAAATTCACATTTTAAGATAACAGAGATACTTTTCTGAAAATATGTCCGATTTGGAACAATATAATAAAATTTTAAAAGATATCATTGCACAATAAATCCAAAACATTTGTATTTATTTAAAAGAAAATATCCATAATACACAACATACACATATATTAAAGAATATGAGAAATGCTTCAATAACTTCAGGTAGACGAATAAATTATGTATTAAGATAAATTAAAATAAATTTAAAGGATTCTTCAATCAAAATAAACTTTAAAACGAGAATAAACGATTTAAACAATTCATATTTAGATTGTGAAAATAATAAGTGACGAACACGTAAATCACAAAGTCAGGAATCTCATTTAAAGAAGAAGAAACAATATTTTAATCCAACCAATTCAAAGATTTTCAAGATTTAAACTTTCCTAAAAATATTTAAATTTATTATAATCGGGTACTTACTAAAAAGAGTATTGTCTGAGTAGTTTTAAGAGACAAAAGCGTATGCTACATGTCACACTCGCCTATCTAGAAAGAAAAAGCTATTCTTATCATTCAATTTCCGTTTCCGATTGTCAAATACCGACATTTTTCTTACAACACTGAATGCTTTAGGAATTCATTTGCTTAGTGCCATTATCTTACTCAGCAAAAACATTTCGAAATAATATAGACAGGCTTGTGGGAAGTTTAATAAATCGCCATCGAATTTTAATTTATGCATTCCTACAGTAACTTATAGATTTAATATTTATATTTAAGAATTTATTTAAAAAAAAAATAGCAGTCTTAAATGGAATGAAATACTTCAACTTTGATGAATTGTCTTTAAATTAAAAAAAAATATTTTCTATTCTAATCTAAATTTAATCTTATCTTTCTTCTCAATATAAATTTAATAATCTTTAACAAATGAAATGAAAAATATTAAATAATTTGTAGAAAAAAATTAATGTATCAGTTATAATTTCAATACAAATTTTTTATAGTCATTGTAATGAAAAGATATTTGTTGAATTAAAAAGAAATAAGATATTTGTGGTATTAAAAAGTATGAAAATGTAGTATAAATAACTCATACAATTAACTACTTTATAAAATTAAAAAAAAAAAAAAATTAAAAAAAAAAAAAAAAAAATTGTAGAGAATATACCATTTTCAACATACATGCCTTTCCAAAAAAACATTTTTCTATTAATTATATATATTTTTTAAATCTTAAGAAAAATGTAATATATGAATATTAATAAGACACATTAAAAAATTGTATTGGTGATATTGAAACAAATCTAAATTAAAAATTAAACTTTACTAAAAAGGTATTAAATAATAAATTAAGTATATAAAGGCAAAAGAAAAAAATTAAACATTTGTGTTTTCCCACCACAATGATTTAAGCAATTGAAAAATCATTTACATAAATCACAGAAATAATCATAAAAGAGAAAAACGCCATTGTGTGCCATTGATTCTAATCGATATTATGCCAATTTTAGCTTTTTTTAACTTTATTTTTCTGCAGCTGTGTACTTAAATACATATATATTCATAATATAAGCATGTTGAGTTTCCTTACTCATCCATTGTTAACCAAAACCTTATCTCTCATTTGGCAATAACCAAAAGTCTTTAAAATTTTTTTGTCCCTTAAAATGAGATTTGCCAAAGGCATTTTTATTAGTAAAATTGCAATGCAAATATTTTCTTATTTTTAAAACTAAATTTAGGCAATTCAATTCATTAGTTAGTATGTGTTTATTTTACATTGACCTATTTATGAATAGTACAACAGCACACAAATAATGGCAACCATAAATCACCAAATTGTGTAAAACCTGATCAGGTAAATAATACTGATCCTATTTTGAATTTTTTTTCTCCATTAATTTATGCTTTATATTATAAGTATCTCTGTATTTCCTACAACTTAAAAAAGCACAGCAAATTTTATTTTATTTTTGTCTGGTTAGTAGTCCTAAATTAAGAAAATATTTTTATTTATTTTTAAATTATAAAGAAAGATTTTTTTTTTTTTTTTTTTAAAGAATCTCAGATAGGAATGGTTGCTTTATTTAAGCAAAGCTATTTAAAATCTAAACCATTAATTCCACACAGATATTATTTTCTAATACAATTTAGCAAAACTATGTTTCACTTTTTATAACCAGGTAATTCCAGAGTCATATTTGCCAATTAAATGAAGTTCTTTATTTTACAATTAAATAAAAAATTTGTACATATCTTAATCCACATGAAATGCTGTTTTAAATAAAAAATTGAATTCAAACAAAATTATTACCTTATTACTTTAAAGCTTTTATTTAGTTTGGACATTCAATTAATACAATTTTGAATGCATTTAATTGATTTATTGAACTACATAAAGAAAGCTTCATTTCATGACTGCATTATTTTACTAAAATAACAACAAAAAAATTTATAGAAAAGCCATAAAGCAATCAATAAATATACATTTAAATTAGTATGCAATTTCTTTTTCTTATTTAAAGATGCTGTTAGAAACTTTCATTTTATCATATAATTTTCATTACTTTAGAAGAGGCATTTTTCCCAGATGTTTTAGATAAAAATTTATAAAACTATGAAAGTAATTTTAGATTTCTCTACGTAAATGAAAATAATATTTTACTAATTAAATTATTAACAATATTTTATTTTTATCTAAGAAGAAAAAATACATTATATTATTCAGATTATCAATCACATATAAACTAGTAGATATACAGGATGGCCATAAAAAAAACTTTTCCTGTTTGGAGGCATCTGCAGCTAAAATTAATTGAACAGAATGAAACCAAATTTCGTACACTGATTGCGGAAAAAATGTTGACACGATTTCAGCAAAAAAAATAAAATAATAAAATACCAAAAGTTGCCGATAAGGGAGATTTTGGTGCTGCTGTCATACTCACACTCTGAAGTTTGCACAATCTACGCAGATTTTTTTCATTTCCATCTTCTTCAAAGGCAGCAGTGCCACTCATTCCCTTTTAAAATGGAGAAAGCTAACATTCAGTTAGCAGTTCTTTGACTGACTGTTGATTTGTACTTAAAATAAGTTATACTCAGTGTGCTTTATTTGTAAAGCTCTTTTACACTATAGAATGCAATGCTGCAGTGGCCCTTTGGGAATTTAGAAGGTTTCATAATTCTGATAAAGACCCAATGTCTATTGTAGAACTGAAAAGCACACTAAAAAGATTTCGAGGAATTTGGATTGCTAGGAATTAAGAGCTACAGGAATAAAAGCAGTTTCACAAGTTGCCACTGCAGTGTTCGATGATACTGGACTAGCAATGATCCATGTGCTCATGCAATAATTTGCATAACAGATATGCTTTATGCTATCTGGAAAATCTTACCAAAAATGTTGCAATTCTATCAAAAAATTGGTTGGTGCAAGAACTAAAGATGACAGAATATGAAAAGAGCAGGACTTTCATGTTAACATTCCTTGCTGACAATCGAAAAATTAAAGCAACACTCATTAGCCTTGGAAAATATCATGAAGAGATGAATCTCATTTTAATCTGAATGGATCAGTAAATACTCACAACTGATGAATTTAGGCATTTGAGAAGCCCCAGTGATCCATCAACTATCCCTGTATTCTCCCAAAATAATTGTGGTGTGGATTCACTGCCAGTTTCATAACAGGACCATACTTTTTTGAGAATATCACTCTTACAGGTCCCTAATACCTGCACCATTACTGGCGACAAAGCAAATACTGGAAACTTTTGTTATTCTTGAATAGCAGCATAGACAGTGCTTGACATGACATGGGAGCATGACCATATTCTTCATTCCGTACAGAACCATTTATGGTTGTATTTTGGTAATGAAAAGTTATTAGCCAATGTTTTTTTATGGAATGGCCACCCTGTTCCCCAGATGCTATTGCATGTGACTTTTGACTATGGTGGTACCTTAAATCCCTCATGCCTGTTGTTAGTGTTACAAAGTTGAGTTTCTTGAAAGTGAACATAAGATGAGCTGATACAAACATACAAAATGATAGTTTACATACAGGAATAGAGAACATCATACACCAGATATAATATCTTATACACAGGTAAGGTCAGCATACTGCACATGCCCCTGAGGAACCCTAATATTGATTGATAAAAGATAATTTTTCACAAATTTCACATTGTTGTCATTTATTTTGCAATGTTCATTTTTTTATTTATAATATTTGAATAATGAAATTTAACAACATATTTTCCATGTATTCATTGTAATTATTGGCTTTTTTTATTTCCAATAGCTCCAAAATCACATATGAATTAATAAATTTGAAAAATCTAACTATATTGAAGAAATTTCTCAATGCATGTCACAGCAGAAATCTCCTCTATTAGAGACTTCTGATATTTTTTTTCCCCAGAAATCCTCTCGCCATGTCTTCCTGTCTGAATATGAAATTTAATTTCACTCTGCTCATTAGTTTTAACAGCAGATGCCTTCAAACAGGAAAAGTTATTTTATGGACACCTTGTATATAACATATATTTAACTTAAAAAAAATCTGTAATAATGATTTATTTGAATGTTATATGAATTGTATTTATCTAGAAATGAATCAATAATTCAGACATGGAAATCACAACTAGTTTTAATTAGTTGAGTATAGTTTCGTAATTCATTTTAAAATAACTGATACCAATGATAGTATTTTATTCAATTTTTACTTCAGATCAAAAATACATTATCTAAAATTTATTTTAAGACAATATATATCAATAAATTCCAAAAATTCTGAATGATTAAAAAAAATTTCTATTCATATAATGCACTTAAAAATTAGATATGCAATAAATTTGAAAAAAAAAAAAATATATATATATATATATATATATTTTAGTTTCAAAAGCAGTAACGTTAATAATTTTTAAAAAAATATTCATTTAAAATATGCCAGGCACATGAAAAATTATGTTGTGCATTATGAGTAATAAACTGAATAAAGTAAAATGTATAACAATAAAAAAAGCAAATTTTTTTAAAACAATTCATAGAGCATTTTAAAAAAGAAATGATCAAACAAGTGATTTTAAAGATTATCTTACATTAATAAAATCCTGATACTTTTTCATAATAACTGAATCCCTCAGCTTAGTGATTTTATTTAAATACTTTGAATTGCTTAGACCAGGGGTGGCCAACCCGTGGGCTGTCTTGAATATTTTTCCAGCCCGTGAGATTTATCACACTTTTACAAAATATATGTATGGCCAAAGTAGCGAAAACCAATGTATTATAAAAATACAATATGTGTGTATCCATATATTCAAATATTAGCTGTCGAAATTATGAGATGCGCATCATGAGTTCACAGAATAATAAAATTACATTCTGCGAACTCATGATGCGCAATCATGGAACATCTATTATAACAGATTCTATGTTTCACTTTAAGTGACCTCAGTGACCCTCCCTAGATACATACAGTTGATTGTGGAAAACAGAACAAACCAGACTCTTAAAGTTCAAGTTGTTAGTGCCTTTGGTTCAATTTACACCTGCGAATCATTTTTTTCGAAAATGAAATTGACCAAACATAAAAACCTCTCAAACAGAACAGACGCCAACCTGCAATACCAATTATGATGTGCAAATATCCAAATTGAGATCGATTTGAAAAAGTTAAGTGAAAGAGTACAGAAACAAATATCACACTAGTTAAATAAATATGTTTTAATGATTTCAATTTTTATATTCACTTATATTTATATATTTTATTTTTAGTGTTATACATTTCTTTACAATGTGCCTTTAGTATCATTATTATAATATTACCTATGTTTACATGTAAGAATAAGAGTAAACACAAAAATAACTCATTATGTTTCAATTTTTCACTCCAAAAAATGTTTATAGTGGGTCTAAATCTAATATGGGGATATGTAATTTTATACGTGGCCTGCAGTGTTGTGATGCATTTCCAAAGTGGCCCGCAAGATCATTTGGGTTGGCCAAGATCATTGGTTAGACAATGGTATAGTGTAATGCCACTTTCTATTATACAGTTATTACCAGCAAATGTATATTAAATGGTGCTAACATTTATAAGTAGTTTTCTTCTTTCATTTAATTAAACAAATATCTAACAGCACACAGTAATATTGAATCAACATAGTGAATATTCAACAAGCATTGTAAAAATTTTACATCTATTTCTACAGTATCATTCTTTTAAATAAAAATTCTCTTTATTTAAGTGTACAAAATTGTCACAATATTAATGTTTTGGTTAAATTAGATTTAAAGATGCACCATCAAAAAAAGTGAAAAAGAAATGAATGATGAAAATAGAAATAAGAACAATCTATAAGCATTAGAGAATGAAACTCGTATTCCTGTTTAATAAAATACTGCTTTGAAATGTATTTAATGTCAATGCAATGAGATAATTATGAAACTTAGAAATGAAACAATTAAGTTTTTCATATTAAAGCAATTCTCCATATTAGATATAACGAAGTTGCAAAGCAGTTCAGTTATAATGAACAAACACCATATCTTCCCATTCAGGAAATAATTTAATATTTTGAAACAATAAATATTTTTTTATAAAATGAAATTTAAAAGATAGATTTATTTCATCTTTATAAAAAAAGTATAGTTAGCACATAATACTTTTTAAAAATAAAACAGAAAGATTTATATAAACTACATTCTGAAGAATAAGATAATTTGCTGAAAATTGAAACAATGCATACAGAAATTTCAAAGATATAACAGACTTTTATTTCATTAGTATAGAAGAATCAATCAAGTAACTAATTTTTTTAACATTCTACAATTTATTAATTACATTTTGTGGAAATGTTGGCCTAACCAACACAATATTAGGAAAAAGTTAATAATTTCAATATCAACATTTAACATCTGAATATTAAAAAAAAAAAAATAATAATAACTATCTTTTCAAACCTAAAAATATCACCTAAATTAAAATGTTTACTAACATTTAGAAAGCCAAAGTACATACTAGGCAAAACGCAATTTTTACTGAACTTTAAAAGGAAGAAATCTGATCGCATTTTTAATATATTTAGCAATAATGCCAATCTTCTAAAAAAAAAAAACTATACGAATTAAATTTCTCCATAGTTCTAAATCAAAATCAAAGGCAAGGAAACAAGGAAAACATTAAGTTAATAGATGATTTTCTCAATGACATATAACGACTATCAAAAATTTTGAAGCAGGTTCATTACATGAAAAATATTACATTTGATTATATTATAAATATCGAACAAATTACATATTGTAATGAATTACATAAACATAAATAAAAGCATTTGCCACTTTGACAATTTTAAGTTAACACATTCAATTTATAACATGAGACAATAAAATATACATGAAATAATACAAATTAAATCTTAAATATAATCAATAAGGGGAAATAAAATCTTACCTTTGTGAAGAAACACGCCCACAAACAAATACTTCAAAATTAGATAAACTTCAAACAGCAGAAAAGATTTACCCACCTGTCAGAACGGATATTGCCAACATTTAGTAATTATATTTTTAATATTAACAATTACAAACAAGGTACCAAATTGTTCTAATTTTTTTGTATTAAATATTTTTTTTAAATATGTCGCGCTAGAGCGACATTACATATAATTTTTCATTCTGTTTTTGAGTCTAATCCTAGTATTTTGCCAATAATTTATTATATTGTTGTATGTAATATTAATTAAAACAATTGCTTGTGAATTGCATTTAAACAAACCAGTGTCTTATGAAGTTGATGAGCGAAAAATTAATATTAATGTCGTGTAAAAAAAAAAAAAAATTATACTTTTATAATAGCGTCCTCTAGTGCTTAAATTGTACACTCCGTACTTAACAATAATATACAAATATGCAATATTTATCCGAAAATTACCAGCTGTTTGTTACTAAGGTTACCGGTGAAGCAAGCCGAGTTGGCCAATGTGGATTTTTGGGTACGGTTCCTTAACATGGAAAGCAGACTTTCCATATAAACATCGTGTTGTTGGTTATATTAAAGGGTTCAAAAGAAGATTTTGGCAAGGCAGTGAAGATCATAGGGGGGTGCCTGGAGCAGTAAGAATATATATTCTTTAAATATAAATACTAATAATGTTTTAATTATCAAATTTGTTTCTCTCTCAAGTTTTTATATAGCAATTCAGAGAATATTTTTTTAAAAAAAAGTGTGATTTTAAATACTCATTTTAAGATTCCAAATAATAGGTATATAATTTTTATGTAATGTAGTGAAATTAAAAAGAAAAAAAAAATGTAAAAATGAACAAAGTTAAGGACACTACTTCAGAAAAGTTGTTTAATGTTAATATTTGCTGTTTTTTTTTTTAAAAATCAAACTCACGAAATTTGAATTTTTACTTGTTATGCTTTTAAAATACAATATTCTTGAACAGGATAAAATAGACTATTTTTGAAATTATACTAAACATCAACTGTTTTTTTTTTTTGTATAAATATTTTAGATAACTTTTAAAATCATCCAATATATTTTAAATGAATTAGAGAAATATAGCTTAAATGATAATTTATTTTTTAGTTATTTGAATAATATGTTATAATTTTTGTTAAAGATTCATTAATATAATCCAGCATAAGTTTTCCACTTATCTGTTTAATTATGAAAGTGAATAAAGAATTTGAGATCTTGTATAATAATGAAATTAGTATGGAAATTAATTTATTATATCTTGTTTCCAGCCTGGTAGAGTTGTTACTATTGTACCATCACCTGACCCAGAGGTAAAAAAAAAAAAAAAAAAAAAATTTTTTTCTTATAATTTTCATTGTATAAAAATAAAATTTTTCATTGATATAATTATAAATAATTGTCACTTCTATATTTAGTTTGTATTTAAATTTGAGTAAATTTTTTAAGTGACAATATAGTGCATTTGTGATCCAGTTTATTGTTTTCACAACAGATATGAGGATACAAGCAGTTTTCATAAATGTATAATGACAGGAAATTAAATAAAATGATAAATATGTTCTATTTGAAGAATTATTTATTTAATTCATAACAATATATTAAAAATTGTATTGCTAATTTACAAAATGCTTTTAATTAATGCTTTTTAATTAATTTTTAAATTAATGCTTTTTAAAATACATTTTTTTTTAAAAATTAGATCGAGGACTGGGTCGTATTGACCATTTTCCTGTGAGCAGCCCAAAGTAGGTTGCATCGACAAACACTGTTACTCATTTAGCACTACCCAGGGGGGACATGTAGCTTGAAGATATGCTACAGATGCGAGTAACACTACCCCCACAACGCTCAATGATCATATTGGTTTAAAATGGTTTCCAAACTACTACAAACATTCATGGCACTGCCGGGATTCGAACTCGAACCTGTGTTGTCGAGTGACAGAGTGTTAGCCATTTCAGATATACTCAAAATGTGCTCCGATAAAGAAAAACTAATCTTTTAGAATAAAATATGTTCAAGTACCTTGAATCTAATTGTCAATTTTCTTATTGTGCATGTAACTGGAAAAATGAATAATATATGTAGATATTTATAATTTTAGTGTAAAATATTTAATAACAATTGGGGGTTTCATTAAATTTAAAAAAAAATTATTTTCGAACCAGTGTGAATATATTTTCTGAAAAAGTTTAATAAAATACTTAACTTATAAGAAGGTATATGATGCCTTCATGAATGCAAAAAATATTGTTTAAATGTTATTATTTTTTTAATTTGATGATTGATTATTAATTTCTATTGATGCTTAATTTTATATCATTAAATTGTAAATATTACCTTAGTATGACATAAATAAAGTTTGCACTGAAAAGTCGCATAGCATTTTAAAATTAATGTTCAGATGCTAATAAAATATTGATTTACTAACTTTTATTTCTATTCTAAGGACTTTAGGAAAAACTTTTAATTTAGAATTAATGGAGTTAAGATACAACTGATTTTATTACAAGATTTACAAAATAATTATAAGAAAGATTGAAATTTTTCATAGTAAAATGCTAATTTTAGTCCAAAATTTTATTTAGTAATACAGATTTAGATGTTAAAAAACTTTTATTTGCTAATTATATTTGTATACTTATGCTTTATATGTTACTCATAAACATTATTGATTAAAGATTGAAAATAAATATATTTAATTATGCTACCTGATATTATTTATTTTTTACTGTGATAGTGTTTATTATAGTATTTTTCAAAATGTCTTTCTTATTTAGGCTGAAGTTCATGGAATGGCATATGAAATTGCTGAAACTGATATTCCAGAAGTAATAGAATATCTTGATTACAGAGAAAAAGATGGTTATCAGCAATTGCGAGTTACTTTTTATCCTTCTTCTGCAGATCTAGATCCTTTTGAATTATCAATTTATGTAGCAAATACTGAGAATCCTTATTATTTAGGGCCTGCACCTATAGAAGATATTGCCAAGCAAATATTTTTATCTGTAGGTCCTAGTGGTAGAAATGATGATTATCTTTTACAATTAGCTGAAACTATGAGAAAGATTGCACCTAATATTAGAGATGACCATTTATATGAGCTTGAAAGATTAGTCAAAGATATGAAAATGATAAAGAAATAATTTTTAAATATGTAAATTAAATTTTGAATTATCAAATAAACAAATTATTATAATAAAATCAAATAAATTATCAAATAATTGAATCATCAAATAAAATTGCCCTTTCCATTATTGATTGTATGCATATTTAGAAATTTATTAACAAAATAAGGTGTAATTGTACAATTTAAAGATTATCCACTGGGTATTATTTTATTTTATTATTTTCTACTCATTAAAAATTTTATTTTTACAAGAATAAAAAATAAATTGCAAAAAACATAGCAGGGAAAACCCTCACAAACAAGAAAGATTCTAAAGATGTTTTGTGAGCACATATTATATATTAATACATATTGCACTATTGGAAACAGCTATGTAAACCATGAATATTCCTTTTGATAAAATTCTATATACTTATCAGTATAAAATTATATTAAATTCTTTATTTCTACTATATTACTTAGTTTAATATATATTAAAAAAAAAAAAAAAATATAAAATATATATATATATTTTTGTGCATCTTATTAGGATTATTAGATAACATATAACTGATAATTTAAAAAATGATTAAAAGATAATAAAATATTAGTACATGAAATTAATATATATTTAAAAACGACAAGTACATAAATTCATTATGAAACATTTTAAGATTTGTAAATTAATTACAAAATTATTGATGAAAATTTTCAAAAAGTAACATTTTTGTATTATATATTGGTGAAAAAAATCATTAAATTATATATTTTCAATTTTTTGCTATTAAAATCTTAAAAAGAAGTTTTTATAAATCACATGAAAACATTTTAATGCAATATAATTTTGGAAATAAGATCAGTGTATTTCAGCATGAAAATTATTTTTATCTTAAGCAATTTCATTGCTTCTATATAATTCATAAAAATGCTTATTGCATTGCAGCTAGTTAGTTTTCAATTCATAAAATGTATTAATTTCAGACTAGCAATTTTTTAATTGAACCATTAGATGCCATTTGTAGAAGAATTAAAGATATCAATTCATATGTAATTTAAAAAAAGTGCAAAGCTAACGTTTTTATTATACAAACTAAAAAAAAGAAAAAAAGTATGTAATTAGATGTATGTTATTTTTTTTTACAGTGTCATTGTTATATTTCAGAAATTATGTAAATAATTAAAATTTGTAGAACTAATATTTTATTGCCATATAGAAAGAAATAATTTAGCAGAAAATATTATATAATGAATTGATTTTTTTGACTTCAATATTTGCATTTGCACAATATTGGTATTCAATAAAATTCTATTTTTAATTAAAAAAAAAAAAAAAAAAAAAAGAAGCTGGGTAAAGTCAGACCATATCTGATAATAATAACAATAATAAAAAAGCAATTTTTTAATTCTGCATGTAATTTAAATTAAATATTGCTTACAAAATCAGTTATTAAAGAATTTATATAGAAGATTGATCGTACATATTCAACATTTCTTCTGATGATGTTTTGAATAAAAACCTAGTACTGTTTTACTTCTTAAACTATGTTTCGTCTACCCAACTTGAAAGATTAACATACATTTTTTTTTATAGCCTCATCATAATTATTTTGAAATGATATAAATTATTATCTAGTGGAAAGAAGTGAATTATTTCTTTACCTCTATCAATATTTAGATTAGAAGATTTTATTACTGCATATGTTCAAATTAAGCCAGAGCTGCAGAAATATACAATTTATTTTTAACTGGCAGTAAATAATAAAATAGGCAAAAAAATATTTTAAGTAATTTTAACAAAATTTTCTATATTCTCACAAATATTGTGAGAATATAGAAAATTTAAATAACTACAAAAATGTGTTTGTTCATTAAAGTAAATTCATTCCTTCTTCCAAGGAATATAAATCTCAATTTTTTTTTTTTTTTGAAATCAAGAGTTTCATCTACCTAACTTGAATAAGCTAAGATGGACTTGAAAGTTTAACATAAGTTTTTATAGAATTCTTTCTTCCATTATAGTAATATAAACTCACTTCTTTATATGAATGAAGAAATATCATTTCAGTTAGAGTGAAAAAATCTGAAATACCCTAACAGCTATTTTAATGAAAGGAGAGAAAAATTTCATATTTGTTCCTTCATGTCTTCTAGATAAGAAATTATTTTTAGATCCTAGATAAAAATTAGTTTCAGAGTGAAATTACTAGAAAAACATTTTACCTTTTTTTTGTTTGGCATATTTAGATATAATGTATTTTACATTTCATTAGTTAAAATAAATGAAATTGAAAACTATACATTTTCTCAAACTAAAATATATTCATGGGAAATTATTTCTTCAATAGTTCAAAGCCTTTTAGCAGTGTATTTTATTCAGAAATTACTGTGTATTTAAGAAATGATTTTAGAACATACTTGTTTTAGTTTAAAACTATTGTCTAAGGAAAAAAAAAAAAAAAAAAAAAAAAGAATTATTTGACATATGAAGTTGAGTGTTATGTCAGTTGTGTTCACATTTCTTTTCTCAAAAGCCATACATTGAAAATACACATTCTCTCTCCAAGCCTATTATATTTTTACATAATACATAATCAAAAATATTAAATTTTTTTTAATAGGTTTTCTTTATATAAATAAAAGTAATAAAAATATAACTTTTTTTCTATAATAATACCAGTGCTATCAATATATAATATCAGTTCTATAATATATCAATCTGCAAGATATATAATATATTTCTGCAAGATATGAATATTGAAATTGCATAATTGATGGAACACTTTTCTTTTTGAAAATTAGTAGTCAGAAAAATTTTAATTTCATTGATATTTTTTCCCTTCGTTAAATACAAGTCATATGTACTTCAAACAGCATTATTGCAAAACAATTTTTTTTTATTTACTTACATAATAAATATTTCAAGAAATGACAATAAATAGACAGAAAAAGTTCAACAATTATAATATATTTCACAAGATTTTCTTTCTTTTACTTAAAAATAAATAAACATTTGATATGAAATATATATTTTTTTAATACAGACGGTATTTAAAATTGTATAAGTACATACTTTATTTTTATATGCACTGGAAAAAAGCTCTTCAAACATTTGTTCGAACAGGTTTAAATAAAATGATTTTTTTTCCTCATTATTTTAAAATAGAAGTATATAGGTGAAAAAAAAATATCAATAACAAAATTGAAATTTAACGATATAATAATGCAATTGTAAATAATTGCAATAATTTAATTATAATGTTTTTTTCATCCAATATTTCCCTGTATTATCACATATGGCCGTGCAAGTTATTTTGTTTTGCAGCAAAGGTGGAGGTGATGGTGGTGGTACTTTTGGTATAGGATAATTTTCTTTCATTTCTACCATATTTTTATTTCTCATATCAGCTTTTGATTTACTTTCACTTCTTGCATTCTTCATGAAGGAAAACAATGAATTCATTACTTGATGATTACCTCTTGAGAATTTTACCTGAAAAAATAGATAAATAAAGAATTAATTTTTATATAATATTAAGAAATACTATAATTTCATTTAATATCTTAATTATATATTTACCTAATTTTTAGATATATTTTGGACTTAAACATAATTTTTTTTTAAAAATTTAATTTATGTAATTCATTTCACTTTCAAAACATTTAAGTAAATTTCATTTCATAACAAAAATATTTTATAAAGAAAAAAAAAACTATATTCCATATTATTTATATTTTAGAATACTAAAAATTATTATTTTTTAAACATATATTCAATTTACAGTTTTTAATGCTTATATAATATATAATAATAAAAAAAAAAAAAAAAATAATACCGATGATACAGGTTCACTATATAAATATCCCAAATGCTCATAAAATCCTTGCTGATCATGGGTGCTTAAATAAATAGTTGAAAAATTCAACCTAAAAAATATGATGCATATTAGTTATATAAAAGAATTAAGGTAAAGTTATTGGCATTTGAATCAGTTTATTGTATAAAGATTAGCTGGAAATACATATGATATAATATAGGTTGATTATAATTCACATGTTGATTTGAAAACTGTGATGTAATTTTTGTAGAATATACATTTTAAAAAATTTTTTACAAATAAAAAATAAAATTACATTTTGATATAATATCTGTGAATGAATAATACCGATTTCTAGACATCAAAGATGCCATTCACCAGCTTTAAGTCAGAACTTGGTATTTCTTTCCACTTTAATGAAAAATAATAAATTATTAATTCTATTATTATAAGAATAACGAGCACTTCAATCTAGAAACTAAAAATGATGTAAACATTATCATAAATTTCAATCATCAATTTAATTTTTTTTGTTTACATAATCCTTGAATCTATAGCACAAACTAAAACTAAAATTTTCAGTATCAAATATAATTCTTTTCATGCATCACTCAAAAATTACTACATTGTGTTTGACCTGAATCATCTAAGAAAACAAATTTATTTCAAACAATATATATTTTCTAACATTTATGCAAATATAGTTCACTTATGCATTTATTAGCAAAACAAACAATAGAAAAATTGTTATAGAAAACAGAAAAAAAATCTAAATTTATATTACCTTAAATAAAACTTATTTTATACAATATATTCATAAAATTTACTAATCCCCTTTACTGTTATGAGTATTCAATACAGACAAAGAAATAAGAAATTATATAAGAAAGGAGAAACTCACATTAGACTTATTTGTTATAATAATTTATAATTCAATAATATCAGAAATTTATATCACATTCATCGGTTATGTCAGTCCATATACATTAAATATCTTACTAACTTTATACATTCACTTAATTTTTTAAAATTTTGTTTACGAATCATGTTCAGTTAATTTAGTATATCCTTAAATAGATATTATAACTTTTATTGAGAAACTTAAAAAAAAAAAAAATAAATAAATAAATAAATATGATACAATGAATGTTTTTTAAATTTCCAAAGTTAGATACAAATTTAAAGTGAAAGTTTTTTCAATAATTTAATGTAAAAATGTTTTAGAAAAATATAAACTAAAATAACTTGTATATTAAGCAAAATTACAAAAATTAGATAAATTTCACATAAATTGAAAATGAGCAAAGCTACACAAATTTGAATACAATGTAAAAAAACAACAATAAATATTTAACATTTCCTACAACAAATTTTGAAATTTAATTATTTAATTCGAAAAATATTCTGAATTTTCCTACATACTGTTTTGCATATTCCTCAGCTTTAAACATAAGATATTTCCCATATCCTTTATTCCTCTTCTCTGCAGCTATGATAACTAAATAATAAAAAAACAGAGAAAAAAAAATTAAAATACATTATAACATTAATAAATTATAAATATGTACAGCTAAAAATGTAATTAATTAAATATGAATTAGCTTAAAAAGTATATATTATTTATTACTCTTTTTAATTTAAAAACTATTTCTTATATAAAACATTACTATTTAATAATTAATTTAAATGTATATGACAATGCATTATTTAAGCCTTCTGGCAGAAAACAATTATTTGAATAATTTGTTCTTTTAATTTTTTTTAAGTGTTAGAATTAAATATTAAAACAATGCCTTTTAGAATTATCATACTTTATGAATGAAATTACTAGTTAAACAATATTATATGAAAACAACATTTAAAGAGAATAAAATTATTTTTCAAACAATGAAAAGAAGTGTAAAATAAAAATGATGTAATAGCAAAAAACAGTGTAGTCTACCCGATTCTATAAAACAACCATTTTCATCTTCCATTATTCTAGTTA
Organism: Caerostris darwini; assembly: GCA_021605075.1. Taxonomy (NCBI): domain Eukaryota; kingdom Metazoa; phylum Arthropoda; class Arachnida; order Araneae; family Araneidae; genus Caerostris; species Caerostris darwini. Next base: position 529,881 of record BPLQ01001451.1, on the reverse strand, counting down.
ATCGACAATGTCCTATAACTTCTTTTTCTCCATTTGCTTCTTCTAGTAGTACAAGAGAATCTGGCAAATCTTCGCATGATTTATTTAACGTTTGGATCCTAAAAATGCAACCAATTAAAATAAGCATAAACAATTCAACCTGAAAAGTTATTTTCTTCATTAATATCAAAAAATTCTTTATTAACAATAAATTACTAGCTTCTATAAACTATAATAGTATTTTTATACAAATGAATATGAAATATTTTTTAAAATACAGTCTTTTCAAATACTTTATCAGGAAATGTCTCCCACACATATGCAACTTAAAAATTTTATTGTTCAATATGAGCTTTTAAAAATTATATTATAAAAATAATGTATTAACAACAAAAATTGAATTTAAAAGCAGAAGGCTAAAAAAATTGATAAAAGATTGCAAATAAATCATACAATGACATCAAAATATTTTGATTTCTATAAAATTCATAATGTTGCATATATAAGAAATAACAGAAACTTTTTTTTTTTGTTCTAATGCAGCTGGCAAACACTTAAGACAGCTTGGTCAGAGAAACTAGAATATACAAAAGTTAATATGGTATTAATAATTAATACCATATTTATGGAAACTAATCGATTTTGAAAATTGAAGTTTGTTTAAATTTAATGGTAAAATCTCATGCAGAACTAAGACATACAAGAATTGAAACTTCACAAAGTTTTTTTTTTTAAATTTATATTATTATTTTTTTATTCTATAAAAAAGTCCACTGATAGTAACATCGGTTATTAACATGTTTAAACCTAAAAATTCTCTTTCAACCAAATTTTAATAATGAATTTATACTGGTAGTTAGAACTACTTATTCTACTTCTACTACTACTTCTGTAAAAAAATTCACTTTATAACTTTTATTTACTTATTACCTAGCAGAAGAACTTCTTTTCCATTGACTGTTCAATAATGTAGCACAAGCCTCTACATAATCTGGATGCTCATGCAATAAAACTATGCTAATATTATCTGTTTTCATGATGCATTTCTGAATCATTTACTATTTAAAATTGAATTTTCATAAACCATGTTGAAGTTCTCACAAATGAATAACAGAATTAAAGGAAAGGAAAATTACTGTTTAGAAATTAAATAAAACTTAATTAATTAAAAAAATTGGACATAAATTCAATTTGCCCATTTTTAAAAAAAATTTCAAATAAGTAACGACATCCAATCCAATGTAATGTAATGAAAAAGACAACCAATTACAGTTCGAATAGTGCGATCTACGGAAACAGAAATATCTTTTGTTTACTTATAGTTTGTTCACAAGTTATAGTTTCGGTTTCGAGAAAAATATTTGTTGCTGCTCACATTTATTATTTAGACATTTGAAATTTGTACTCTAAAATTTTCTACTAAATATTGAAAAATTGTGTTATATATTTTTTCACACAAACTATAATTTATCTATTGAAAATTATTACTTTAAAAATAAATGAGTAAAATTAAATCACCCTATTTTGAAAAATTCTTTGACATCGTTTCAGCTTCATAATATCCTCAACGCTTATCATCAAACAATTAGATTTTTAGAAGTTACCAAGGATGTTCATCAATATTGAACGATATTAATATTTAACAATTTTCATTGTTGAAGTGTTCACGGGAACATGAATTACAGAAAGTATTTATAATATGGACCAGGTATTATTTTGTTGGGACATTTTTTTTTATCGTAACTACTAATTTGGAATTCATTTGAGACAAAGGACATATCTATATGTCCTGGGATCAGGGCCGGATTTTCCGATAGGCTAACTAGTCTTCAGCCAAGAGCCTCAAGATCAAGAGGGGCCAACATTCAAATTAGCAAAATTGGAATTACACTATTTTAAAAACAGTAAACACTAAAACACTGAAACGAAAATAAAGAGAGATTCAACACATATGACTAATAAACAATCATAAAAATGTATTGGTTAAAATCAACGCGTTCGGCTCATTGGGACTGTTCGTTTTTATATACTAGATTGCACCGAAGTATAGTTCATACGTTCATTTATTGCTATGGCAAATATTGACGTGCCTTATGCTACTAAGCTCTAGTTTTTCTTGCATAAATGAAGTGCAGAGTGTAGATTGGAACAGACAAACGAACAGACCTATTGATATCCCGACGTTCGGTTATATTCGTATTACTTCGATGATATGAAATACGTGATAATGTTATTAGAAAAGATTCATATTTTAGGATTGTGTAAACGATTACTTGATTCTCGCCTTTTGAGTTCATTAGGTTCAATACTTTAGTGAAGTGTTTATAGACTATTGAAAAATGTTTTTGTGACAATATTTTCTCGGAATTCTAGGTAAGTTCTTAACTTTTATCTATACACAATGATTAGTAACTCAAATATTTTGTTCTAGATTATAATCTAAGAATGAGTAAAAGATTTGAAAGTGCAGCTTGCAATTGCTCAAAAAAAAAAAAAAAAAAAAAAAAAAAAAAAAAAAAGGGAGGAGAAGAGGCTTCATAAGTGGAATAGACTAGGGCCTCTTTTCATCTAAATCGGGCCCTGACTGGGATCTTTTACGGTTTCAGCTATCTATTTATTACACTTGAACAATGTGATCTATAAAGATGTTAAAATGTTTTCTTAAATTGAAAGAAAAAGAAAAACATTAGTGATAAAAATGCAACATACAATTTGCGATAAGTAAAAAGCGGTAATATTAGGAAAAAGACTGGAAGTTATTGAACTGAATAAGAAAAATGAATAAGAAATTATGGTGATTTGTGGCTTAAGCAGTTATTTTTATTTCAGGATGGTTTACAAAAAGTGGTGAGGTTCCAAGAAATTGGTTATTCTTCTCACTGAACTAAATCGGTGGATGTCGGTTTTGCCTTATATAAATTATCCAACAAAGTTTCTATGCCACTAGTATCACTTTCAATAATACGTCTAGGTTTTTTTGAATTGCGGTATTTTTTGCAACGGAATCGGAATTTTCTTCTTCATTCATAAGTGTTCTGCCTGGATCACTTTTATCCTGCGTATTTTATAATATTTCTAATTTTCAATATTTGATCTTTTGTTATTTCAACTATCTACAACAATTTGCACATTTTAAATTTTTTTTTATTTTCATTTTAACTCAGATAATAACTAAATCATGTTAGAAAAATCATTTGATGTTTAAAATATACTTCATTAGAGGCAACAATTAAAACGCTTTATTCTGAAAGAAATATTATTTGAAACGACTTCTGAAAAAAATAATACTTGAAACAATAGCTATACATACGTGTACGTTTACAATTTTTTTTTTTTATAAAATGAAAACTAGTGATATATACACCTGATATTTTATTCAAATAAACATGATATTCTTCAAATAAATATAAAGCTTTACGGTGAGGTAAAGTTGTAATATTTATAAGGCAATTATTATAAAGTAAAATAAAATGCTATCGGCACTGATATTCAAATAATTTTTTTAATGTCGAGAGATTCTGTAGTGAATAGTTCTCCGATGAATTTCAACCTGTTTTTTCATTTGAAATAATTTTGATTAAAGGAAGGAAAAAAACGCTGACATATTTGCCAATGTCGCTGAAGAGGTTAAAATAGGTAAGACAGATAACAATACACTTTAATAATCTTATAATTACATAAATACATAATCGTATTTAAACAACATGAATGCTTATAAACAACGGAGTAATCAGTAATAAATGATTTTCACGTGCTTCATTCAAGAAACGGCTAAACAATGGAAATGGATTTGTTCATTTATGAATAAATGGCAACATGCATAAACTATTTTTATTGTTATTGAATTATCTTTTTGAAGGTGAACAAAGCTTTCTTGGCTGAAAAATAGATACACTGTTCTATTTTGAGATGAAGAGAAGTTACTTTATTGTGAAAAAACATTTCTAAAAGTGTAGTTTTCCGATTATGCAGAAATTATAATTCTCAAAAACAGTTTCATTATCATTTTACAATCAATTAATATTTGAAAATGAAATGAACATGTTGCAAGAAATCTTTTATTCCTCTCAATATGTGCTATCCTGATAATTATTCACTCCTTCAACTTAAATATCTTGCAAAAATCATGAGTGACGAAAAACCTTCGCTAAATTTCGAGTTAAAACAAAAAAAATATTTTTGTTAGTCAATAAATATTTAATTACCAGCTAACTTTTTTTTCTTAAATTTCATTAGTAATAGATCGCTAGTATTGTGAAATACTTTGCTGAACTTTTCACAAAAGTTCAGGTCAAAAAATTTATCAGCAATGCCAAGTTTATTGCAAACTTGACAACATCTTAAATATTTTTACAGGGTACATTTTAAACATTTTTACAAACGAAGGCTTCTTCACAGCAAACAAATCAATCAAATAAATAACAATAATAATAATAATTACTATGAATAATTATAATAATTGCATAGTAAAACCAAGCAATTATTATCATATTTATGTAGGATTTTGTTAACTTTAAATAGCATCTATAGATGGCAATACTTGACGGTCTGCTTAAAATGAAGGTCATGAGATCCCATCGCACTCTTTGACGGTGGGGGAAAAAAAAGATAGAGATGCAAAATGGCTGCGGATAGCTAATTGTGAAACAATATGACATTATTTTATATATTTACTTCTTTGTAAATACATAAATATGTGTATTACAGATAAACGTGTGTATTACAGTTAATCGAAAGCGAACAGCCTGTTTTTTAAATTTCTCTAGACACCAATATTAGCCTCTATTTATAAAAAAAATCATAAAATCTTGAACCAATTTATGCAATCATCAAGTTTATTTGAAAGTTCGTGTTACTTCATATTTTGGTTCAATTTGAGAAGCAAGATTTCAAAGTAAAAACCAAAAATATGTAAAATTATGAATATAAGACTTTTTCTTGTGTGACTTATCTAATTCAAAAGATTAATGTTAAATATACGTAGGATTGATTTTTGCATGAATCTATATAGAGATCCAAATAAGTAATTCATACATAAACCACATGACACGAATTGATTGCAACGTTTCCGATTTTCATCAACTAAATTTGGTCTTACCAATAACGTGGTTTGTGATAACATGTTGTAGTTGTTCTACACACAGTTCTATAGCATTTTTATTTTGTATTCAACTCAATGTTCACTATCCTTATTAATTTATCGTTAACTCGTTAAACTCACGAGTTACGGAAAACCTTTGCTAATTGAGGCAATTTAAAAAATACTTTGTTTCAAACTTCTAACTTTTTAAAAAAAATTTCTCATAATCAATCTCTTCTCTTATTTTATTCAATCTCTTCCTTTAATCAATCTCTTCTATTCTCTTTTATAAGTTAAATACTTTACTGAGCTTGTCAAAAGTTTGTCTCTAAATTTATCATCGACTTGACAATACTTTAATATCATTTTGAAACAAGGCACATTTTGCGTATTTTTACAAAATAAAGACATTTTCATAATAGACAAATCAATCAAATAAATAACTTCATAATAATAATAATAATAATGCAAGTGCGCTATAAATAATTATAAAAATTAATAATTATATAAAAGTAAGAAATTATAACATATTTATAATACATATTCATAGTAATATCTTGAACCGATTTATTCAAAAATTTATTTCATATGTTTGTTCAATTTCGAAATAACATTTTTAAAGTGAAAACAAAAATATTTAGAATTATTAGTACAAACATTTTTGTAATGATTTTTACCCGATTTGAATAAATTATTGAGAAATAACATAAGACTGATTGCCTCGTTAATTTACATATAGTCCAAATAAGTTATTCATACATAACCCACGCTGACTGCCAAATTTTTCTATATCGAAAAATAATAATTTCATATAAATAATTCAGACTAATTTTTTTCTTTAATTCTCGTGATTAACCCATATGATATTTACACGAGTGTTTATTCAGTGGCTCTTAAAGTAGGGGACACGACCCCTAATAAGATCGTAAAAAATTTATCGTTCAATTTTTTTTATTTTCACCTTAAAAGTTGATTTAGATAACTTTTTAGTTATAAATATAGTTTATTTTTCAATTTTACTTTATCATAAATAATTTTTATTCAATTTTCAATTATTGTGATTGTTTATACATATTTTTTTCCTAAAATGGCTCATTACATTTATATATCAAAGTAGGATATAATAAATAAATACTGGTACGCTAACATCTGCGTTGCTGTTGTTTCTTATCCCAGTTGGTAGACAGCAACATCTAGAAAAACTCCAAGAACGTGCGTGGAACCCTCACGGAAGGAAAGAGGAGGGGTAGTTTCTGTTGTGATGGAGAACCCATAGGTAAAAGTCTGATTTGGTTCAATGACGCTGACTTTTTACAGGGTTGAGTTGTCAGCCCTACGCCTAACGCTCTACAACCATATTACACCGGGACCTACGGCTTAAAGTGGATTCTGAACCACCAAAACATCCATCTTCCCGCCGGGACTCGAACCCGGAACCTGTGACATTCAGATCGCTAGCCATTCAGCCATCAAAATAGGTATATGGCGTATAATAAAATAGATAATATGTTGTTGTTGTTTCTTATCCCACTTGGCTGGCCAAGCCCACGAGCCCATACGTACTCATGATTGAAGGGGAAGGAAGCAGCTTCTGTTGTGATGGAGCACCCGTAGGTAGAAGTCTGACTTTGGCTCCGTGACGTTCTTATAGTCATATGAGACCGGGACCTACGGCTTAAAGTGGATTCCGAACCACTACAAACATCCATGGCACCACCGGGATTCGAACCCGAAACCTGTTTCACCGAGCGCCAGAACGCTAGACACTCGGCCATTCAGGTCCCGAATTTGCCAACGGCACGCGGTGTTCCCAGGTGGTCGCCCACCCAAGTACTGACCGCGCCCAATGATGCTTGACTTCGGTGATCTAACGAGAGCCGGTATATTCAGCATCGTACGGCCGTTGGCATAGATAATATAGTGTATAGTATTATAAAATATAAACACCATATAATGTTGTTTTCCTTTTTCTGTGTTTTTGCTCATCAATGATGGGATTAGTTTGGAAATTCTTAAATTTGAAAGAGGTCACGGACGAAAAAATGATTAATAACCACTGGTTAGCTACGTATTTTTTTTTTTTTTTTATGATAAATAGATATAACATTGTACTTAGTGTAAATGCATTCTTCGTTTGAGAGATTAACTGTTTATCTGTAAGTAATTTCATAAAGCTTAATTTGCGTTTAGATGTTAATAATTTGTGTAATTACCGACCTATAGAAAACAATTAAATGAAGAAATTATTTGAACTTTGAAGTTACCAATAATGAAATAACCATTACAATATTAAAGAAGTAAAACAAAAATATGATTAATAAATTTAATAATTTATTTTCTCGTTGTGATTTCATAATTATATAATCAAACTATTTTGGCACAATTAATTTAAAATAATTTTAATAAATGAACTGTAAAAACCCTGAATTCGCTGAAAAACGCTATTGTAATTTAATTATTCGTAAGAAAATTCTAATGTAAAAAAAATGTCAGTTCAAAGTAGTTTCCGTCATATAATTTCATTTTAAAAAAAAGTTACAAAAATATTAAAAATTTGCGCAATTAAAAGCAATTTTTACAAATATATTGTTGGCTCGCGTGATCGAAAAAAAAAAAAAAAACCCCAACAACAATAATAAAACCAATTCTCTGTATTATTGCATGACTGTATTCTCTGTATTACTGTACGATTGTATTTGTGCCCGACTCGTGGCTCAGTGGCAACGCGCGGCGCTGATGAGCATTAGAGGGAAGGTTCAGTCACCTGGCGGCTTTGTTGTAGACACTGTTTAAGAAAACGAGCGTTTGTAATGTTTAGCATGCCTCGTTAGTCGGATTACTTAGTGGGAGTTTTCCCAGGCTTTCTCCCATATGATACGCAAATGGAGGATAGTTCCTCCTAAAAGTCTTCCCGGAAGGCACTGCACTTCTAATTCAGCGACTCGGAGCCAAGTCAGACTTCTACCTACGGGTGCTCCATCCGAACGGAAGCTGCTCCCCTTTTCCTCCTACCATGAGACCACACGGGTTCTTGGACTTAGTCTAGACCAGGGGTGGCCAAACCACGTACCGCAAGCCGCATGCGGCCCGCTTTGAATATTTTTGAGGCCAGTGAGATTTATCACATTTTTACAAAATATATTTATTTTATAATGGCCAAAGTAGTGAAAACCAATGTATTAAAAAAATACATTATGTGTGCAGCCATATATTCAAAAATTAACTGTCGAAATTATGAGAAAAAATTAAGTTTAATTTTAAAATAATATTCTTCCGAATATATGACAGATATTGCCCATTTTATTTACGAGTTTACAGTTATGAGTTAGCAGAATAATTAAATTATATTCTGCGAACTTATGAGTGGAGAAACAAATATCGCACTAGTAAAATAAATATTTTTTAATGATTTCATTTTTTTTATTTCATTTATATTTATATATTTTTTAGTTTAATTTCTATTTATGCATATTTTATATTCCATTTTTAGTATTATATATCTCTTTACAATGTGCGTTTAGTATCATTATATTATCTATGTTTACAGGTAAGAATAACCGAAAACACAAAAATAATTACTCATTATGTTTAAATTCTTAACTCCAAAAAATGACAATAGGGGGTCTAAATCTAATATGGGGATATATAATTTTATATGTGTGCCTGCGGAGTTATGATGCATTTCAAAGTGGCCCGCGAGGTCATTTGGGTTGGTCACCCCTTGTCTAGATGTTGCTGTCTGCCAAGTGAAATAAGCGGGGAAAAAAAAAAAAAAAAAAAAAAAAAACTGACTGTATTTGCCTCTGAAACCAAAATAAATTTTACTAATAATTTAAAAAATTAATTTTAAAATTACAGTTAAGACATGACATTAAAAATAAATTTTAAAAGCCTATTTTTTAATTAAACTAACGCATTAACTTTTTAGAAATTGTAATAATAATGTAATCAACCAAATGGTTACTTAAATTGAATATTATAAGCAGTTAATGAGAATAGATCAACAATTTAACGAAACCTATATTTTGATATTTATTTACAACATTAACATTTCATTAACATTAACACATTATAACATTTTAACTCAGAAGTAAATAATGTTAAAAACTGTTCTATCAGTACCTAAATATTTTAGATACTTATGAATTTTAGATGTTTATCAAGCATTTTTAGTGATTTTATCCATATGTAAATGACTTATTGTGTGGTTAAGGTGATAACAATTAAAATAAATTGCAAGGATATTTTCCTTTCCAGTAATACATCTCTCAGTTTAACCTTGTATTAATTTCCTTATTACGAAGCGATTACCTTGTCTCGTTTTTAAGTGAATACGTGAAGAAACTTTTCATTTCCATCACTTTAAACAACGAAAAATATGCTGCTCAAAAATACGTTAATTTTTATTGTTCATCTTCTTTGTACTGCTGTGTTAGTGAAAGGAGTATCAATATTTTGCCCTTATTTTTCGATATGCTACTATGCATCTATTGTGGATTGGATAACAGGTTTTTTAATAGCTGTGTTTACATTCAAATTCATTAAGAAAAATCTTCTCAATGAAAGATTGTCACCAAAAAATAAAGCAGTTCTTATTACAGGTAATATATGCATTTTTTAATATAAAAATAAATGATTGTGTATTATTATTTTTAGAGTTACAAATTATTGAATTTCGATTTAGACTATTTGATGTTGTATAGATAAATAATATATTATTAATTATTTTCAATAATTGTTATCAATGAAATGGGAAAGTATGTCAAAAACTTTTGACTAATTTTATGACATTATGTACCATATTTCCGCATTGACGTAGAATTTTTTATTTTATAATTAAAAATAATGATATTTAAAAGATGTTTATAGAGAATTTAAATAGGTTTAATTAATGAGTTAAGATATCTAATGCTTTGTGTATTTTTCTTAAATATCTAACATAACTGCATCCAAAATTCCATACTTTTAGTAGTAAAATTTTCAGTTAATAAATATTCTATAATAATTTTGCTAAAATTTATAAATTTTTCTATTTTCTTTTTAAATATCGCTCAGTAAAGACTCGTTAGTAAAGAAAGTAATCGCTCGTTAATCTCTCAGAAAAAAAATTATCGGATAAAGTATATCTTATCGAAATAATCGTATCATATCGTATCGAAATGAAGTATAAATGACATTGTTTAATTTTAATTATTCAGTAATTTTATTACTTAATAACATAATTTATTATGAGATTTCAAAGTACTCAAAATAAATAATATCTCATAATGTTTTGCTTTAATCATAACTTAAAATAAATTATCTGAAAATTTATAAGATTATAAATTTTATTATTTAATTTTGTAAGACTTTTGAATAAAAAATTATCAATTAAATTTAATTGTGAATTGAACATAGGGTTTACAAAAAGAACAAAACAACAATAATATAAATTGTAAAATACTAAACGTAGTAGGATTAGCAAAATGTAGTTAAAAATGTTTATAGATTAAATTTATAAAATAATTATTGACAACAAATAAATATTTTTCTTTTTTTATATAAAACCTATAAATAATTAACGAACGTATTTATATGATATCCATAATGAAAGAAGATCTACTAAAAATCTGTAATTTAATAAGAAGATGTATGATTGTGAGACCATACTATGTGTTATCTAGATTGAAAAACAAATAAGTAATACAAGATTATATCTAAACTATCTACATCTACATTATATCTCAACTATCTTAATAAGTAATACTAGATTATATTAACCTAATTTTACTGTTGCCCATTTTCTCAGAGAAAGAAAACTCTCTCATCTTTCTAAAGAGAATTATTTTAAGTCATGTAAAGTATTTACTATGCTATTTTAAGAAGTTCATTTCTAACATAAAACAATGCATTCATATTTTTTTTTATCTTTATGGATGCATTTTACTAGAGGTAGCAATTAAAACGTTTGATTCTAAGAAAAGTATTACTTGAAACGATTTTGAAAAAAATTACTACTTGAAACGATAACTATACATACGTGTACGTTCATAATTTTTTTTTTGTAAAATGAAACTAATAATATATACACCTGATATTTTATCCAAATAACCATGATATTCTTCAAATAAATATAAAACTTTACACATAAGAGGTAAATGTTGTAATGTTTATAAGGCAGTTATTATAAAATGAAAAAAAAAAAAAAAAAAAAAAAAAAAATGATATCGACATTCTGATATTCAAATAATTTTTTTAATGTTGAGATTCTGTAGTGAATAGCTCTCTGATGAATTTTAACCTGTTTTTTCACCACCTGAGATAACTGTAATCAAAAGAAAAAAAAACCGTTCAAATATCTGCTAATGTTGCTGAAGAGGTTAAAACAGATATAAAGATAACTATATTTTATGTATGAATTACTTATTTGGACCTCTATATGGATTCATACGACAATCAATCCTACAATTGTACAATTTAACATTAATTTCTAGAATTAGATAAGAAACACAAGAAAAATCTTTATTCTGATGATTTTGAATACTTTGAAATACAGCTTTTCAAATTAATCCAAAACATGAAGTAACACAGACGTTCAGATAAATTTGTGCATAAATTGGTTCAAGATGACATCATTTTTTTTTGTTTTTGTTTTTTATTAAATAGAGGCTAATACTAGAGGCTTTTATATATAATTAGATCAGATGTACCCCCCTCCCCCCCATTAACCAGAAGCGGAAGCCAAAGAGTTGTGTTGTCTATATTAGAGTCGCAACTCTGGTTGAATGCAATTGCCAGGATCTCCTTTTCCTGCGACACGGATTGCAACGCCATGCAAATACGTGGGTCAGACAATAACAAAACTACTGAATCGAGTGATTCAAAACTTGAATACTTATCTTTATTTGGAAATTTCTTTTTGGAATCTAAGAGATAAAAGTGGCAAATTTACTGTATAAAAATAGGAACTAAACTCCGCATTGAATACATTTTTATGTAGATGAACTCTATATCTATTCCCTCGTATATTTGTTTCCATAACTAATGTCTGCAATAATCTTTTGGTATTAACATATGCGTACTAGAAAATAAACAATAACTGTTTACTAGAAAATAAACAATCATTGTTTACTAGAAAATAAACAATCACCGGATTCTTTTTGTTTGTCCTTAATTATTCTTATTTTCCTAGAAGGTAGCCAAATTCTGTTATTTATAATTGGTACACATTTAGCGTATTTTTAGAAAATGAATCAAGTAAATGGTACAACTTGAAAAATACTTACAAAAAAAAAAAATTGATTAACTAAAAACAAGCAATTATTTATACAAGCAAACATTTTTGTTAAAATGTAGAAGAAAAAAAAAAAAAAAAAGATACTCAAATATAGATAAAGATTTAAAATGAAAAATACTGTTTAATTTTTTATAAATTTTTATTAAAACGATTTTCATTACAATTATTATTCGCAAAATATCACTATATGTATGTATGTGTAACAATATCTTATTTGCTTAATATGCATCTATATCAAAGTATATATATATAAATATATATATAAATAGATAGATATTAAATTTTTAAGTAATATATATTTAAACTTAGATATTAAATTTAAGTATATTTAAACTTAATAGTTGGAAGATTTTTTGAATTTTTTTTAAATCAATATATTGCATACTTACCACCTCTACCGATTTATTCGGGAGACTCCCGAATTCCCGAATTGCATATAAATATCCCGAATTTTATCAAAAATCAGGTAATTCCATTAAAAATTGGATTTTTGTACAGAGGAGAGAAAAAAAAAAAAAAAAAGGAGAATTTCGAAGAAAATCCCTAACGATGAAACGGTAAAATAAACCATCCCAAATGTAAAACTAAAAAGCGATTTATAAGCGTGAATAGTCATTTCAAATTTTAACATCTCAAAGCTTAATCATTTAATCATCTCAAAGCTTTACATCAAGTCTTTGAAATGCTGCCCGGCGGTTTGCAAAAGAAGGAAAAAAAAAATGTCCGAACTGTGTCATGGCTTATGTCAGGTAGGAAACAAGTCGGTCGTTTTCCCACCTTGAAACTGAAACAAACATGTTCCCGAAATTCGTTCCTTCTTTAGCGTAGGTTTTGATTCTTATCGATTGCTATTCTTTGATGCAATCGTGATTTTATGTTTAACAATGAGTGCTAAATCAAAAAATTATCTTACCCAGTTTAAAGAATACTTTAAAGGAATTAAGTCTAGGTAAGGTACTTCCTTTGCTGATTGTGGTATCGAAATTAATATAGCACACGGAGGAAGAGATGTTATTATTCATACCAAGTTCGCTAAACATCAATCGAAAATGATGAGTAAAAGTTAAAAAAAAAAAAAAAAAAATAAATATATATATATATATATATAATAGTAATGCTTTATTTGGCGCTTGTGTTGAAGATAATAGAAAGTTTTTGCATACCGTACTTTAAAAATACGGTATTTTTTTTTTCTCCCTAGAGCGCATGTGCATAGGAAATTGCTCATGCTTATCTGTAATAATGTTTCCTATGAGCATGCGCTAGGGAGAAAAAAATACCGAATTTTTAAAGTACGGTATGCAAAAATTCTCTAATAGCATTATTCGCGATGAATGCTTGTTTATTTCGTTTATGCTCGATCATAATTTGGCTATAGCTAGTGTCAAATCCATAAGTCTCCTCTTTTAAAGAAAATGTTTCCAAAATGCAAAACAGCACATCACTACGGTGCAGCTAGAACTAAACACTAGTCATTATGAGATTAATGGCTAAAGAGGGCTATTAATGGCTAATCTCGACGAAGACATACTCCTTACTTTACTTTACTTCCTTAATCGGAAGACTTATTAATGGCTAATCTCGTATTGTTACTCAGTTGATTGTTACTCAGTTACTTATTGTTACTCAGTTATTTATTACTACTTATTGTTACTCAGTTACTCGTATTGTTACTCGTATTGTTGCTCAGTTTACCCCATTTTCTATTATAATAGATGGGAGCAATGAAACCAAAAATTGTATCCGGCTGGGACTATATATTTTAACTACAGCACCAAAAATATTTGTTACAAGCAGTTTTTACTTTTTATTTTTCACGTATTTAAAGGGTAGCAGTACCGGCAGAAACATAGGAGAATTAGTTATAAATATATGCACGTAAATGCATTAGAGCTAAACAAAATTCCATGGCCTATCTGCATATTTTTTTGATAATGCAAATACGATGGCAGGAAGAAAAAAGACCGTAGTAGCTATTCTATTCGAAGGAAATGAAAGTGTTTTTATAATAGGTTGTGTTTGCTATTTAATTGATTTTGCAGCAGGTAAAGGAATTTCTTAGTTAGTGCTTTCTATTACATGAAAAAGTTAAAAAAGAAATGAAAAAATTGAAAGACATCAAAGAAAAGAAAGGCAGGAAAATTTAAAACATTTCAAAACACGTGGTAATAAGATGTTTGTCTATGGGGAAGTATTTAAATAGATTCTTAAGTTAATGGTTATGCTCTTTACTTTTTTTACTAAAGAGGAAAATTCCTTAAAAAGATGTTCATCAGGTAAAAATTTAAATTCCTTTAAGATAACAAAACGAAGGAAAATGGATGATATAGTTGGTGAAAAACTAACGTTCCATTAACTAACGTTCTCTAGTGTCAACCATTCAGATACGGCAGCTACTCAAATCAGCCATTACATTGCACCTACAGTGTGCCATCTTAACTTGAAACGAACACCCAAACATTATCCAGCAACATTAAACATTACACAGCAAATATTATCATGGTACTACATGATAATGTTTGCATATTTCGCATTCTACTTTCTTTCTTATGAATGCTTACTTGGAAGTTAATTGCAGCTTTTTGATGCATTGGTACTCAAGGAACTGTTCGTTAAATCCGTCCAAAATTTTACGAAAGAAAATTTTTTAGTTTTAACTTAGCATGGTGGGTTTTTATTAGCACACTCTCTCCTCGGAAACCCTATGACTGACATGATAACTCAATGCTCTATTCACTGGCAATTCTTGACAAATAATGAATATTAACAAGAATTTAAAAGATTGAATGCTTTATTCCAGATTATCATCTACTAACACATTAGAAACAAAGTAATGAATACTTTACATTCGATTTTTTTCCTAGAAAATTCTTCAAATCTTTCGTATTATAATAAAGCTGTTAACTTTTGGTGTAATAGAAACATGTTCGATCAATTTTTTCAATTTCACTACAATTTTAATCTATTTTTTGATGATGTAATATTAATGTAATTATTATTGATGCCCTTTTATAATTTTGGATTAAATAAATTAATTAAAAAAGTGCCAGATTTCAATGACATGAGTAATTATACAATAAATTGAGCGCCATACAACATTTGTAACAGAGTTTTATTTTGAAGACAGGCAAAAATACCGAGTGTTTCTTTTTCAGATTAATTAAAAGTAGAAAATGGTTAATACTAATTTAAATTTGATATCGTTTTCAACGGAAATTTTTTATATGATTCTTTAATATTAAGAAATATTTTATAATTTCTCCAAATAGGTTGTGATACAGGATTTGGACATCTACTAGCCAAACATTTGGATTCTAAAGGTTTCATTGTATTTGCTGGTTGTCTTTTTCCAAATGGCAATGGTGCTTCCCAACTTAAAGAGGCATGTTCGAAGAATTTGAAGATCATAAAATTAGATGTAACAAAAGATGAAGATGTAAAACAAGCAAAAGAATTCGTCATGGAAAACTTAGGAGAAGCAGGTGAGAAAAAGGATTTTGTATTGGATTTTTGTTCATTATAAAAGTAAACATATCTTGTAGTTTTCTGATTCGCGGATTTTTAACTGACGTAATATATATGAACAATAGCAGTTTCCATAAATATATATTCAAAAAAGTTTTTTTTTTAAAATTAGATATTGCTACGAAACTGAAAGTTTATTTTATTTCTTTGCATATATAATTTTTTAGAAAAGTAAAACTAAAACAACAACAAAATATTATTATTAAAATTATAATAATTAAGTGATAATGTGAACGAAACGAAAGTCATAGATACTTGAATAAATTACTAATGAAGCGCAACAATAAGTTTTCAAAGTTCACCATAAGAAACTAACACATCAACTCACACTCGACAACTGGACAAAACCCTTAGAACGAATTAAATGACGGATGCGTTTTACTATATTGGGTTAATAGCTTACTCTTTCTGCTCCAGATATCAGGTAGCTTTAAAAAAAATTTAACATTTGCCAAACACCTTGCCAGGTATGTTACCAAGATCACACACTCGGCTATATTTTTATATTTTTAACTTTGCTTTATGCAATGAATATTTGGAGTACTTTTGAAGAAAAAAAGTTTCACATTTGAAAAAGGTACAATAGGAAAAGAAGAAAGATTTTTAAAAACCATTAATTAATTGAAAATAAACTATTATTTATACATCAACAGTGAATTTTAAAACAATGTTGTTACAGTTTCCTATTTAAAAAAATATTTTTATCAAAATAATAAATAAATAAAAAAAAACACACATTAAACCTATGTAAAAAACAAACAGATTATAAACTATCATTATTAAAAAACACATCCTATATAAAAATTATTTATACAGACCTGAACGGATCGAAATATTTAAATATCTTTTTATGGAAAACACTTAATAGAAAAGCAACATTTTATAAAAATTAAATCAAACAAACAATCCAAAGCATTGCAATTTTTGTTTTTTTTTGTTGGTTTCTTATCCCACTTTAAGCAACATCTAGGTCAAGTCCATGAACTCGAGTGATTTAAATCGACGAGTCATGACAAAGGGTTAAAAATGCAGCTTCTTTTTGTCCTTGACCTCGCGGCACAAAGGCATGGAGTACCCAAAGGTAGAAGAAGTCTGACTTTACCCCACTCGGTTATACCCCCGGGTACTGGTACCCGACCCATTTTAGTCGTCTTTTACGACATTCAAGGTCTACAGTTGGGTTATTCTAACTCGAACCTACAAAGGGGCATTGAAATGAAGTGTAAAAAATAATAAATAATCAGTATTTGAAAAACAAATTATGAAAGAAATTTGCAAAAAAAAAGTCACAAATTTCTAAAAATAATGGATGGGAAATATTATTTAATTTGAATGTAAATGCCTGCTTTAACAAATATATATAATCACAGAAATACTATTTCCTTTTAATTTAAAAATTTAAAATAAATCAAAATTCCAATTGGAATTGATTTTAAATATATTTAAAAAAAAGGATATTCCTAAAGTGAATAAATAGTTACCCCAGAAAAATAAATGTGTTATTCAATATATTTTTCTAAAATTAGATTTATTGAGAACACTTAAAAATGACACCTTTGATTATCTAAAGTATTTACAATCTGTTTATCTAAAAATTTTAGTCATTTTATTTGTAAGAGACATGTTCCTTTAACAAATCATTATCTAATATTTTAATGCTATAAAAATCTTATTTTTTGTACTTTAATTAAATTAAAATTGTTAACAAAATCATATAATTGTTTAAAATGTATACAATTGATAGCATGTTTATAAATATAAATAGTTATCTTATGCTTTTAACCGAAACCATTATTAAGTACTTTATTTCAAAATTTTGTCTTTTTGCCACCTAAAAAATCCATTCATTTTACATTCAATATCGGTTATCACTTAACACTTGAGAATCTAAATTTACAGGATGAGTTAGAAATACGACAAATTTTAAGGGACTATAGAACACACACAAAACTTTTCACAGAACAATTTATGGGTGCAAGTGACTTGCGCAATAACAAATATAAGTAATGATATAAACTTACAACATTCATCTTAAAATTTAAATTCTGATTTTACATTGGTTTTTTAACAACTTCAAAAAAAAGTAGTCAATGAAATAGCAACTACCACTGTCAATAACAATTGCTAGTTAATTTGGCATTTTTTGCAGTCAGTGGCAATTGTTAGTCTATCTTGATTCAAAAGCCATGTCCAGACATACTGGTCCGCTTTTGAAAGTTGGGCTACCCACGCGGCGAACTGCCCGGTTTCAGGCGACCGCGGTGAGAGGTCGCTTGCATCTTGTTTAGTACGAAAGTCTATCTTGATTCAAAATGTCCATAGTCCAATTGAAGATGAGAGGTCCGGTTTACAATCATATTAAAATCATAGTCCAATGAAAAAGGGAAACCATATTTAACCATATTATTTTATATTAAATCATATTAAACTTACAACATTCCTGTTATATTTTAAATTCTGATTTACCCTGATTTTTTAACAACTGCTGAAAAAAAGGAGCCATTTAACTAACAATTACCACAGTGAATGATAATTGTTAGTTAATTTGACAATTTTTTGCTCAGTCAGTAGCAATGTTCAGTCTATTTTGATTCAAAAGTTATGGCCAGGCATACTGGTCCTTTTTTTGGTCCAGACTTAACATTAGAGTTCCAGTTTACGATCATACCAAAACCCTAACCTCAATCAATAAAAAAGTGAAACCACATTTTTAAAAAGTTTTTTTATTTAAAATTCGTAATTTGTAATATGTAATTTGTGAATTTTGATTAATCTTGCACATCCAGACGATTCTTTGATAAAATTGCGATTCTTTGATTTGCTGATCTTATAAAAATTGTATGCTCTATGATTCCTTAAAGTTTGCCATATAAATTCTGCTCAACTTGCATATAGTCATTAAAGTAAAAGCTGAAATAATATAAATTATTTAAAATAATTTTAAGGATATGAAAATGATTGCAATATATGATAATAATAAATTGATGGATGACTCAAAAGTAGAACGCATTTGTATTATTAAGAAAATATTTTTTTTTTATTTTTCAAATAGAATTATGGGCTATTGTTAATAATGCTGGAATTCTGAGAGGTTTGTCAATAGAGACAACACGTTTTCAAGATTTTATAGATTCTTTAGAAGTCAATACCCTTGGTGTTGTAAGAGTGACTCAAGCCTTTTTGCCTTTGCTGAGAAAGTCTAAAGGAAGAGTTGTAAACATAACGAGCATGGCTGGTAAGTTTAAAAATAGTTAAAGCAATAGCAGGTGAATTTCTCATTTTATGTATCATTTAAATTTGTTCCCTTCTTCTAATCAATCAAAGTACATTAAATTAAAAATTATTTAGAATATTTATAATGTATCTCGAATTGAATTGTACAAAAATCCATTCATGTCATTATTTGTAATATTAATTGTATGAAATTGGAAGAAAATTTTCATTTAATTTATCACATTTTATTCTTTTGTATCATGATGTTAGATGATTTTGTTTCATATGTTATATGAAAATTAATTAAAATACAAATTTCAATAGTATTGTAAACTGATGTCAGTGAATAAATGTAGCAAGCCAATTAAAAGTAAAGAAAGAGAAATTCAGTGTTAAAATTGCAAGATTTGATATCTATAGATTGACTACCATTATAAAGTATCTATGTTCAATGTGTATCATGACATTTTTAATTGGCAATTTTCATATTATTAATTTATAAAAAAAAAACCATGTGGTTTTAGCACCAAAATTAGATTTACTGCAAAATGAAGTTTATTTTCATATGAAGTTTATATATTTCTTTGACATATATTTTTATTTTGTTATTTTGTTTATAATAATATATACCCTCTTACCCTGAAATATTATAAAATTTGTATTAATTGAAATTTAACGAAATACGGCAAAAAGAATTAAATAGTGATTAACAAATTAGGTACAAAAGGAAGACAATAGACTCATTTTCCGTCTTGGAAAATATACAACATGGATGCGTACCAAAAAACAAATCTGAGTATTGAGTTCAATGCTCAATGCGTGATTAGTTCAATATGGAGTGTGGTCACCTCTTACAGTTATATAGACACAGTAGCAATGCTCCATGTTCGAAATGATGATGTTAATTAATTTAGTTGACAGCAGTTCCCCTGAAGGATTGCAGGTAGCGGTTAAGTGTAGCAATACTTCTCCTTAAAGCAACTGCTACTACTATACCATACCATATCACATCACTGTGTCTAGAACTGAGTTGCTCCTTTACAGTTTGGGAATGATGTCGGTGAAGTTAAATGGATGCATGATGGGAGACAATGCTCTACGTTCATATTAGACCGGGACCTACGTTTTAAAAAGGATTCCAAACCACTACAAATATCCATGGCACCGCCAGGATTCGAATCCGAAATCTATAGTACCAAGCTCCAGAGCGCTAGCCACTCGGCCATCAGGCCCTATATGCTTTAAATTATGTACAAAAAATCTTTAATTTCTGTATGAGCAATGTACGAACGTAGAGATTATTTTGTTATCCCTATGAGACTATTTCCCATTTCTTGTCTTCTTTTTCTACATTGGTGGAACAGCCCCATGATGGGCCAATGCCGTCTGCCTACTGACAGATTTCGAGCCATTAGATGTTTTCTTTGTACGGTGTAGGGTTATCGGCCCTACACCCAACAGTCCTATTCGACTGGGACCTGTTTAAAGTGGATTCCAAACCAAACATTCCGGCACTGCCGGGACTCGAGTCCGAAGTGTGTGGCCCGGAGCGTCAGAGCGCTAGTCACTCAGCCTTTAGGCTATTCCCCCCCCCTTTTTTTTTTTTTTGTCTAACATCATCAAATAAAATTTCTTTGTATTCATATATCCTACAAATTTACCAGCAAGTAGAACAAAATGATTTTAGATATTTTAGGATATATGTATATACAGGCAAATTTATCTTATCCGTCTCATAAGATAAATGATCTAATTAATAATAAAATTATTACTAGATAGTTTATTAATGATATTAATTTTATTATTAATGATAAATTTTCTATCTAATTAATTGATACTTTTTAACTTTAAAACTAAATATTTTGTTATATCTCTTTTTATTTTCGATTTTTGATGATTGTCTTCTGAATTTCGCCATAATGAATTATGCTATTGCTGTGTATTAGTTTGTGTATAGAAGTTTCACTATATGTTTACTATGCTGTAACTCTCGCCAATCATTTCAGAACAAAGAAACTTTACCATACACCCTGTATACGCACTGATTTGAACATTCAATTATATATCTATATATTGTAATATTGAATTATATATCTATATATTGTAATATTGAATTATATATCTATATATTGTAATATTGAATTATATATCTATATAATGTAATATTGAATTATAAATCTCTATTCTTGTTATTAAGATATCAAAATAAGGACTTTTTTCTATTCGAAATTTTCCTTCATAAAATTCTATAGTCAAATGAAATTTTTTTTCAAATCCATGTGCTTCTTTTTAAAAGTATAAATAAAAAAATTCATTTTAAAATATTATTTTTGGTTTATAACAAATTATAACATATTTCTATAAAAATTCTGATTACTATTTAAAAAAATCCGAGATAATGGGCTTTTAGGAAAGAGAAGTATAAGGTACATCTATAATCATTATATTCAACTCGCTTGGTTTTAAAAAGAAATTAAAAATAACCCCATATAATTTAAATGTATAATTTAATAATTATGTTCAGTTCAATTGAACTTCCTTCATTTCATAAAATTCAAAATGTTTAACAAGTTTTTCCTGCAAAACCTTTTTCCTTTCTGTGCATTTATTGTCTTTATGTAGATTATAAAACATTGAATTGTGTCTTCACTTTACATATACACATTGCATAAATTTGTTCAAGTCAAGCATCATTGGGCGCGGTTAGTACTTGGGTGGGTGACCAAAATTTGGGACCTGAATGGCCGAGTGTCTAGCGCTCTGGCGCTCGGTGCCACAGGTTTCGGGTTCGAATCCCGGTGGTGCCATGGATGTTTGTAGTGGTTCGGAATCCACTTTAAGCCGTAAGTCCCGGTCTCCTATGACTGTAAGAGCGTCACGGAGCAAAAAGTCAGGCTTTACGTATGGGCTCGTGGGCTTGGCCAGCCAAGTGGGATAAGAAACAACAACAACAACATAAATTTTTCAAGAAGGAAATATGTTAAAAAATAACAAGAAATACAGTAATTTATTTTTTTTAAACAAATTGATGGTAATTTTTTTATTTGTAAATCAAGAAAAAAATATCTTCCCTCTGACCTAAAAAAATATCGTTACGTTTTTTTTTTTTTTTTAAGTTTCCTATCTTTTTTCCTTATTAAGTTACAAAACCTTTTCAAGGACAGTAAAATTTCTGCATATGGCACCTTATTATTTCTGCATATGGCACTCTATTATATTTTCTGTGCATTTCGCATCGTTATGTGGATTGTAAAACATTGAATTGTGTCTTCATTGTACATATGCACATCCCATAATATTTTTAGAATTATATAAATATAACAATGAATACAGTAATTTTTTTCCATACTAAAACAGATTGATGATAATTTTTTTAATTTGTAAGTCAATAAAAAAATATCTTCTCCCTGATCTAAAACAGTATCTTCATTGTTCTTTAAATTTCCTATCTTTTTTTTCCTTACTAAGTTACAAAACATATTCAGGGAAAAAAATTTCTGTATAATACACTTTATTATACAGGTAAATCCGCATCGCTTGTATTTAATGATATTTTTTTTATTGTTTTCTTTTTATTATTTTAGTTAATTATTTTGATTTTATAAAATAAATATGTAAATCTCATACAATTATTAGCCAAAGTTATTTGTTGTGAAATAAAAAAAAGACATAAAATTAGTTTTAGTGATTTACATAATAATTTAATAAATTATTGAAATTACTTCGTATTATTTTATCCTAAAGTATGATCTAATTTTAGTTCTTTTATTTATTTTTTTTACACGAGTTTGTCAATTTATTTATGTGCATTTAAGTAACAGCATAATATTTAAAAATGTTTTGCGATTTTTCAGAATTACATTAAAAAAATAATAAAAATAAAAAACTAATCCTGAATATTTAAATATTTTGTCTTTTTTTTTCAATTCCTTGTATTAGCTCACACTCTTGTTCAAATTTTCAATTGTTAATAAAATACTTTTTATTCATCCGCACAAGTTGAAATACATTTTTTTAAACTTGTAGTGGATGACACTTGATGTTAATACAGTTTTTTCAAATATTAAATCAATAATTAAATTTAATTAATTAACTTTAGTTTTTTTTAGATTTAAGTTGCATGTATCTGCCAATAGATGGCGCCAGATAAACTTAAAAAAATGATTGAAAATTATTTATAAAGGACTTTCTGCAATATAGTGAAAAAAAAAAAAAAAAAGTAGGAATTGACTTAAAAAAATTTGTTTTATATTATTATTTATTTTTTTAAATTAAAAACATTTTTCAGGAAGAACAAAATTTACATTTATGGCCCCATATTATATGAGTAAGCATGCTGCTGTTGCTTTTAATGATTGTCTTAGAAGAGAAATGGAAGATTGGGGTGTGAAAGTTATTTCTATAGAACCAGATTTTTTCGCGTAAGTAAAATTGGTCTTTTTTTGTTCAAATGTTAATATTTTATTTTATATGTATTTATTTTAATTTAATTAATGATGATTAATTAATGATAATTTATGAATTTTTTTAACAATTACTTTTTTTTTACAAAATTATTAAAATTGTTTTCTATTTTCTGTTCTGCAAGCCATACATTTTAGTATTTGATTCTAAACAATTTTGGAAGAAAATTTAAACGTAGTTTGCTTTAAATTATGTTGTCGGTTGTGCAGTTGGATTGTAACTGGGTGTGGTTGGGTTGAGACTTGAGACACAGGTTTGAGAACTCACTTATTTACGCACGCACAGACATCACACATATATAATTAGAGCTATACAATATTGAACATTTAAAGACAGATAATTTTGGATTAGTGGTAGGATTCCACTTCTAATTCAAAAATCGGATACTTAGGTTTGCGAGGGATGCGCGGAATATACTACTTCACCGGATGAGAGTTTGTAAGCCAACATATACAATGGTTGTGTTAAATATATTTTACCTCGGGTTGAAAGACTGCAAATTAAACATTTCTCAACAGAAGCCCGTGATTGTGCTGTACTAAACGTCTCTCTGCTGCAGCGCCAGGTGGGCTGTACTTTCTTTCGGGTGAAATTTTCGAGGCTTACTAACGATTTCTCCTGAACGCACAGGGGCTGTTCTGTCAGTGTGTAGGAGGAAGCACGGTTACAATATGGATTTGTACTGAGCAAAATGCAAGAAAAAAAAACCTTCAAGGTCTTCAAGAAATTATGTTTACGCAGGTTATCCTCCTCCTCTTTTATTTCTGTAAGCAGTAATTGAAAGAAAAAAATTTTGTCGACAGTCGAAGAAAAGAAAATTATCTCGATCTTCATTTAGATTAATTGAGCTTTTTTTTATTCATTAATTGAGCATGATAAATAAAAAAAAAAGTTAGTATACAATATATAAAGTACAGTGAAAAATAACATAAAAATCTTTGAATCCCTTTCATGGCGACTTTATTTAAATAATTGAACAGTTCAAAATGTTTTAACCACTGATTTTAGAATTAGCTCAGCCTCATCATCATTTTCAGTGGCGCAACAACCCAATGGTAAGACAAGACCGTCTGCTCGCTGGTAGATTTCTAGACAATAGATGCTTTCTTTATTACGGGATAGGGTTGTCAGCTATATGCCCAACGTTATACAGTCAAATGAGACTGGGGTATGGATGGCCGAGTGTCTAGCGCTCTTGCGCTCTGTACCAAGGGTTCAAGTCTCGGCGGTATGTTTGTAGTGGTTTGGAATCCCATTGAAGCCGTAGGTTCCGGTCTCATATGACTGTAAAAGCGTCAAGGAGCTCAATCACACTTCTTTCACCCACATCATTTCCAAATTGTAATGGGCCAAACCAAGTCTAGGCACAATGATGTGGTATGGTGTGGTGTAGTAGTAGTCAAATGAAACTGGAACCTACGGCTTAAAGTGAATTCAGAATCACTATAAACATCCATGGTACCGCCGGAACTCGAACTCGAACCCGAAACCTGTGGCACCTCGCTCCAGAGCGCTAGTCACTCGGCCATCAGGCCCCTAGAAAAATAGGCCATCAGGCTTCAAGCCCTCAGGGATTAAATATAGATAAATATTTAATTAAAATAAAAACTTCATTAATTTCCCCATGTTATAAAAGTTTCTGAAATTAGAATTTCAAAAAAGTAAACAAGTGCATAAAAATCTCATTATTATTTCATGTTGAGCAGTATTTATAACAGAGTAGATCTGTGAATTAGACATCTTTGATATCACTGAATAACTACAGGATCCTTTTTAATCCAACCAGTTATTTGAACTAAATTAACCAGTTATTTGAACTGAACAATTAAATTTGAAAGTGAAGGACCTCGTTTTATGAGAATTGAAATGATACTTTAACATATTTTAAAAGAGGAAGCCTCCTACCTACATGCAGATAGCTTTTAACTAGTGTTGCGTATTTTGGAAAGTAGTAGCCAGTTCATCCAATACTATATTTGAATTTGTGCATACAATTGTTATATTGTTTGTACTAGTACAATATCTCCAATACATGAATTTTTCAATTATGTTATTTTCATAATGCCTATGGTTTGTGATTTATTTTTATTTGTTCATCGTACTATTTTTTGTAATCAGTTAACATTAAAAACATCTGTACGTTAGGTAGATAAAGATGACAGTAAGATTGATAAAATAGAAAAAGTAGAAGTGATAGTTAAATTACTTATCATGCACTACCCAGTACTAATTCATGTCGTTACTGTAACAATTTTTTCTCATGGGAAAAGTTTTGGCATTTCATTCTTAGGAGAGAGGGATATATGTTATTTGAAAAGTATATAATAACCCAGCGCTCAAATTTGACAGAAGACAAACAATATTGTGGGTAGTTATATTACATGCAATTAGTGTTTTGTACTAATGATAACTTACCTGTCACTCAAATCTGATAGCAGATATACTGAGTACATGTATACTGAGACTCAGAAAATTAGCGAATGTCTGTGCGACCTTCACAGGTTGAATCAATTACAGATGGAATACGGACTACGCCATGAGTTGCTCCATCGTAATGGGTTGATAGACCACGAGCTGAGAAATGTCTACTCCAATAAGAAGCAAGGACTCTCTTGTCGGATTGTCTTAAAAGATATTTTTTGGTGAAAGAGGAAAGTTCTGTGACGAGTCGACCAGAAGTGTTGTTTTTCTTTTTTTCTGAAGTGACTGAATAGGCCGGAGATTCCGCCTGTTTCCAAAGTGAGCCCCTTGTGGTTTCCTGTATCACGCCATGGGATAATTATGGTCTGCCGCGATTTTTAGATTTGACCTAAACTTGAGAACTCTAAAAATTTTTGAACATGGAGTGAATTGTATTGGATAAAATTGTATTGTATAATAATCCAGAGATCATCTTTGTATAATAATCCAGAGATCATCTTTGTATAATAATCCAGAGGTCATTATTTGTATATACATATATATATGGGGCTTGTAAATAAAAATAAAAGTGCTCCCATGAACCTGAAAGAGGGCTGTTCTTAAAGCTGTTATAGATCTGGTATATACCAATACGTTACATTGCAATAAAAGGTAAAATGTAATTATTTTTTTGGATTGTGAGAACGGACAAATCTCGATGAATGAATAAAAGCATTGCTGAAACTGCAAGCCTTGTCAAATGTTTACTATATGCAGATGTTAGCACGTCACAATGATCACAGTAAAGAATTAAAAAACCTAACCAAAAACAAGATGTTGGCCTACAGAAGCATTTTAATCACAGCAGTGGTAGTAGGATTTATTGGTTGGTTCGAGTAGATAGATGCCCTACAGTGGCTGCTTTTACCAGTGAATTTAATAATAGAGACAGAATGAATGTACCATAATATGCAGTTGGTCACGCATTTTTGTCTTGGGGACAGAGAAGTCATTTTTCCATTTGTGGGATTATTCTGTGATTCATCGACATGAACGCCTGCAGTGGGCAGGTAATCATGTTCATTGAAATATTGAGTAGTTATAAAGAGGAAGATAGTAAAAATAATGTAAGAATTTAAATGAAAAAAAAAAAAAACTTTCAATTTATGGAATTACAGGAATTGAATCTTAGGATAGATAAAAAATAAATCATAATAAGCACGAGTGAAACGAAATATATACAATACAAAAAAATGATTAGAAATGATTAAAAGCATGATATGAAAATATGGCATGGAATGATATACAAATATTATAACACCATTCAGTTTATGGAACATAAAATAATAAAATGTTATTATTTAAAATGAAAGAATGGAAGAGAGAATTCCATTAATATTTCAGAGGTAATAGTTCATTGTGATAAATATTCATCGTATATATTATTTTCCTTCTATAAGATTTATTAAATAGATAATTTTTCATTTGATAGTTATTGATGAGAAAAATCTTGTGTTACTTTTTTATATGTGGATGGGCAAATCAATGTACAACGTTTTGCTATGAAATGCAAGTGTCATACTCATAAACAATGAATTTACTAGAATTAAGTTAATTTCTGTTGTCAATGTGATATAACATATAATCGTTGAAGGATACCATATTACCATTGCGATATACACACCTAATTGCAGGATACCATATTACCATTGTGATATACACACCTAGTTGAAGGATACCATATTACCATTGTGATATACATACCTAGTTGAAGGATACCATATTACCATTGTGATATACATACCTAGTTGAAGGATACCATATTACCATTGTGATATACATACCTAGTTGAAGGATACCATATTACCATTGTGATATACATACCTAGTTGAAGGATACCATATTACCATTGTGATATACATACCTAGTTGAAGGATACCATATTACCATTGTGATATACACACCTAGTTGAAGGATACCATATTACCATTGCGATATACACACCTAATTGAAGGATACCATATTACCATTGTGATATACACACCTAGTTGAAGGATACCATATTACCATTGTGATATACATACCTAGTTGAAGGATACCATATTACCATTGTGATATACATACCTAGTTGAAGGATACCATATTACCATTGTGATATACATACCTAGTTGAAGGATACCATATTACCATTGTGATATACATACCTAGTTGAAGGATACCATATTACCATTGTGATATACACACCTAGTTGAAGGATACCATATTACCATTGCGATATACATATTACCATTGTGATATACACACCTAGTTGAAGGATACCATATTACCATTGTGATATACATACCTAGTTGAAGGATACCATATTACCATTGTGATATACATACCTAGTTGAAGGATACCATATTACCATTGTGATATACATACCTAGTTGAAGGATACCATATTACCATTGTGATATACATACCTAGTTGAAGGATACCATATTACCATTGTGATATACATACCTAGTTGAAGGATACCATATTACTACTGTACCATTTCTACCATATCTAGTTGAAGGTTCAATTCATGCTTACAAAATAGGATTTACATTTATTAAAAGAGATGATTTTAATGCTTTACTTCATCTGTATATATCGTCACAGAAATTAATTAGGTGATGTCAAATCGAATAAATATAGTCGTCAGAATCAGAATATCTTCTAATTAACATGATTGTTGATGAAGTACTAAATTTGGATATACTGCGGTGTAACATCTAATAATTCCTTAAATGAAAAGAAACCCTTTGGGTATTTCTAACAAGATAAATCAATCATAATGTTATATCTTCAGTGACTGTAATTCTGTGGACGGATATACTAGCAAATCTGATAGCTTTTACACTTTTTTCTGAGTATACACTTTTTAATTTCATGAAACTGTTTTATGTATTTTTTTGAATAAATACACGTAATAGAAAAATAAGAAATTTGGTTAAAAACCCACAGTTATCATAAATATATCACACGAAGGGTACTTAGTTTCATTTTTCCTGTTCTGTTTTCGTTATTTATCTATATATTTAATATGTTTATTTATTTATTTATTATCATTATTTAATACGTTATTTTATTTATTTATTATTGTTATCTATCTATATATTTAATACGTTATTTTATTTATTTATTATTGTTATTTATCTATATATTTAATAAGTTTTTATTTATTTATTGTCGTTATTTATCTGCATATATAATATGTTTTTTTATTTATTTATTGTCGTTATTTATCTATATATTTATTATATATTTATTATTTTTATCATTTGATAGATTTTTATATTTGTATTCAATATTTTTATATATGGTTTAATCAAAAGTGTATTATAAATTAGTGTTTAACATTGAATACTCTATATTTGCTTCAATTATTATCTTAAACATTTTATCTCAATTTTATAATTTTTATAAGTAAAAATAAATTACTGTTTGCTTGATTTATTTTATTTAATGAATAACTTACGATTATCCTTTTCTACACATAAATCTTCATTAAAATGGAATAATCTTTAATATAATAGAAATATAGAAAAATGTATGCATTATTAAAGGAAAAAAAATGTAAAATTAAAGAAAATTATGTAAGAAAATATATTTATTTTTTCGTTTCGCTTAAATTAAAATTTTTTTCCTGCTCTAATCACAAAAAACACTTTATTTTACTAATCATAACAAAAGACGTTTACCATCTTTCTAATACATGAATGTTTCGCATCTTAAAAAATATAGCTTGATTTCAACCATTTAATGTACAAAAAATCTTGTATACAATAAAAAGTTGAATATAATATTTTTTATTGCAAATTTTACGCAAATTACTTAAGTACACAATAGTTAAAATAGTTAATAATAAAGTAATTTGAGATTTTTATACAGGATGTTTCAACATTGTTAGAATCAAAAATATTTTCCTTAAAACAAGTCAGACTATTTTCCTTGAAACTTGTCATAAATTAGCTTCCAAAATCAATGTTAATGATTATTGAGGAAAAAGATACAAGAGAAAACAATCTGTTTTTTAACAAGCTGCTGCAATATCCTTCCTTATAGTGATTAATATCTAATAGAAAGAGCAATGACCTTTGCACTTGTAAGAACCTTGACCTTTGCACTTGAAATTTGAATTGAAATAAAATTATGTAAAGCACTTTATTCAAATTCTTTAGATTCTTTATATATTTTATTAGATACTTATTTTACTATATTTATTTATTATACTTATTATGCATTTATTGATATACTTTATTCGTATTTCGCAATCTTCTTGCAATATATTAAGAATCGTAATATTTTTTTTTCTATTATCATGCAGTGATTTTTTTTAAATTTCCAAGGATAAAAAATGATGTAACTAATTGAGATCTATGTGAAATGTATTAGTCTTTATTTGAAATTAAATATGCTTTCAGCTATTTCTTTAAAAATAAATGAAATACTTATAATTTATAAATTCTGTGATAAGGAAATAATTTTTTTTTTTTTAAATGCAAAAGCATCTTTGCCTCAACGATGCGACGAACCATGAACCTCATAAACTTGTTGATATTGGTGGTTATATGTCATAAGTTTTCTGAAACAACCACTGTAGTGGATCAAAGCAATATGTTTTTTTTTTGAAGTCACTAGATTTGGAATATCTTGACAGATGGACCGGGTACCTCATAAGCTTGTTGATCTTGGTGGTTATATGTCATGAGTTTGCTGAAAAAACCTACTGTAATTGGTCAAAGAAATATGCCTTTTTGGTGCCACTAAAGTCTGGAATATCCTGACAGATGGATCATGTACCTCATAAGCTTGTTGATCTTGGTGGTTATATGTCCACCTAAAAAAAAACCAATGTAGATCACGTTACAGTGGTTTTTTTCCTACAAACTCATGTTTGTTGAAAAAAAAAAACACTGTAATGGGTCAAAGCAATATGCTTATTTTGATACCACTAAAGTCATGAATATCATGATGGATGGACCATGTACCTCATAAGCCTGTTGATCTTAGTGGTTATGAGTCATGAGTTCGCTCAAAAGAAAATACTGTAATGGGTCAAAACAATATGGTTTTTTTTTGATGCCACTAAAGTCGGGAATATCCACCCTGGCTATCAAATATAAAATTTTTCTGTCAGGCTAATTTAATATGCCCATTCCAAGCATAGAACCAAGGACTATAGGTTTGATTCATTTACCAGACTTAAGAAAATTACTGTAATATGTAACTCTTGCAGCAATATGTGATAATTACTATTACAGTGATGAAGTAGCTCTAACCATAATTTCAATTTCAATATTATGCATAGATATAAATATAGATAGTATATTAATGATTGAAATTTTTTAATATTGATGCCTACTTTTAATTTAAAGAAAATAAATTTGTATTGAATTCTGATAGACTGATGTTTTAAAAGAAAAACTGGTACTTTACAAAAGAAAGTTTGTAACTCCAGCTCTAAGTTGAAGTAATAAAATTAGTTTGCTGATGTTTGTATTTGATATTATAGTTCAACTATGTCAGAGTGACTGTGAGTTCTTCAATTACAATGTGAGTGGATGATTGTTCTCATTAGAAATATTTACCTAATCTCTTTGAATTTGGTTAATTGCTACTTAAGGATGCAGTATAAATAATATCGAATTTGTTACTGACCAATCATATTGTAGTAATTGTAGTATTGTAGTCAAAACTAAGCTTCAATAACTTCGTAAGCAAATGATCTGCTACACTAAAATAGTTATTTTAATAACTTAAAATTTAATTAGACTATAGTTTAAAATCATAATTCTTATAATAAATTTTAATGCGGGATTAACATTTCTGAAAACTTATATGTGCATATGTTTTTTACTTTCAGAACTCAGTTAGTGAATAACGAGCTTGTAAACAAGACGATAGACCAAACTATTTCCTTCGTTCCTGATGACATCAGATCAGACTATGGAGAAAACTATTTGAATTCATTTAAGACTACAAAAAATTACTTTTTTTGCTTCAAAGGTTCTAATACTAACACAGTGATTAATGATATCGACTCAGCAATTACGCTGAAATATCCGGATATTATTTATGAACCTCGTGCTAGTTATTTCACAGCAATAGCTTCAAAGATTTATATGAAATTGCCCTATGAACTGAAAGATCTTTTTATTAGAATATTTCAGCTCGTCTTACGTTTTCCAAAACCCATCACTGCGTAAAATTAAAATTATTAAATAAAAATTTTTCTAATTTTTTTCCCTTTTGTCTCATAATGGTAGGTATAAAGTCTTATAGAAATACATTATAATTATAAAAGAATCACCATATGCGAAGCAATTGTATCTCACAAAGTATTACATAAAGGGGGTTATCAAAATAATGGAAACACCATAGATTTATAAAGAATTCTTTATTAGTATGGCTAGGACCGCCTTTGGCACATAATACAGCTTGGATGCGCCTAGGAATTGATTCATACAAGTGCTGAATAGTCTTTAGAAGAATATTGTACCATTCTTCAAGGGAATATTGTGAAAGTTCTAGGAGAGATGTCGGTGGAGGATATCGATTCCGTATTGAACGCTCTAAACGATTCAATGATATTGAGGTTGGGTGACTCGGTGTGCTGCCAAGGTAGATGTTTAATTTCATCCTCGTGTACATCAATGATGATTGGACAAGTCTCCGCTGCAGGGATGGGTGCATTATCATCCTGAAAAATTCCATCTCCTGCAGGAAACAAAGTCTGCATCATAGGATGGACCTGGTCAGCTAAAATTTCTCTATACTTATCCCCAGTGATCACTCCTTTCATGGTTACGATTGGTCCAGCAGAAAACCACGACATGGTTGCCCATGCTATGACAGATTCACCTCCATGCTTGACATGCTTGGAAGGAGATAATCACGATCATACGCTTGTGCAGGTGTCCTCCAAACATACACCCATCCTGTTGTAGCGAAAAGTGTGAAAGACGATTCGTCAGACCATATTATTTCTTCCAATTATCAATCGACCAGGTTTTGTGAGTGTGGCACCACTGCAGACGACGTTTGGCATTAATATCTGTTACAAGTGGCTTGGGAATTGCTGTTCTGTTGTAATGGCGTGTGAACATTCGAGAACGGATGAATAAACTCAGGAATATGCCAATGTTTAATAAAACATGAGATATATGAAGCAATTGATTGGAATACTACATGAATGGCCAAATTCAATAGCCACATGAATATAGTAATGTTGAATAGATCAAGAACTTCATGAAGAATGAATTGTTCAAGAATTTCTAAAAGAATATACAAAAGTAAGATAATATAGTCGTAAATGAAGAATGAAGTATTCCAAATTCTACAAAAAATATTATAACATTCAATAGCCAAAAGAAAATTCTAGGCGAAATGAAGAATGAAGTATTCCAAATACAATAAGAAGCACCATACAGCTCAATAGGCATGGGAAAATGCCAAAAGGGATAAATATGAAGCTTCAAAAAGAAGGAATTGATCAACGCAGAGTACTTATAGCCATCGGATATATAAATAGAATTCAAATCCCAAGCCAAAACATGAAAAGTGCATCAAAACAATATTGCAAAACACTTCAAGTAAAAGCCAACTTCTCCAGAAAATTCCTAAGACTAACGTTATTCATTCAAGAGTAAAGCATTTCAAGAGTTAAGGGGCTCAAAGTACCATTTTTCCGCCAAAATTTGCAATGGAGTTTTATTTGCTTGGCCCTCAGTTTCGGATAACATCACGGACCCCTAACCAGGACAACATCATGTGCAAACATGATAACAATAATAATAATAAAAAAATTTGCTGTCGTTATTGTTTAATAATAATTTTGTTAAAATCAAAATCAACATCAAAATAAAAATATAGTTCAGTGCATAGAAAGAGATTTGACTGAAATGAGGGAAAATAGACGTCATTTCTAATTTAGTGAACACTGACACTTTCGTATATAGGTGAATTTACAAGTTGTTTCCCATCTAAAAAACATAATGGAATAAAATAAAATAAATGGAATATAATAAGAGGTAAATATAAATGATAGAATAATAATTATTAGTTTTCCTTTTCCTTAGTTTCTTTTTCATCAACTTTAGAAAAGATGTATTCACATTAATTATATTGTGTATAATCATGTAAATAATAAATACTAATAAATATATAATAAATGAAAGGATTCAAAAATTGTAGATTAATTATATTTTGTATAATCATGTAAATATTAGATACTAATAAATATATATTAAATAAATGATTCAAAAGTTGTAAATCGAATTTTGGTATTTTTATCAAAAAATTATTTTGAAATTTTGTATATTTTTTAATAATTGTATCATTCAACTGATGTATTATTATAGCACAAATGACATAAAAACATTCATGACTATGTTTATTACTGGTTTTAATAAAATATCATGCATATAATATCAATTGTTTTTCTAAATGGATTTATTTTTACTATAGTACACTTGTAGATAACTAAGATAGAGCACTTCAAAGAAAAATATTATAAGAAATGCACGTAACAATATTTTTAGTTCCTTTTTATCATAATTCAAAGCTTATTTTGAATTGTATAGAAAAAAATATTTCTATAGTACTATTAAAAAATTTGCATGTAATCATCCAATATGAATGTGTTTTTAAGATCTTATTTAAGAAAAAATCTGTGAAAATGTTAACATTTTATTCAGTTCTTTTTTTATGAAATATATTTGTAACTTACACAATGTCATTATATTTCAGAAGAAAATATTAAATAATTGTTTTGTTTTGTACTGAATATCATCTATTTTAGTTTTTATTGCGTTATGATTTCGATAGAATACCTTCGACTTAATTCAAAAATTCCATAAATATAATTAATTGAACTTCAATAAAACTTTTATTAAAAAAATACACAGTTAGTAATTTTGTGGGGATTAGTTATTAAGAATTTATAACAACTTTCTTAAATCCAAATTGTATATTTTTAGATATTTTTTTCTCATTAAAGAGAATATATTCCTTGTTATATCCTCAATAATTATTAATTCTATGAAACTCTACAATTCAAATAATAAATATTATTTTTATTTCATAAAAATTTAATTTTTTTCCTGATAACAATTATGCAGCATCCCAAATAAAATATGTTTTAAAAAATAATTCTGGTGATGAGGTTTAGCTGTACTTGAAAGCAAATAAGTAATCCGTAACTGAAATTTCCTTTGCCTTCTCTATTAAATAGACTGTTCAGATAAGTATAGAGCAAAACGTGATTTGCAGAAAACCTTTTCAATTAGCCATTGTTCTTGCTTGGAACAGAAGTTTCATCTTTTATTGAATTCAGTGATTAATTAACTGTTGGACTATAAAAGTTGCTGATAGACCAAAGATAACAGAGTTATAACAGAGATAATCCTCTACTGCAAATATTTTCATCAATAATTGGAAAAGAAAAGCAAATTTTACGTAATAATTTTTTTAAAGGTATCCTAAAATGTATCTTTCATCTCTTACAGTTAGATAATTGATGCGATTCAATTTAAATGTTTTTTAAATTTAAAAATGTTATACTCAGATGAATTTTTTTGTTTTGGAATTTTTTTTCAATTTATCGATTTGGTTCTTATACATAAGTAGTGTTCATAATTGTAAACAGGACATTACTTGACTTACGATTTAGATAAATGGGCGGCAGATTTTTATACCAATCTTTGCTGATAATTTCAAAAGCTGTTAACGAACGATTTGGAATAATATTATTATACAATAAAATCCACAGTAAAATTAAATTGAATCCTATATATAGTACATTTCTTTTAAAAGTTTTCAATAGAAGTAATTAATTAATCTGTTATTTTTAAGTTAAACAATATTTTTACTACACGATCGAGTTCAGAAAAAAAGGTTTTCTTTACAAAAACACTTTTTTTGTAATAAAATGAATTTTTTGTATACAGGCAGAACTTAATAAACGTGAAAGTATACTCATTTAACATATTTACGCGTATGTATTTCTGATAAACACATTATAATTATTTTTTCCTTGGTAATTTCTAAAAACGTTAATTGATACGGAAAATGACTCTCTTAGTAACTCCTTTTTGGAACGATTCACATCAAATCAGTATTTGTTAATGATAAGATAAGAAGTATCAAAGTTTTCCTTTATACTTCCCAACAATTTTTTCAGTATTAGTTGATTTAATTATTTGTACAGAAGCTTAGCAATGGCTGTAAAGTATTTAGTTGTTCTTGTTATTCATTTAATAGGAGCAATATTACTTTCAAGAATGTTTAATCTTCTTTTACCCTCTTTTTTATTGAATTTCTATTTACTTTTGATGAATTTCTTTTTGTTTCTGTTGTTCTTATTTTTTACTTTCGAATTTACGAAAAAAAGATGCTTGAATGATAAAGTGGATGCCTTTAACAAAGCAGTATTTATAACAGGTAAGTCACATTAAATTCATAAGGATTTTGGCAGACATTTTTGTAATGATTTTGTCTTCTTCTATGAATTAAATTTAAATGAACAAATAAAAAACTGAAAGATATAAATTTGGAATAGAGTTTAATTGTCGCCTGTGTCGCAAGTTTAATTGCTTTAAAATATCATTGGAAAATAAACACAGAATCGAAAGCTGTATTTTTGCCTTAAGAGAAATACTCTAATTGGATCATAAAATTTATTCATCAAAATTATTCTAAATAAAAATAACCCAACCAAATTATCCTTTGCTTTAAAATATCGTTGGAAAATAAACAAAGAATCGAAAGCTGTATTTTTGTTTTTAAGAAGAAAAAAAAAAGACTCTAATTCGATAGTTTTAATATTTCTAAACATAAAATAAGGGATATAGTGAATAAAAAAGGAAATGCTGGTAAACGTTTACAATTGATTGAGAAAAAAAAGCAAAAATGCATACTCAACACGGGAATTTACATCTCTTATTATGTATAAAATCACATATCATGTTTTAAAAGAAAATTCACACCATACTTTAACTTCCTTTCTGACAAATGAGGGAATTTTTTTCATAGGTATTTGAACCCTTGAGATTGTTTTTACAAACTGATTCATAATTTATAGCAGCCTACGAAACTCACTATTTTAATGTTTTTGCATACCATAGAAGCACATTTGAATACCATAGGATCCTCTATACCCATCCATATAACTACTGAAAATTTTTTCCCTCTTGTGACTGTTTCGTTAAATCTAAAAAAAATACTTAATTTTTACAGTGCCCTAGACCAGGGGTGGCCAATGACTATGGAAATGCATCAAAATTCCATTAAAATTATATATACCCATATTTAGACCCACTATAGACATTTTTTGGAGTCAAAAATTGAAGCATAATGAGTTATTATTATTGTGTTTACTATTATCTTACATGTAAACATAGATAATATAATAATAAAGATCCTAAATGCACATTGTAAAGAGATATATAACACTGAAAAGGAAATATAAAATATATATAAATATAAATGAAATACAAGAAATGAAATCTTTAAAAAAATTTATTTTACTAGTGCGATATTTGTTTCTCCACTATTTCATTTAGTTTTTGCAAATCGATATCAATTTGAGTATTTGCTCATCGTAATTGTGTTACAGGTTCGCATCCGGTATGTTTGAACGTGTTTTTTGTTTGATTAATTTTATTTTCGGAAAAAAAAAAAAAAAAAAAAAAAAAAAAAAAAAAAAAAAAAACTGATTCACAGGTGTAAATTGAACCAAAAGAGCTAACAACTTGAACTAAGAGTCTGGTTTGCTCTGCTATCAACAATCAACTATGGGTATCTAGGAATGGTCATTGCGTCAGTGAGGTCACTTAAAGTGAAACATAAAACCTGTTATATTAGATGTGCCAAGATGCGTGCATCATAAATTCGCAGAATATAATTTAATTATTCTGCAAACTCATAACTGTAAACTCAATAAAACAGGCAATATATGACATATATTCGCAAGAGTATTGTTTTATAATCAAAGTTAATTTTTTCACTTAATTTCGCAATTATTTTTTTAATATATGGATGCACACATAATGTATTTTTTTAATATATTGGTTTTCGCTACTTTGGCCATTATAAAATAAATATATTTTGTAAAGTGTGATGAATCTCAAGGGGCCGGAAAAATACCCAAGGCGGGCCGCGGGTTGGCCACCACTGTTCTATACCATCCATATAAGTACTGAAAATTTTCTCCCTTGTGACTGTTTCGTTAAATCTAACAAAATACTTAATTTTTTGTACTGCTCCAGACTTTTATTGGTTTCCAAGTTTTACCCTGATAGAGACTGAATATTGTTTCACAAATTCCATTATGTTATTTTGGTGTTTCTTCATAATGAATTCACTACAATTATAATAAAAGCTTTCAGGGCTGTTAATACAGACGTGACTCGCTTTTCTATTAAGGTCAAAACAAACGAAAAACCACGAAAGAGAAAGTATGACGTAAAAAAAGGATTCAAACCAGTCTAGTAACTTACAGTAGCGTCATTTGAGAAATGTTTACGTCCTTCATTGGGTTATTTGTTTAAATTTGTTGGATTAAATGCATCCTTGACTTTTTTTAACGTCAGAGCCTAAGACAATTTACATTAACTTCGTTTCTGACAAATGAGGAAATATTTTTCCATAGCCATGGGAAATAAGCTCCAGTTCTGAAATTTTTTTTTATAAATTGATGATGTCAGGGCCGAAAAGCATTAGCAACAATGCTAATTACTCATAAGAATCTTTCATTTGCTCAAGTTGTATGAAATTTGTATTTTTTCATTAAGAATCTCTGATGCATACGTATGTAGAATAATATAAAGATACTTTTCAAGAAAAAAATAATACGTCCTGAGATGATTTAATGGTCATTTCGGGTTCATATAAAAAAAAAAAAAAGCACATAAATTATGAAAAAGTGTTTCATTGTTGACCTGTGCAATCTATTTTACTTATAAAAGAATAGAAATACTAATACGACTATTTTAAATTACACGGTTTTATACTTATATTTTGATCTGAGTTTCTCGCAATTTTTTGTTTCATTATCTTTAAAAATACATAAATAATGTATAAATTTGGAAAGCAAGTGACGACTAATATTGATAACCAGCTTTTCGCAGAGACTCGTATTTTTAAAAGTATCTTGATATATTTATTTGTATAAAAGAAATATATTGAATTTTAATAATCATTGTGTCGCAGAAAAATGTATACTTTTGTAAAGAAATATGTCAATTGGAAAATAATTTTATTAAACAACTTAAATTGCTAAGAAAAAATATCATTAACATTGTTGTAAACACATTTTGAACATTGTAAACAATATTTGTATCTCCGATTAGTATAGTTTTTACAATACAATTTTTAAAAAATGCATAACTATATTAATGGGATATTATTATATCTATTAATTTTCTTTGTAAGCAAAAATATATTTTAATCCGATGAATTAATCATTTCTTAACTAAAATAATAACCTAAGACATAAAAGCATCGTACACAGAAAAAAAACCCAATTCTATTTAATGAAATTCTATTTAGTCTATTTACTCTGTCGTTTTAAGCAGTTCGAATGATTAAAATTCTTTTCACAATGTATAAATAGACGGTGCCCTAACGCATCAAAACTAAGAAATTTAGAAGTGTATATAATATACACTACTCGATTTCAAAGTCGAAACTTCTATTACCATGGGTACTGCTATATTCCTTATTACAGCAATATCTTTCTGAGTGCTCGCATTCTAAGGCTGGGTAGCTAAGTCTTTACATTACTCAATTTCCTTCTGTCAAACATTTAACATAAAGCGCATATCACACGGGATTGTTTCATTACCTTCAATGTGAAGCAAACCTGTCTTGCTATTCAAACAATAAATTTACAATGTGCATGACCGTCGGCAAACTTGAGGGAAGTGTAATGTGGCACTAAATCGTGTTGTCTTCATTGGTTCACGCGAAATGAGCCATAAAATGTTTCATTTAATTGAGCTATGGTTGATAAAAATTATATGAACTCATTATTTGAGTGGCAACTTTGGTTTACTCCGTGTTGAAGGTAACAAAACAAGTCCTTGTAATAAAGGACTAAGACCGACAGTAGGCTAATTGTAGGCGACTCATAATCTAAACTCCTGGATTGTGCTCATTAGGCTGATAATTATTTACGAGTATCTCATCAAAGGCGATTGCAGTGGTTCAGGTTTTAATATAACTGAATTCAAACTATCTGGACGCGAATTATCATCAGTATTGAATACCTCTTAAAATTAGATTAACACGACAAGCTATAAAGTGTCATATTTGCAGTGGAATCTTACTATGTCACATATTCTGAGACAACAAGGGATTAAGATCTTCAGTGCCATTTTTTGATAGCCTGAATCCTTCGGCATCATTCATGTCATCCATTGTGTTTTCCGCAGATAATCACTGGAATATTACAATGTCACATATTCTGAGACAACAAGGGATTATGGTCTTCAGTGCCATTTTTTGATAGCCTGAATCCTTCGGCATCATTCATGTCATCCATTGTGTTATCCTCAGATAATCACTGGAATCTTACTGTGTCACATATTCTGAGACAACAAGGGATTATGGTCTTCAGTGCCATTTTTTGATAGCTTGAATCCTTCGGCATCATTCATGTCATCCATTGTGTTATCCATAGATAATCACTGGAATCTTATTGTGTCACAATCTGAGACAACAAGAGATTATGGTCTTCAGTGCCAGTTTTTGGTAACCTGAATCCTTCAGCATCATTCATGTCATCCATTGTGTTATCCGCAGATAATCACTGGAATATTACAATGTCACATATTCTGAGACAACAAGGGATTATGGTCTTTTGTGACTTTCAAGTGCCATTTTTTGATAGCCTGAATCCTTCGGCATCCTTCGTGTTATCTATTGTATTATCCGCAGAATGTTTGCAACACAGAAATGAGTTAACTATAGTACATTTTACAAAGCATTATGGCGTCATTTCATTTCGCATTTATTTTTGGACAAAATAAGTCCAATTATAGACAGCATGTCTTTTTATTGACTGTCCTCATGCTTCTGAAATATTTCTCTCGCTTTCAATTTCAATATCACATTGCATCATCGTTCCTGGGACGTAATTGCCTCTTTCCGATTAGGGGTGCTTTTTTGGCATGACGAACAAATCTCCTCTGTAGTGCAGATGTGATT
Organism: Caerostris darwini; assembly: GCA_021605075.1. Taxonomy (NCBI): domain Eukaryota; kingdom Metazoa; phylum Arthropoda; class Arachnida; order Araneae; family Araneidae; genus Caerostris; species Caerostris darwini. Next base: position 488,708 of record BPLQ01001451.1, on the reverse strand, counting down.
AATGTAAAGGTGATTTTTATTCAGAAATAGTTGAAGAAATTTTACAGAATACTTTTATGAGTTGTTATGTTATAGCCACTATGTTAGATTTATGACACCGAATGATAGATTCAGGCAGAGATGACTCAACGCCTTATAAACTTCTTATCTGTATAGATCTTTCATTTGAGAAAATCCTGCAATTTTTCTAAAATTTTAATTCTTTCATATTTGTACCTAATTGTATATGTATTTATTGTATTATTATGATACTTGTATTTATTGTATGTACACCCTGTATTTCTGCATTATTATTTATATTAAGTCTGCTAGTTAAACGGTTAGATTTTCGTTTTTTGCCTTATTCATTTTTCTACATCACAATTGAAAATTGAGTAATTATGATGTCAATTGTGATAATTGAGTAATTACTTTTTAAATCATTATTTATATCTAAAAGAGTGCACTTGTTTTATTAATAACATTCAGCACTATTAGTGTTATTTCAACAGAAAACAAATTCAATAAGGTTAACATGCATTTGAATGAAAATTAAACAATAAGAACTTTTTAACCGAATAAAAAAAAAATCGTAAAATTTTTTCGATTCTCAATTAATTTTTTTTAGAAAGTTTATTTTTTTGCTTTTAATAAATTAATAAATTTTAAAAATTAATCCTAAATTCTATTTAAAAAAAAAGCAATACATTGTACAAATGATTTATTAATAGTGTATTTTAATTTGAGCATTTTTTTCCTTTTATAAAGTTAAGTTTATTTGATGTTTAATTTCAGGTTGTGATAGTGGATTCGGTCATCTGCTTGCTAAGCGGTTAGATTCAAAAGGGTTTCAGGTTTTCGCCGGTTGTCTTCTACCTTCCTCATCTGGTGCATCTGAACTGCAGAAATGGTGCTCTCAACGGTTAAAAATAGTTGAACTGGATGTGACACAAGATGACTCTGTCAATAGAGCTTTCGAGAGCGTGAAAGATCATTTGCGATCATCAGGAACAAGTACATATTCTATTAATTTTTCGAATCAACAGTTTTACAGAGTAGCCAATGAAACACTGAATGTTTTAAAAAATCATAATTTGTTTGTTTCTAATCTTCTTTTTTTTCTTTGGTTGTAGAGTATCCTTTAAAGATTAAATGGCTACTGTAACGTCTCGGCTTATACTATACCTATAACGGATTCAAGAAGAGGGCCACTTTCAGGTTCATGAGAACACTTAATTTTTATTTGCAAGAACTATATATATAAGAAACACGATTATTATACAAAGAAATAAAGATTAAAAATAAAATTCGATAGCAAGTGTACGATTAAATCACAAGTACAGTTCACTCCAAGGTCGGAGATTTTTTCAGGGTTCCCGAATCTATTTTGTATCTAATTGCCTGGTCTGCGGCAGACCTTAATTATCACACGGCGTGATAAGCGAAAACCACAAAAGGTTCATTTTTAAAACAGGCGGAAACTACAGCGTATTCAGTCACTTCAGTGAAAAAACTCAACACTTCTTGTCGACTCTTCGCAGAACTCTCTCCTTTCTTCTCCAATAATTTCCCTTTAAGAAAATCCGTCAAGAGGAGGGGGAGGGGTCAGCTATCCTCATTTCTCATTGCAGTAGACATTTCTCAACTCGTAGTCTATCACCAATCACGATGGAAGAACTTGTGTATAGTCCATATTCCATCTGTAATTGTTTCGACCTGTGAAGGTCGCACAACTAATTTCTCGAGACTCATTTACATGACACCGAATATCTGCTATCAAATTTTACTAGTAGGTTGTACTCATTAGTACAAAACACTAATTGGATGTAATATAGGTTGGCTACCCACAGTACTAGTGTCTGCTGTAAAAACTTGAGTGATGGGTATTTATATACTTGCCAAATAACCTACGTTCCTCTCTTCTGGGAATGAAATACCAAACCTCTAGCCGTGAGAAAAAAAATGCTGCAATACATATGAAGTCCATCAACAAGTAAAACTCATTGAGTTTTTCTATTCCAATGAAATACAATAATTTAATACGCTATTTTAGTGTTAGAGTATATCATAATCTTAACATCATTTAGTAGCAAATCTCCAGGTTTAAAAGAACTACATCAATCGAATGTCTTCTGTGAAGAGGTTTTGTTATTATGCTAAAGTTATTTTTTGCTTTATATCATTCAGTATTTCAGTGGCTATCCTGTAGCTATTCATGTCCAGTTAAGAAATATTTTCGCAAATAATGATATAGAAAATTTTATTTGATGTATTTAATTTGTGGTATGATAAATGAAAGAAAGTTTTTGGCCACGGTTTATACCATTATCCAAATCTGAGGAGAAAGAGCATTTAATTTAAATAAAATAATATTTAATTTAATACTTACTTATTTTAAATAAAATAAAAGAAAGAATGCTTGTTGTGCTATCATTCATTGTTGTCATCAGGCTAACAGCATGGATGTTTGTTTTTCTACCCCTGCACTGCGTGCATGTGTCAGTGTTAGAAAAATTCCGGAAAGACATCCATTCCTATTTCCTAGTGTAGTAGGTTTTCCAATGATGAACTCTGCATATTGCGGAATAAGTTACAAATAATGTTGTATCACGCAACTTCATTATACAATATCAGTATCAGTATATACAGTATCAATATATTCAGTATAAAACAGTATTGACTTAAAGTAATATGTCTTGGTATTAAAATATATTACTTGGCAGAAATGCAAAATTGTTTTAATTATAAAAAAGAAAAAATATAATACCGAAATAATTTTGGAATTTTAGGAATTTAGATGAAAAAAAATTAATTTATTCAAAGAACCACTGATAAATAATTACTATTATTTATGAATAGCCTTGCAGCATGTAAAATTAAGACTACTATAAAATATTGACAGAAGACAAATTTTATTCATACTTTTTAACCAGTATTTGATACAAAAAGCAATCTATGAAGCTTGAAATTATAAAATTGATTAAAATCAACCGTAGTAACATTTGCATTAAAAATAAAAAATTGAAGACAAACAAAAAGGATATGATAATAAAAGTTACGAATAATATTAAAAATGATCCCTATAAGAAGGATGAACCTTGTGCATTGCTATCAATGAAATGAACCTCAGTTTAATTTTTATCAATAGTATTCGCAATCAGCGACTCGATATTGCGGATCGGGTTTTTGTGCTTACTTGGAAAATAACGTTACACAACTGGTGAACAAACAACAGGTGAAACATGTGAACACTGCACATCCGGTGAACATCAGGTGAAACACCTGAACAGTACACAATAGGTAAAACATGTGAATATAATAAAACAGATGAACAACAGGTGAAACATATGAACATTGCACAACAGGTGAAAAATGTGAACTTTACACAAAAGATGAATCATATATGAATAGTTTTTCTAAATTTTCTTACATTCGCGTCAATCTTTCACCGTCCTCTTATTTTTATTAAATGCCCTCCTCCCAAATACTTTCAAAGATGTTATCCCCCCTTTTGATTATTCCATTTGCCCCCTATGAGGCAGTATCGCTCCTTTGGGGGACTAATAAATGGTGAAGCTTGGTATATTATATTATGCCATACCAATTTAATATTATATATATAAACAATATGTGTGCTACTACTGGCACCATGCCTTTTAGTAACTAAATAAAAAATGATTATTACGATATATGTTATCAAAATTTAGCTCCGAAATTATTCGAAAGTTCTCCCAGAAGGTATTACTCTCCTTTACACGTCAATGGTTGTTTGTGGCAATGAAGAATATCTAATGTAAATAGAAATTTTGTGTAATTTCAATAACTCTTAAAAATGCATTCGACTGTATAATGAAATAATAGTAATTTTATATAAGTTTATTTGATTTGTAAATTAATTTTGTAGTCAATATTGGAAGATCATATTTTAGAAATAAGATAAGCCGTGAATAAAGTAACACAGTTGTTTCTTGTTGATCTTAATCTGGTTTTAATTTCATGAATCAGAACTTTGGGCAGTCGTCAACAATGCTGGAGTTCAGAGAGGATTTTCACTTGAAATCTCGGAGGGGAAAGACTTCAAAGATTGCATGGAAGTCAATGCTTTCGGTCCTATGAGAGTAACCAAAGCATTTCTACCTTTGCTGAAAGAAACAAAAGGAAGGATCGTTAATGTGACAAGCTTAAGTGGTAATTGTTTTTTATGTTAGTACTGTTTTAAGACGAATCTGTATATATAAATATAATTTAAATATATATATCTGTTTCTGAGTTAATCTTTGTAATGTAAAGATATGCGCAAAATTGTTCCCCAGGTTTATAAAGTGATCAAAGTTTACATTCTAAGTTATGTTTCAACAAAAGCCTAAACAAATATCCGCTACTGGGAAAGATTTTACTAATTTCTGCTTAGTTGTCTAAGTAAAATTGCAGTCTAAAGCATTGTTTAGTAGTATGTTTCATTCTCATCGGAGTTACAAAGCAGATGATTTTTTTATTTATTTAAATTGTAAAAAATTGTTACCTTAAAGAAGACATTGCGGAATTATTTACCTTTACTCTTGCTGCTGTTGTTTACCAGGAACCAAATAATTAGTAATTGACACCCATTCTAGTATCCAATGTTAAAAATAAACACTTTTTGCTAATTTAAAAATTTCTATGGTTTCTTACGTTACATACTACATTATGTTTCAGCAAAAAACTAAACAAATACCCTCTTCAGAGAAAGATTTTACTAATTTCTGCTTAGTTATCCAAATAAAATGGCAATCTAAAGCATTGTTTAGCAATATGTTTCATTTGCATCAGAGTTATTCAGCAGATGATATTTTGATTTATTTCACTTGTAAAAAAATTGTTACATTAAAGAAGACATTACGGAATTATTTCTCTTCACCCTTATTGCTGTTGTTTATCAGGAACCAAACTAACTTCCTAGCACTGAAGCCCATGGTGGGCCAAGGCCGTCCTCCTACTGACAGATTTCGAGACAAGGGATGGTTTCTTTTTACAGGGTAGCGTTGTTAGCCCTACAGTCATAGTAGATCGATACCTACAGTTTAAAGCTGACCCCGAACCACTGCAGACATCCATGGTACCGTTAGAACTCGAACAGAAACCTGAGAGCCAGACACTCGGCCATCAAACCCACCAAAACCAACTTAATTAATAATTGACACGCATTATAGTGTTCAACATTAAAAAAGAACTTTATTTTGTTAATTTAAGAATTTCTATGCATGCATCTTAGAAATAAAAAAGACCCGTAAAGGTTAATCATACCTTGGTTAAGTTATGCTTTGTTATAAAATAAACAAGGAATTTTTGAATATTTATGATTATTTTTTTGTATTTGTTGTAAAATATTAGTTATAAAGATTCTGATCCGAAATATAATTAATTCATAATCACGGTTAAGACAAATTACACTGAAATATATATTAACTGAATGTTGATGCTTGATGATTCTGTTCATATCACTGTTTTAAACAGACATAGATTTTTTTTTAAATATCTATTATTATTTTGTGTTTGCTGCATGCTATTAGGCATAAAAATTCTGATCGATAATTATAATTAATTAATAATTTTGGTTAAGACAAATTAAACGAAAATTTATGTTAATTGAAGTGATAGTTCAATAGAAATTCATTGCTTAATTTCACATAACTGTGATCTTTGATTTTTTTGTCCACATCACTGAATATTGATCTTTGATGATTTTGTTCATATCACTGAATATTGATCTTTGATGATTTTGTGCACATCACTGAATATTGATCTTTGATGATTTTGTTCACATCACTGAATGTTAAAGCTTGAATAAGTAATAATAATTCTCTTTTAATTAGTTAAGAAACCTATATATTATGGACCTGTTACATAAAATTTATTCTTGATAATAAATTCATTTGGAAATAACATATTGCCGTTCATAAAAATTTTGAAAAACTCCTTTAGCCTGCTTTTTTTTAAAGTTCTGATGTATCTTTAGGAAATATCACTATGGTGGTACATTTTTATTTATAAATAAAACTGCCTGATTTAAAATTTCAAAATTACTATCTATACATACAATTTGAAACACTGTGCAAAAATATGTGTATAATGCAGTTTTAAAATTAAATATGAAAAAGTGTAGGATACAAATTTTTTCTATTAAATTTTTTTTCATAGTACTGTGCAGTATTGTCTCTTCACGCTACTCTTATATAAATAATATTAGTATTCTTTAAATAATAAAAATTTTTTTTAGGAAGAATTGCTGTTCGAGAAGTAATGCCATATTCTATGAGCAAATTTGCTGCAGGAGCGTTTAACGATTGCTTACGTCAAGAAATGAGTACTTGGGGCATTTCTGTGGTTTCCATAGAACCAGAATTGTTTAAGTAAGTATAATATGTATATATTTATACATATTTAAGCATGTATATATTTAATATTATAAATTATAATTAGTCAAAATGCGTTATGTTAAATGTTTATTTAATTTAAAACAATAAGAAGTGGTATGTCGAAAAATTTAAGCAATTCTCTCCATGTTGTATCAGTAAAACTTGTTGGAACATCAATATATAGAAATTCTTTTTATAATGTTTTGAAAAGAAAATTTTCCCAAAATGAATTTTTTTATAGAACAGAGTCCTTTAACACTTTTTAAAGAGTCTTTTAACGTCCTTTAAATAAGTATTACAGTAATAAATCTACGTATTTTGAATTACAAAATTAATAAATTCTTCATTAAGTTTGATGTCACCTTTCTATATATGATGCCAAAGTACACACACACACATTATAATTGCACTTATGGAGGCAAATCCTTCTGAAGAAAATATATTAAAAAAAAATAAAAATATTAATCTGCCTTTTTTAGAGTGGATTGAAATTTATTTCGACCCATTTATATTATATAAAACAAGTTCATTATTTAATCAACAATTTATATTATATAACATAAGTTCCAAAAAGAATCTTTCAAGAAATATATTCATAGAGAAATTTTTAAGAAACTGAAACATAATCTAATAATTAAATCTGAAGGCAAAAAGTGACACAGCATTCAAGTCAGGCGAAATACTTTAACACTAGACCACGTAAAGAGGCGGTTGTCAATTTTCGATTAAGAACTGGACACGATTGTCTTGCAGAACACCTAAAGAGTATAAGTGTTCTCGCCTCGAACACTTGCCCAATATGTAGAGCTGGAACAATGAATTCAGAACATCTTTTGAAATGTCCTGAACAGCTCCAAGGAGAAGTCTTCCAATTGTATTGGGAGATCAGGGGCCTTATGAACTAAAATGAAGTGCCTACCCCCTTTATTTACTCTGTCCCCCTTTGACGTTTTGTAGTGTGTGTGACCGACTTATTGCCGATTGCTGTCTTGCTGTATGTTTGCTTTGCTCTGTTTATTCCTTCTTTTGTGTGATCCTTATTGTAATGGATTGATTTCCTATAAAGCCATATGTTACAACAACATATTGCATAAAACCCTTATTATAGTATTTATACCACAAAATACTTTTTAAACAAAGGTAAAATAAAGCTGGTTGTTTATGAAACAAGCTGCCATCATCGTTATGTATGATACTTGAAGAATTTCACACCTGGTCCTGAATTTATTTCCGTTGCTGCATTTTTTATTTAACACTTGAATGAAAATCAATGACGCCCTGAAATAATATGATAACAATTATATGTATATGGTTTATTTATTAGGATATTTATTAGGTAAACAACTAAAATAAAATATAAACAAAATTTTATCAAGTTTAAAACTTATCAAATTATGGACTTATGATTTCCCAAATAAAATGTTTAAGCCACCAAGGTTAGTATTTGATCCTATTACAGTGCTAAAGCAAACTTTAATAATTTTGATTTATATTAGCTATACAGAGTGTGATAAAATATGTTTGCTAAAGAAAGACAAGCGCTCTGAAAATATTTGTAGAGCAATTGTAATAATAATTATTTTTTTACTATTGAATATTTGTCTAGTAATGATACATTCAGGCGATAGAGGTCGCTTTTTACATCAGTCAGTAACAATTTGAATGAAAAAGCATCATTTGCCGTGATAGAGGGCGTTTTTTTGCATAAGCCATTTTGCCTAAAGAAAGAGAAGCACTCAGAAAATACCTGTAGAGCAATTCCAATCGTTATTTTTTTTTACTACGGAATATTTGTCTAGAAATAACACTTTCAAGCGATAGAGGGCGTTTTTACAATAGCCAGTAACAAGTTAAATAAAAAAGCTTGTTTGTCGTGATAGAGGGCGCTTTTTACATCAGCCATTTTGTCTGACGAAAGAAAAGTTCTCAGAAAATACCTGTAGAGCAATTCCAATTGTTATTATTATTATTATTTTTTTTTTTGCTACGGAATATTTGTCTAGAACTAACGCTTTCAAGCGATAGAGGGCGCTTTTTACAATAGCCAGTAACAAGTTAAATGAAAAAGCTGGTTTATCGTGAAAGAGGGTGCTTTTTACATCAGTCATTTTGCCTGAAGAAAGAAAAGCTTTCAGAAAATACCTGAAGAGCAATTCCAATTATTATTTTTTTTGCTACGGAATATTTGTAGGACGCTTTTTACATCCACCATTTTGCCTAAAGAAAGAAAAGCCTCAGAAAATACCTGTAGAGCAATTTCAAGTATTATTATTATTTTTTTTTGCTACAGAATATATGTCTAGAAATGGCCCATTCAAGCGATAGAGGGCGCGTTTTACATCAGCCAGTAACAACTTGAATGAAAAAGCTTGCTTGTCGTGATAGAGGGTGCTTTTCACATCAGTCAGTAACAATTTCAATGAAAAAACATCATTTGACGTTGCAAATTTCAACAGCATGTATGACCGCATGATTTTGAAGTCTGAAGATGTCCATCTGGCTCATAAACTAACAATGGAAACGAGCCACCTTCTGAAAGATTGCATAGGGAAAGATTCCCGACCAAACAAACCCCGAGATTTTATTTTAAATGTTCGATAATCCATGAGATGTTTGTATTAGTATTAATGCTAAAGTTTCTTAGAATTTGCTTTAAAAACTGGATTCAATAAATAGTTGTTGTATTTAATTTTCTATGTCCTCAATATCACCACTGAAATCCGTTGTTACTAGTGTTTAAATACTGCATTTTAAAACATATAATCTATTGCAAAAAAAATAAATATTTATTCCGCCACCTTTTACAATTTAAACTGACAACACTACACATTTTACAACGTAAAAGAATCAAATCGAATACTTCGAAAATGAGCATTTAACATTCCTAAAAATGTCTGAAATAATTTAAATTAGTTTTACTTTGTGATTGTTCTAAATCATTTTTTTTATTATTTTTTTTTCAGAACGCCACTGACTAACGTGGAAAACCTTATAATAAATTTGAATCACATAGTATCTAATTTACCGAATTCTGTTCTATGGGATTACGGCAAAGTATATTTTAAGGCATTCGAAAAATTTATGATTACATTTACCGGATGTGCCTGCCCAAATGTTGAATTGGTCGTGAACGATTTGGAAGCAGCGGTCATCCAGAAATATCCTGATAATCACTACAAACCAAGAAGAAACCTGTTTTTTCGCTTTATTTTGTTCTGTTTTGAAATATTTCCTAGTAGTATACAGGATATTATTGTTTACATAGCATTATTCCTTCTAGGTTTACCAAAGCCTAAGCCAACAAAAGCCATTGGATGAACAAAAAAATAGTTTTTCTTTTAATTATACAGCCTATTTTTGTAGCTCTTAAAATTTTTTTTTTAAATCATCAGATTGTGTATTGTAAATATTTAAAGAAAATGTCATTTTTCCAACTTATAAAAAATGTTTTATCATTTTTTTTTAAATGTCTTCTTTATGGGTTAACATTTTATATGACCGTTTTATATTTGTGTAAATAAAATTGTCATTTCCTTTTAGGATAGTTTAATTCATAACTTTTTGCATATTCTTAAAAAGTTTATTACTTAGTAAAATTCAACAAGCTATCCTCAGCAAACTACGAAAATTGTACTTTTTAAAATTTAAATATTCATAATTTTATTTTTTCAAATAAATTCAATTGTGTTCGCCTTGAAAAACATATAATAATTCAATGAGAGTAGATTATTTACTATGATTTTTTTTCAATAAATGTTTGTGTAATATTAATATATTTAATGTTCTAACATTAAATAAAAATGAAAAATCTGTTGCTATGGTACTATTTCTGATTTAATAATTCATGTAGCATATTATGGTGGTTGTTTACAGTTTATAAGACATTATTTAATGCATCATTCGTCTTTAGGATAATAATTCCATATATATGTTTTATTTAAATACATACATTTGAGAAGCTGATAAACCTTGCATTTCATTTTTCTATAAATGTTTTCCGTATATTATTAATTTTAGATTATTTTGAAATAGAAAAGACAAACAAACGAATTTAATGTTAAATTTACTAAAATGATGAATTTTTTTTTTCATCAAAGACATTGTAATGTCTCGGCCTATATTAAACCTATAATAGCTTCAAGAAAGGGGTCACTTTCATGTTCATGGGAACACTTTAATTTTTATTTACAAGCACTGTATATACACTCAAGAGCCAAAACATTATGACCACCTGTCAATAACGAGTTGGCCCACCTTTGGCGCGCAACACAGCTTCAACCCGCCTTGGCATGGATTAATACCACCACTTAATACCAGTTAAATACCACTTCCACCTGATCACGTGCCTTCCACGTCATCCAGGCGAGTTCATTGCAAAATGTAGGGGTGGTCATAATGTTTTGGCTTTTTAGTGTGTATATATATATATATATATAAATAAATAAATAATGAGGTCTGGGTTATTACACAAATAAATGTAAAATTAAAAATAATATTTGATCACAAGTGCACGATTAAATCAAAAGGACGAAGTTTTTTTCAAATTCTCTAGTGTACGTCGAATCTAATTGCCTGTTCTGCGGCAGATCATGGCGTGATATACGAAACCACAAGAAGTTCACTTTGAAAAGTAGGCGGAATCTCCGACCAGTTCAGTCACTTTAGAGAAAAATAACATTTCTGGTCGACTCGCCACAGAACTCTCCTTCTTCTTCACCAAAAACCTCCTTTTAAGACAATCCGTTAAGAAGAAAGGGGGGAATCAACTTCCCTCATTTCTGATTGGAGTAGATATTTCTCAGCTTATGGTCTATCATCAATCACGATGGAACAACTCACGTTGTACTCCGTATTACATGTGTAATTGATTCTACCTGTGAAAGTCACACAGACATTCGCTAATTTCCTGAGTCTCATTATACATGATACCGAATATCTGCTATCAGATTTGAAGGACAATTTGTTCTCATTAGTATAAAGCACTAATTGCATGCAATATAACTACCCGCAATACTGCTTGTCTGGTGTCAAGTTTGAGTGATGGATTGTTATTATACAATTTTGTTATCAAATAACTCCCCTCTCCTGGTAATGAAATTCTGAAACTCGTGAGAAAAAATGCTAAAACATATTGGACAAATATTCTATTGCGTGTTTAAATTGGAAGAGTTTTTATTTATTTTAAGTAGCACTTAGAACATAATCATAAAAACAGAAAGTATAAGTATAATGCTGAGTATCGGAATTGTTTAAAAATTTTTGCCAAGTCAACAAAATACAATAAAATAAATAGCATACTACTGTGCCCAAAAAGTAAGACCAATTTTTTTTTTTCAAAAACTCTTTATTTATTCTTCCATATTTATTTCATCGCCTTCAAAGTAATCCACTCCGGACACAATACACTTATGTCAACTGTTTTTCCAATCCTCAGTGCATGCTAAAAAGGCTAAAAGGCAGGGATGGCCTTCAAAACGTGCAGCGATTCACGTTGAATCTCTTCAATTGACTCAAAACGGTGTCCCCGGAGCGGTCTTTTGTGTTTAGGGAATTAGGGTCTTCTTTCTGGCCAAAAAAGTCACGGAGAATCAATCAATGCAGTGTGATCTGGTGCATTCAGTGTTTTCGGTACCAATCGAGATTTGACCCGTTTGAGGACCAAAATGGAATTGACCTATTCATTTGAAATTCCAACATCATCAGCAAGATCTCTAATTGTGAATCGACGGTTTGCAAGCACCAAATAGTGAGCTTCGTCGGTTGAGGTTGATCAGGGTTCTTTGTCTTCAACGCGTTCTCTGCCTTCTTTGAACTATTCATACCCCTTCTAAGCATTTATTTCCGATATAGGAATGCTCACTGAATGCCTTCTGTAACATTTTATACTTTTCTGCAAGCAAAATTGAATGCAAATTCTTTGCTCATTTAATTCAGACATTTCAAAAATCGCCGGAATCAGTTTTAGCGTCTCACAAAGCCAAGCGTAACTCAAACACTGATGAATATTTTGACGTCAAATTTCACACAGATGTCAAGGACAGTGCCAGCAACTTAAAAAAGAAAAAAAATTGAAATTCCATAAGCCCCAGGAATTTTAAATTGAAAATTGGTCTTACTTTATGGAAACAGTAGTATACATATATAATATGAACCATATTTCATAACAAGTATCAAAACCTAAATTATTAAAAAAGGAATGAGGAAAACTGATAATTATAATACAATTGCAAGAGAAAGTTGAAAACAAATTGATAACTAACATCTTTTGTTTATTAACTGAATTACGATATTATCTGTTTCATGCATTTATAATTACAGAAAAAATTTACATTAATAAAGAAAATAATAAAGTCAGTAAGGAAAACTATGCATTTGTAAAGAATTATTTTTCCTTACAGACATGATTATTTGTCTGTAATGATTACTAATGCAAATAATTACTAATTACTAATGCAAATATTTTTTGTTAATAATAATAATCTTTAAAATAATCTGTAAAATATCCTTTATAAATGCATATTTTGCAACTTAAATAAAAGGTAAAAACACACATTATGCGAAATATTTCAATGTATTTTCAATGCATTGTCCTTGTCTTAGTGATCTTTTCAATATTTGATGTAATTTTTAAATTAACAATCACGCATTTTCATGTAGACATTTTTTTATACAAAAGTGTTCAGTCGAATTTTATTTATTTGAATATTTTATATATGGCTAGGCTCTTATTATTTTTTTTATTGTTTCAGATTTTCTGTTTAACAATTTTTTAAATAATTGAAAATAAAAAAAACTGATTTCGTAAAAACCTTTTGCTCACATGTTAAATCCATTAAAGATTTTAATCAATTTAGCTTCTTCATTTGTTGTAATACTTGATAGAATTAATAACATCATAAAACAACTTTGCACTTATGAATACTATTTAATACTAAAATACATATAAAAATAATATTATAGTATTTTATAATTATTATAATATTATTATAGTATTATTAGAACATAATATAAATATTATAATATTATTTTACTAAGATAGAGACAAGATAAAAGTTAATTTAGGTATATAATATAAAACGCTGGTTTAGGTACGTAATATATAATATTGGGACTGAATGGCCGAGTGACTAGCCCTCTAGCGCTCGGTGCCACAGGTTTCAGATTCGAGTCTCGGCGGTGCCATGGATGTTTGTAGTGGTTCAAAATCCACTTTAAACCATAGGTCCCGGTCTAATATGACTGTAGAGCGTTGTGAGGTCCCTGTCCAGTAAAAAAGTCAGTGTCATTGAGCCAAGTCAGACTTCTACCTACGGGCGCTCCATCGCAACAGAAGTTGCCCCCTTTCCCTTCAACCATGAGACTACATGGGTTCATGGGCTTGGTGTAGATGCTGTTGTCTACTAAGTGGGATAAGAAACAACAACAATATAAAATGCAATTTTACCAAATTTATTTAATATTTTTAAACAATTTTTTGCTTATTTTATTAATTCAAATAATAAAAATTCACATGAAAGAGTGCAAATGCCAAAATTTGTCATGTACTACAATAAAGAGATTAATTTAAGAAAATCAACCTGATTGTTTTTAAAACTTTAGATTTATTAGAGATTAAATAATAAATCTAATTAATAATATTAATCTCTAATTTTTAATAATTAAATATTTATTTAGAAATAATGAAATTAGCTTAAAGTAATTTAGAAAGTAATTAGAACATAAAAACACTTTATAATTTATGCTGATATTAATAATTTTTTTTAATAGTTTAAATTATTCAGCAGTATAAAATCACATAAATTAATGTCAAATAATTTAACCGTAATTTTTAGTTTCTTAACATTAATATGCTTAAATCCCTTTTTTAGTAAATTTAAGTAAGTTTAGTAACATCTCAGATGATTAATTTATTTGATATTCTAAAAATATGATTCATAATTTACGAAAAATAGTTTTTTTACCAAATGTGATAATCTAATGCATTATAAGTTAGTATAAGCTTTTAATGCTACTTTATATTTCCATATTTGTTTAAAAGTATTCACAGAGAAATTTTATTATATATTTCAATCTATTTTTCTTTAAAAAGCATATAGTTCTTAAATGTAACATTAAAAAAAATTTTATTGATTTAATTTATTTACAAAAGTCACCTCAAAAAAAGACCCAAAAAACTTTTTTAAAGGAAAGACATAATATAAGACATATTCTAAATGTTATCCAGTGAGAAAGGTAAACACTTAAAAAAAAGAGAAATGCTTTATAATCTATCACAAATATCATGTAAAAGTATGATATTTCATAATTTTTAAATGCTGGTTTGTTTGTGTGAGGAAAAATACTTTATCAATGAGACCTAAGCAGTAGCTTCATAAGAATAGTTCTGTCTAGACAGTCCATGTGACTCTGATCCTGAGGAAAAATACTTTATCAATCCTATATTTGTCAATGAGACCTAAGTATTAGTCTCATAAGAATATCACTTTTTCTAGACAGTTCATATGCCTGTCAAACAAGGATATCATTCTAATAACACCAAGTCGGTAGGTGATTATTACAAATCTTACAAAATTAAGTTTCCCCCAACTTTTATGTTAAAATTACTTCAGCAAGGAAACAGGAAAGCCTCGTAAATTTTACGGATTCATTTCCTAATGACATTTAGCTGGATGTAAGATTAGAAATATTCTTTGCTAAATCCTGTACAGACCATAATACAATGCATAAAACATGCCAAGGAAAATCTTGTTTTAGATTTTTACGGATTCATTTCCTAATGACATTTAGCTGGATGTAAGATTAGAAATATTCTTTGCTAAATCCTGTACAGACAATAATACAATGCATAAAACATGCCAAGGAAAATCTTGTTTTAGATTTTTACGGATTCATTTCCTAATGACATTTAGTTAGACGTAAGATTAGAAATATTCTTTGCTAAATCCTGTACAGACCATAATACAATGCATAAAACATGCCAAGGAAAATCTTGTTTTAGATTTTTACGGATTCATTTCCTAATGACATTTAGTTAGACGTAAGATTAGAAATATTCTTTGCTAAATCCTGTACAGACCATAATACAATGCATAAAACATGCCAAGGAAAATCTTGTTTTAGATTTTTACGGATTCATTTCCTAATGACATTTAGTTAGACGTAAGATTAGAAATATTCTTTGCTAAATCCTGTACAGACAATAATACAATGCATAAAACATGCCAAGGAAAATCTTGTTTTAGATTTTCACGGATTCATTTCCTAATGACATTTAGTTAGACGTAAGATTAGAAATATTCTTTGCTAAATCCTGTACAGACCATAATACAATGCATAAAACATGCCAAGGAAAATCTTGTTTTAGATTTTTACGGATTCATTTCCTAATGACATTTAGCTGGATGTAAGATTAGAAATATTCTTTGCTAAATCCTGTACAGACAATAATACAATGCATAAAACATGCCAAGGAAAATCTTGTTTTAGATTTTTACGGATTCATTTCCTAATGACATTTAGTTAGACGTAAGATTAGAAATATTCTTTGCTAAATCCTGTACAGACCATAATACAATGCATAAAACATGCCAAGGAAAATCTTGTTTTAGATTTTTACGGATTCATTTCCTAATGACATTTAGTTAGACGTAAGATTAGAAATATTCTTTGCTAAATCCTGTACAGACCATAATACAATGCATAAAACATGCCAAGGAAAATCTTGTTTTAGATTTTTACGGATTCATTTCCTAATGACATTTAGTTAGACGTAAGATTAGAAATATTCTTTGCTAAATCCTGTACAGACCATAATACAATGCATAAAACATGCCAAGGAAAATCTTGTTTTAGATTTTTACGGATTCATTTCCTAATGACATTTAGTTAGACGTAAGATTAGAAATATTCTTTGCTAAATCCTGTACAGACAATAATACAATGCATAAAACATGCCAAGGAAAATCTTGTTTTAGATTTTCACGGATTCATTTCCTAATGACATTTAGTTAGACGTAAGATTAGAAATATTCTTTGCTAAATCCTGTACAGACCATAATACAATGCATAAAACATGCCAAGGAAAATCTTGTTTTAGATTTTTACGGATTCATTTCTAATGACATTTAGCTGGATGTAAGATTAGAAATATTCTTTGCTAAATCCTGTACAGACAATAATACAATGCATAAAACATGCCAAGGAAAATCTTGTTTTAGATTTTTACGGATTCATTTCCTAATGACATTTAGTTAGACGTAAGATTAGAAATATTCTTTGCTAAATCCTGTACAGACCATAATACAATGCATAAAACATGCCAAGGAAAATCTTGTTTTAGATTTTTACGGATTCATTTCCTAATGACATTTAGTTAGACGTAAGATTAGAAATATTCTTTGCTAAATCCTGTACAGACCATAATACAATGCATAAAACATGCCAAGGAAAATCTTGTTTTAGATTTTTACGGATTCATTTCCTAATGACATTTAGTTAGACGTAAGATTAGAAATATTCTTTGCTAAATCCTGTACAGACCATAATACAATGCATAAAACATGCCAAGGAAAATCTTGTTTTAGATTTTTACGGATTCATTTCCTAATGACATTTAGTTAGACGTAAGATTAGAAATATTCTTTGCTAAATCCTGTACAGACCATAATACAATGCATAAAACATGCCAAGGAAAATCTTGTTTTAGATTTTTACGGATTCATTTCCTAATGACATTTAGTTAGACGTAAGATTAGAAATATTCTTTGCTAAATCCTGTACAGACCATAATACAATGCATAAAACATGCCAAGGAAAATCTTGTTTTAGATTTTTTACGGATTCATTTCCTAATGACATTTAGTTAGACGTAAGATTAGAAATATTCTTTGCTAAATCCTGTACAGACAATAATACAATG
The DNA here is from genome assembly GCA_021605075.1 of Caerostris darwini. NCBI lineage: Eukaryota > Metazoa > Arthropoda > Arachnida > Araneae > Araneidae > Caerostris > Caerostris darwini. The sequence goes on along the minus strand of BPLQ01001451.1, from coordinate 471,416 downwards.
CATAAAACATGCCAAGGAAAATCTTGTTTTAGATTTTCACGGATTCATTTCCTAATGACATTTAGTTAGACGTAAGATTAGAAATATTCTTTTTGCTAAATCCTGTACAGACCATAATACAATGCATAAAACATGCCAAGGAAAATCTTGTTTTAGATTTTTACGGATTCATTTCCTAATGACATTTAGCTGGATGTAAGATTAGAAATATTCTTTTGCTAAATCCTGTACAGACAATAATACAATGCATAAAACATGCCAAGGAAAATCTTGTTTTAGATTTTTACGGTTTCATTTCCTAATGACATTTAGTTAGACGTAAGATTAGAAATATTCTTTGCTAAATCCTGTACAGACCATAATACAATGCATAAAACATGCCAAGGAAAATCTTGTTTTAGATTTTTACGGATTCATTTCCTAATGACATTTAGTTAGACGTAAGATTAGAAATATTCTTTGCTAAATCCTGTACAGACCATAATACAATGCATAAAACATGCCAAGGAAAATCTTGTTTTAGATTTTTACGGATTCATTTCCTAATGACATTTAGTTAGACGTAAGATTAGAAATATTCTTTGCTAAATCCTGTACAGACAATAATACAATGCATAAAACATGCCAAGGAAAATCTTGTTTTAGATTTTCACGGATTCATTTCCTAATGACATTTAGTTAGACGTAAGATTAGAAATATTCTTTGCTAAATCCTGTACAGACCATAATACAATGCATAAAACATGCCAAGGAAAATCTTGTTTTAGATTTTTACGGATTCATTTCCTAATGACATTTAGTTAGACGTAAGATTAGAAATATTCTTTGCTAAATCCTGCACAGACAATAATGCACTGCTTAAAAAATGCCTTGGAACAATAGATTTATGCTAAATTATGTTTCCGACAGCAGCTTAATCGTAGAAAAAAAAAAATCGTGATGGAGTTTTAAGGCAACATTTCCTATTTACGTAAAAGACAGCGCATAAAAGTTGTTTATTTACTTCAAATTTCCATAATAACTTTCCCTTAAAAAATCATATGAGAAATATTCAAGAAAAAAAAAGATGAATAACAGATAATATCTATACTCGAGACGAATTTCATTTTTACAGCAAATATTGAGTGTAGTGCGCATGGCATAGCTTGATTGATACGATCGGAATCATGTCGTAGGCTATCTCGTGGAAGGGAAAAACAACATTTAAGATACAATCTTCTTGGGAAAATAAAATGGGAAACCCTTAATAATTTTCCTAATAATCATTATATCTTCACATAAATAGTTGTTGTTTGTTGTTGTTTCTTATCCCACTTGGCTGGCCAAGCCCACGAGCCCATATGGACTCATGATTGAAGGGGAAGGAAGCAGCTTCTGTTGTGATGGAGCACCCGTAGGTAGAAGCCTGACTTTTGCTCCGTGACGCTCTTACAGTCAGAGAAGACCGGGACCTACGGCTTAAAGTGGATTCCGAACCACTACAAACATCCATGGCACCGCTGCTCGGATTCGAACCCGAAACCTGTGGCACCGAGCGCCAGGGCGCTAGACACTCGGCCATTCAGGTCCCAAATTTGCCAACGGCACGCAGTGTTCCCAGGTGGTCACCCACCCAAGTACTGACCGCGCCCAATGATGCTTAACTTCAGTGATCTAACGAGAACCGGTATATTCAGCATGGTACGGCCGTTGGCTACATAAATAGTATCATAGTAAAGGGCTTGAAGGAAACTAACGTATGGAGTAATGGGGTGGATTAAAAATTAGTTAACATGGTTAATTAACTGTTAACTCGAAATTTTTCATTTCGAAACCTGATATATTTTTAGGGCAATCGATTTAATATGATAAAATCAGTAAAATTAGAAATTTGATAAAAACCTTCATAAATATGGGGATTAAAAAATTGACTTTTTCAAATTTAAATGAAACTTGGACATACTATAATGAACGGTATCTTGCGTTTTAAATCATACGTTTAAAAAATGTTAGCACCAGTAAAAATAAATTTTTTTTTCATAATTTTAATCAAATTTCGGTGAATAAAAAAAATCAAATATTAACTACCATTTGGAAAATATGAATTATAATATGCTTAAATTTTTATGTAGTTATCAACTCTAAAAATACAATTCTTTTTAAAATTATTATTAAAAAGTGTATAAAATATTCAAGAAAAGATCAATTAGGGAGTCGATTCTAAATTAAAATTTTTTTATTACAGATTGTTTCGTTGTGTAAAAGTATCATAAATTAAAAAAAAAATAATAATCAGATCAAATATTCAACATTTTTATCGTAAAGTTAATAACCCAACTCGGGTAACTGGGTTCAAAATATAAATTTCAATAAACGATATATTAGAGAGTTTTTGCGTACCGTATTTTGAACGTCCGCTAGCTTTTTCACCCTAGCGCGCATGCTCATAGGCAATATTATTACAGATACGCATGAGCAATTTCTATGAGATGCGCGATAGGGAGAAAAAGCTAACGGACGTCCAAAATACGGTATGCAAAAACTCTCTATTATCAAGCACCTGCCTTGTCACTCGTACAGTTATTTCCCGTAAGTTGACAGTTGATTACTCATCAATGCAAATTAAGTAATCCATACACTTTATAATTTACACAATCTCATAAGTAGACTTTTGCAGTAAAATTATCTATTATCCTATGTGACATTTTTTGTTGGGTTCGAGAACCCAAATATTTTTCACATAAACCAACAATAGGCCTATCGATGGTCCATACTAATACAAAAAGGAACATTTAATAGTGAAGAAAAATTTTGCTCAATGCACATTGAAAGTTTTTTTTATTAGTAAAGATTTTGTTAAGCAATCAATCAATTTGTCTTTAGAATTTATATGAACAATTTCAATGAAATTATCTCTAATCAAATTTGGAATGAAGTTATAGCTTACATCAATAAGCTTGGCTTTAAAACTTTCTAAAACAGTTTTAGTGAAACAAATAGCAGCTGATAGTGATGCAATTGGCCATCAAATTTAATTCATTTATGACTCTGAAATATCAGATAAATTATTTTAACTCCCACATAGATCTACAAATTCCGACTCCATAGTAGAAAGGGTAATATATTTTTGTTTGGTTCATCGTCAAGCAAAAAGCTCATTTCTGAAGTAAAAAATATAACATTGAATGACGGTTGGTTACATGTGATACCCAATTTGCATCAGACTGTAAATCAAATCTTTTCTCATTTGAACGAGTAGAAGAAAATACATTATTCCAAATGTCCGCAATTATTTTCCATTACTAAAAAGTGTAATCGTTTGAAAACTGTGACATTAAATTTACCAAATAATTTATATTGAGTCTTTTTGTTTTATACATTTCACAATTTGCATGATGTCGTAAGTCTACATTTACAATAAAATTGTCTATTATCCTGCGTGACACTTTTCTTTTGGACTTGAGGATGGAAATTTACTTCAAATAGACTAACAAGACTAACCACAGACAAATCGGTGGTCCAATTGACAATTGCCTATTAGCAAAAAAATCAAAGACTTCTTATTGTTGTCTGATAAGGATATTTTCAACAATTATACTTACATCATTTACAGCAATTTCACTGTCTGACCCTTTGGTAAAAAACAAACAACTTCAAAAAGATTAACAAATGATTTGGATAACTCATTTCAATGTAAACTATTTGATGCAAGTTAAGAGAATTACTAATATAATCAAAATTTACACTTAATAAAAAGTCAGCTCTTCCAATCATCAGTTATTACATCAAATGGATTTTTAATCCAATTAACTGTATCTTGAATTAGATCTTTAATTTTTGCGAAAACAACAATGTCATCTGCATACATAATCAAAATAACACTGCCAAATTTCTACGCACAATTGCGCCATTTTCATTTAACAAATTCTGCAGTGTAAGATGTAATCAAATTCATTGCTTCAGTGTCTTGAACAAGCCGTAAATCGATTTATAGTAAGATAATATACTTTATTTTCTAATCGTTTTATTTCGCGCTAAGAAGGTTGTATCATTCATATGGCATCATTTAATTTGCCATAAAGGAGCATTTAATTTACCTTTTAAAATATGCAATCGAACAATCAGAGCTACAGTAAAAAAATGCATGTTATTTTTATGATATACAACCTTATTATCACTGCACTTGATTATATTACCTGTGAGGTCAATATTCGACCCTGCTATTCCCAAGTAGGTTTGGTGAATACTAGACATTTTTTTCACATTATTTGAACATTACATCTTTATTTACAAAGTCAATGTCGCCAACTTTCAGAACTTTTGAAATTTACTCTTTGTCACCTGTAGTACTTTCTCTAACATTGTAGAAATAGAGAATGGTTCTACAACAGTGTTATGTGACAGCTGAATCAATCAAAAAATTTCCAAATTTATAATTTCAGCTGTGGGGGGCCTCTTGACCGGGGGCTAGCGCTCTGGCGCTTGGTAACACAGGTTTCGGGTTCGAGTCCCAGCGATGCCATGGATGTTTGTAGTGGTTCGGAATCCGCTTTAAACCGTAGGTCCCGGTCCTAATAGGATCGTAGAGCGTTGCGGCGACATTGTTATCCCGCATCCGTATCTTATCTTCAAGTTACACGTGCCCAATGGGTAGTGCTAAATGAGTAACTTCGGTGCACACCTTGTGGTATAAAAAGATCACGGTTTTTTTGTTGTTGTAAGGGTGATATTTGATGTCAGCCAAGAATATTCTTCTTTCTTCTGCATCCTGTGTTTTCTGGAATTATTGAATCTTTTTTGAAACATTGGTTTTCGGTATGTCCCAACCTTCTGCAATATGCGAATGGTCCTAGACACAAGCTTCGACGCTTAATATATGCGATGTTTGTTTCCTGAAATGACAATGCCACTCTATGTTTAATATTAAATTAGTTGAACTTAAATACTTAAATTATAAAATGATAAAATGATTTTCTAAGTCTAGTTAAAAATACGATATAATTACACATGACAACAAATATCGATGATATTTTTTTTTTGTAAAATTAAAATAACCATTTATTACTAATTTTGGGTTGCTGAGCAATGAAAATTTGTTATTGGTTCCTTTTCTTAAGATATTCGTAACTTAATGTTGATAGTTGTAGATTAGATAGATAGTTGTAGATAGATTAGTTGTAGATTTCTAGAAGAGAAATAGCTGTTAAATATAATACAAATGCATTGAATTAAGATAGGAGTTTGAAAAAATTCTAAATTATTTATATCTATTTTTATGCCGCCTTTAATTTTCTTATCAAATTTTTATGATATACAAAAAAAAAAAAATATATATTTTTAGTATGATTATTTGCAAGTCCACTTCCCAGAATCAAAGTCCTTTGAAAAGTGATAATATAAGAGATAAAGTGATAAAAATATATAAAACAAATAATAGGATGCAGCAATTTTGATAATTCAAAAATTGGCTTGATAAGATATAAATAATTCTATGACCTTTTGAAAAATCTACAATTGAAAAGATAATTTGAATTTTGCAACTTTCGTTAATTTTATTTTAAGAAAAATTGCTGATTAAGTTAAAAATGTGTTGAAAATTTTATTTATTATTTGCTTTTTTTTTATAAAAGCATGACATTTAAGTTATTATAATTCATAAGTCTGTTATCTTAATGACAAATCCATCCTATAATTTTTTTTCCATCTAATGCAGCTGGCAAATAGACCGAGATCTTCGCCATAAGGGCTGCACCAATGTTACTCACTTTGCATTACCCAGGGGGAGCGTGTAACTTGATGGTAAAGCCACGGACGCGGAGTAACAATGCCCCCGCAGCGCTCTACTATCCTATTAGGACCGGGACCTACGGCTTAAAGTGGATTCCGAACCACTACAAACACCCATGGCAAAGCCGGGATTCGAACCCGAATCCTATGAGTAAATGTAGAAAATATAGAAGCAAGCAATGACAACTCATAAGGACACAATAGAACATAGTCATTTCATGAATCTAGCTACTCTACTTCTAGATAATAATAGAACACATTTTAAAATTTACATTTGTATCTATTTAATTTTTAAAATAATCACTTTTTTTTATTTTGGCTTTTTCTAAGTGCATGTGTTTTATTATTTTATATTTATTATTTGGAAAGATTTACTTTTTTTAAAAAGTAAAATGCTCAAAATTTGACTTATTTCGAAAAAGTTGAAATCTTTGATAAATTCAATTCTTTATATTATTCCACTATTCCGGTAGTCAAATAATTAATAACAATGAAGTTCTATTAATAAAATCATTTTTATTACAAATTTTAAAATAAATATGAATTTGATTTGTTTGTACCCACCAAATTCATACCGTGCGATTTCTGGCTATTCCCTAAACACAAAAGAACTCCGGGAACACCGTTTAGAGTCGATTGAACAGATTCAACTTGAATCGATGCTCGCTTTGAAGGCCATCCCTGCCGATGACTTTTTAGCATGCATTGAGGATTGGAAAAAACGTTGGCATAAGTGCATTGTGTCCGGAGTTGATTACTTTGAAGGAGATAAAATAAATTTAGAAGAATAAATAAAGAGTTTTTGAAAAACAAATAATTGGTCTTACTTTTTGGGCACAGTAGTCTTCTTTTTTTTTTATAGTTAATTGCTTAGTTGTAAAAAAAGTGTGTTTCCGTTTCTGAAATCAAAATTAATTCTGTAGCAATCGCCAACAATGATGAGGGCATATCTATGAAAAATGGCATGAGCTATGAAAAATTGAGATTCAGCAGTAGATATTTCATCTTTTCCTCCTCTTTATCTGATAAAATTTTTTAACTGGTAATTGTTGACATAGTAGAAAGTAGCAGAAATGAAGTAGCAGACCACCAGAGCAGTCATTGGAGTTGTGTTTAAGGATAAAACGAGTAATCATGGATTTGAAATACATTAGTGTATTTTCTTCTCATTTAATTTTCGTCCTTTTGCTAGTAAATTATACAAGTTTTATTTTCCGTGATATTTTTGTACTATTCGTTAATTCGAATGTATTTATTTACATTTTATCAATATTTATAGCTACTCTCACTTTTAAGTTTACGAAACAAAGATCTTTGAATGAAAAAATTCAATCAAAGATAAAGCTGTTTTCATAACAGGTACTATATATTTTGTAAATTATTTATTGGTGTTTTATTTTGTAAATTATTTATATGGTTTTACAAATTATTTATTAAATTAGATAAAATACTTACTAATTAACAAATTATTATTTACAATGAAAATGATGTAGTAATGTCATGTAGTAAATGTGGTAATCGTAGTAATTTATGTAGTAAATGTGGTAATCGTAGTAATTTATGTAGTAAATGTGGTAATCTCAATGGTAATCTGGTAAATGTGGTACACAATTGAAATACAGATATATTTTATGCAAAATGAATAAAATTTTTAATGTTCAAATTTAAAATTTTTATTTTTTGTTTTATATTTTCCATTTTTGTATAATAATAATATTATCTAATGAATCTAGTGTAATATTTTCAACTAGTGTAATATTTATCTAATGAATAATTTTTATTTATTTTTTTGAAAAAATCATTTTTTAAAATTTACTTTTAAGTAAATATAAAAAAATTTTTGGTTTCATGTATTTTAGTTGCTTTGTTACTTAACTACACGATGAAGCGTATTTCTTAAAAAATTTTTTGAAGTGTAATTGTGCAATTTTAACTGATGTTTTTCTTCAACAACATTTGCCAACAATAATTCACAATGCTACAAAGTAAAATGAATCATATATAATCTTATTTTTTTGTTAGTTCTACAATAAAATTGAATTAAGATGTAGAATAAACGATAATTTTCTTTAAATTAAAAAAATAGCACTAATCCACTTTTTAACTATCTCTAAATATTAGTTCGAAATTTTAAAAAATATTTTAGTATGTTTTGGGGTTTACATTTTAGTTATAACATTGTCTCAATTTTGCCATTCTGAAATTTGATTGATTTTCAATTTTTATTGATTACAATTTATTTAATCTGGAACTTTACCTTAATTAAAATTTTTGTGTGCACTTTGAAGTAAAACTAGATGAAACACAAAATTTTATGTATCAATGCTCAATTCACGAGCTTTAATTTTAATTAACATTTTATTTTCTTGAATTAATGTCAATAAATTTTATATACGGGATGTGTTAAAAGAGGCATATAAAGACGATACTTATTAAAATTGACATAAAAACAAACAAGGACAGTTTTATTAACACGTTTGTAATATGAATGTCTAGACAAATAATCTACTGTTCTACATAATATCCAACTACATTAAAATACTTATCATATTGTACGAACAGCTTCTACGGCCATACCATGCTGAATATACCAATTCTCATTCAATCACCGAAGTTAAGCATCATTGGGCGCGAAGTTAAGCATACTTGGGTGGGTGACCACCTGGGAACACCGCGTGCCGTTGGCATTCAAAATTGGGGGCTTAATGGTCGAGTGTCTAGCGCTCTGGCGCTCGGTGCCACAGGTTTCGGGTTCGAGTCCCGGCAGTGCCATGGATGTTTGTAGTGGTTCGGAATCCACTTTAAGCCGTAGGTCCCGGTCTCCTATGACTGTAAGAGCTTCTACCTACGGGTGCTCCATCACAACAGAAGAATACGTACGAGCCCATACGTACCCATACCATAATACCACGAGCCCATACGTACTCAATCCTGAGTACGTATGGGCTCGTGGGCTTGGCATAGAAATGTCTGCCAAGCGGGATAAGAAACAACAAACAATAACACAGCTTCTGAATTCCATTCTCACAAAATTTTGTTGCCTGATTTTTGAACCCTCCAGGACGTCCGTTTTGATATCACCATCGTTATCTCAGTGACCACATGTGACCAATGTGCTCTTTTAAGTGAAAGAATAAATGATAATCTCTTGTAGCTTGGACAGGGTCCCATGGAAAGTGATCAAGTTGTACCAATGCATAGTACATGATGAGTTCTTATGTTAGATCAACAAAAAAGTCGCATTGTTAAAATTAAAATGATCGTAAATACTGAGCATGTATAGTCTCTGGTTTTGGATTGCACCATGTATGTTATTTATTCTCTTAGTATCTGTCTGAATTGACTAGACACAATAAAACCAGATGCAAAACACCTTGCTATCCCAAAACACACTGCATAATTTTTATGGCAGAAATTGTTTTCTTGAACATTTCTTTCTTGAGTGAAGCTGTACGCGTTTTCAATTGCATGAACTGTTGTTTTGATTGTGTAACGGGAATAGTCCATGTTTGGTTCCCGGCGAAAATTCGCCTTAAAACCTATACCTTTTAATATTGTACCTTACGAGAAAAGTCAAAGCACTGACTAAACTATTTTTATTCAATTCCTTCTACTAGGTCACATTCTCCCTATATATATATCTTGTTCAAATTTTCATTCGTTAATAATATACTTTTTAATCATCCACTCAAGTTCAAATACATTTTTTTTAAATTTGTAGTTGATGACACTTGATGTTGATGCAGTTTTTTCAAATATTAATTCAGTAATTAAATTTAATTAACTAATTTTAGTTTTTTTTAGATTTAAGTTGCATATATCTACCAATAGATGGCGCCAGATAAACTTTAATGAAATGAATGAAAATTATTTATAAAGAACTTTCTGCAATACAGTGAAAAAAAAGTAGGAAAAAATTTTGGGATCCAGCTTGAGCAATTCATTTGATAGTGTAAGAATTTAGTCACAAATTTTATAGAGAATACCCCTAAAAATTTGAGGAAAATTACGTTGTTGTTGTTTCTTATCTCCCTTGGAAGACATCTAAGCCAAACCCACGAGCCCATAGGGGAAGGAAGCAGCTTCTGTTGTGATGGCGCACCCGTAGGTAGAAGTCTGACTTTGGCTCCATGACGCTCTTACAGTCATAGGAGACCAGGAACTACTGCTTAAAGTGGATTCCGAACCACTACAAACATCCATGGCACCGCCGGGACTCGAACCCGAAACTTGTGCCACCGAGCGCCAGAGCGCTAAACACTCGGACATTCAGGCCCAGAAAAATTATATGATGATGAAACCCTATTGCTTATATTCCTAAAACCAGCGGGGCCTGATGGCCGAGTGGCTAGCGCTCTGGCGTTCGGTACCACAGGTATCGGGTTTAAATCCCGGCGTTGCCATGGGTGTTTGTTGTGGTTCGGAATCCACTTTAAACCGTAGGTCACGGTCTAATAGGATCGTAGAGCGTTGCGGGGGCATTGTTACTCCGCGTCCGTGGCTTATCTTCAAGTTACACGCGTCCACTGAGTAGTGCAAAGGGAGTAACATCGGTGCAGCCCTTACGGCATAAAAGATCACGGTCTATTTGCCAGCTGCATTTGAAGAAAAAAAAATGTTCCTAAAACATAGAATTCTCCCATCAATTTTCTGGACTAGACCATTATCAATAACGGATGGCCATCTGCTCTTCCTTATCGTATACATTTATGGGACCATCCTGCACACTAATCAAATAATTTACTTGTTAACAAATTGTAGGTATAACACCTGATTCGTATATTATATGTTGAAAACTGACATTATTTAAACTTCATTAGACAATACAGTAATAAATTATTTGTATTTCTATGAAATAAAAAACCTTTATAATGTTAAATGAAACTAATATAACCATTTTAATAATAAAAATAACTCCTCTTAATTTGTTAGCATTTGCATCCCTTTTTTACTAAGACGTCAACTAGAATCTATCTTTCGAATTAACAATATGCTCGTAATACCATAATATTATTATTTTTTTCTTCTTTCTAATGCATCTGGCAAACACTTAGACAGCTTGGTCTTGGATGCCTTAAGGTAAACGGTGCACAGACGTTACTCACTTTGCATTACCCAGGGGGAGGCGTGTAACTTGAAGATAAGACACGGACGCGGAATAACTATGACCCCGCAACGCTCTACGATCCTATTAGACCAGGACCTACGGTTTAAAGTGGATTCCGAACCACTACAAACATCCATGGCACCGCCGGGACTCGAACCCGAAACCTGTGGTACCGAGCGCCAGAGCGCTAGCCATTCAGGCCCACCATAATATTATATATGTATCTAAAACTAAGACGGTTTATATTACAGATAAATTTCCTTTATTCAATCTTTTTAAAGGTCATCTTCTGAGAAACCAGATTCAGATTCAGATTCAGATTCTTCTATTTCATTATTCATCGGATTAGCGAAGAAGTAGTATTGTTTTTGGCATTAATCTGGTTTACCGTTAACATCTTCATACGTTTCAATTGAAAACATTTCATTCTTTTCAACTTATAATGCTATATTCGCTTATTGGTGAATTAGTTTTTCAGCTCCAAGGTAATGTATAAAGTGTATTCTGTATTAATAAAAAAAAAATTCTAGAATTTTGGGCAAAACAATGTGCCAAATTACTCTTTTATTTTTTTACACGTGTTTATGGTCTCAATTGCATATACTAATAAAACTGTTGTTGTCGTTGTTCTAATGCAGCTGGCAATACAGAGACAGTAAATCTTTATGCCATAAGAAAGGGCTGCACCGCTGTTGCTCCTTTATCACTTGAAGATATGCTACGAACGCAAGTAACAATACCTCCACGACACTCTATGATCCTATTAGACCAGGACCTACGGTTTAAAGAGGATTGTGAGCTACTATGGTACCTCATAGTACTCCATAGATTCGAACTCGAAACCTGTGGTACGAGTGCCAGCCACTTGGCCACATTTTAATGCTAAGCATAAATATTAAATTCCCAATGACCGAAACATTTTCTCATAGTCAAATGATATTGTAAGTAAATTTCAGCACAAACGTCGAAATTCAATAACATATCTATTCATGCAAAATTACTATGTGAACGGCACTGGCAAAATTATCAGTGATGAATATATTAAACAATTCTCAAAGCAACTTTATTTATTCCTAGAGTCCTAGACGTCGAACTTATTCCAAATTATCCAATCAAAATTCAATTTCTTGAAAAATGCCCTCAGATTATCAACGAGTTGGTAGTTAGTTAGATGGTAGCGTTACTTGTGTCTGAGTAACGATACCGCCACAACGCTCGACGATCATATTAGACCGGAACCTACGGCTTAAAATGAATTGGAACCACTACAAACATCCATGATAGCGCCGGAACTCGAACCTGAAACTTGTGCTACCGAGTGCCAGAGCACTAGCCACTCTGCTATCAGGCCCCTATACTAATAAAACTATACCATACACATTTTTAATCATTTATTTTATGTATAAATGATTACTTAACATATTTAATTAAAAATTTTATCATTTTTTTTTAGTTGTACCTAATATAGTTTATAAAAAATTACCTCTGTAGGATGTGATACGGGATTTGGGAATTTGCTAGCTAAGCGGCTTGACTCTAAAGGTTTTCATGTGTTCGCAACTTGCTTGTTTCCTGACAGAGATGGAGCTTTGGAACTGAAGGAAAGTGGTTCTAAAAGACTGCATGTATTGCATATGGATGTAACCAAAGATGAGAGTGTCAAAGATGCTCTAGAATTCGTGAAAGAAAACTTGGGGAGTTCTGGTAAGAAGCTATTTAAACTTATTAGCTATTAGCACTTTTATACATTTTTATTTTTGTTACTGTGCCCAAAAAAGTAAGACCAATTATTTTTTTTACAAAAACTCTTTTAATTATTCTTCCAAATTTACTTCGTTGCCTTCAAAATAAATGCACTTATGCGACCTTGTTTTCCAATCCTCAATGCCTCCTCAATGTCATCGGCAGGGATGACCTTCAAAACGCGCGGCGATTCGCGTTTAATCTCTTCAATTGACTCAAAACGGTGCCCCCGGAGTAGTCTTTTGAGTTTAGGGAATAGCCAGAAGTCACACGGCGAGAATACGGTGATTGTGGAACGATATGGGTTCCATATTTGGCGAAAAAGTCACGAAGAATCAATTCAGTGGGACCTGGCGCATTCAGTATTTTCGGTACCAATCGAAATTTGAAGCGTTTGAGGCCCAAAATGGAATTCATCTATCCTTTTGAAATTCCAACATCATCAGCAAGGTCTCTAATTCCAAATTGACTGTTTGCAATCACCAAACCTAATTTTTTAGACGTGAGCTTCGTCGGTTCAACTCGATGATCGACTAGAGGGCTCTTCGTCTTCAACGCCTTCTCTGCCTTCTTTGAACTGTTTATAACACTTCTAAACATTTATTTCCGATGTAGGAATGCTCACCGAATGCCTTCTTCTATAAGTTTCCTCAAACAAAATTTAAGGCAAGTTCTTTGCTCAATTCATTCAGAACATTTCAAAAATCGCCCGAATCAGTTTTAGCGTCTCACAAAGCCAAGTGTAATTCAAACACTAATGAATATGTTGACGTCAAATTTCACGCAGATATCAAGGGCAGTGCCAGAAACCTAAAAAAAAAAAAAAAAAAAAAAAAAAAAAAAGGAAATTCCATAAGCCCCAGGAATTTAAATTGCAAATTGGTCTTACTTTATGGACATAGTATTATTTACCTGTTAAGACATTACATAAATATCCCAAAAACTATTAAAATTTGTATTTTATATTGTTGGCGATGTACAAAAAGGATTATTTATACAGATTATCTATTTATAACAAAAATTTCATTACTGAATGCATACTTACAATAATATGAGTAATTAAGCTTTAAAAATTTTGTAATGTCTAAATTTTTTTTATTGGGTTTCATATAGTATAACATAAACATTTGAAAAGAAAAAAAAAGAATTTTAAGAAATGAGTAGATTTACATTTGAATCACATTTAAAACTTAACTTTGATGTTTAAAATAAATACTGTTATCTTAAGTAGAGTCAGTTTAAAATGAGTACAATCATCATTATTATCTCACAATTCAGGGTATGCCTGCCAACGAATTTTATCCATTTTTTCTCTACTTTTTCCACACTACATTAGTTATGCCTATTTGTAAATATTTAATAAAATAATTAAAAAAATGTTTAAAATATATTAAGAAAACTGGACAAAAAAAATTTGCCGTTAGAATATTAACCTATCCTGCCCTACAGTCCATGTTGGACCATGGCCGCCTGCTTTTCTTTTTACGAGACGGGGTTATCAGCCAAAGAATCTGTTAGACCCTTACCTACGATTTAAAGTGGATTCCGACCCCATTATAAACATCCATGGCACCGCGGGTACTCGAACACGAAACATGTACCACCAAACGCCAGCGTTACTGGGCCATCAGGTTCCTGCTAGAGTGTTAAATAAAACTAAATTTTATAGAAAAAAAGTTAAAAACTATTGTATGCTTCTTTTACAAATGTTATATATATATTAATATTCAAAATCATTAAATGCAGTGAAACTGCATTTTCTGTAAATATCTATTTTGTATCAAATATTTCATGTCTTTTCTCGAACTACAATTTCTGTTGAGTAACACATTTTTGAGTTATCTTCTTCTATTGGACATCTGAAAAAAATTATCACTTTAAAAGTTTCAGTTTTATAACATTTTTTAAAAAAAGCTTTTGGTTTACTCCATAGTAAGTGGTGTATTTACTGTTGATATAATACATATTTTTGTTCGTCGCTTTACGGTTACTTGACGCATACGAGGGCTAAACAGACAGGGACCTACAGTTTAAAGTGGATTCCGAACCACTAACAAACATCCATGTCAGGATACGAGCCTGAAGCCTGTGATATCAAAGGCCAGAGCGCTAGCCACTTAGCACCAGGCCGCTGATATAATGCATAATATATTAGTATCTATAGCGTGTAACGTGAAGATAAGCCACGGCCGCGGAGTAACAATGCCCCCGTAACGCTCTGCGATCCTATTAGGACCGGGTCCTACGGTTTAAAGTGGATTCCGAACCACTACAAACATCCATGGCACCGCCGGGATTCGAACCCGATACCTGTGGTACCAGCCATTCGGCCATTCAGGCACGCTAGTATTTAACGTATTATAGTATATATATATATTGTTTAATTACTATGAAGAATCTTATAATCTCCTTAACAAAGTGTTTTTTGTAAGATATTTTGAAAAGAAAGTTAAAAAAAACCATGAAATAATTTTCACACTTACAGATAAGATATTTTTTCTTCCAACAGAATTATGGGCCATTGTTAATAATGCTGGAATCGTTAAAGGCTTTTCTGTAGAATTCTCCACCATGGAGGATTTTAAAGATTGCTTAGATGTCAACACGCTTGGTCCAGTGAGAGTGTCAAAAGCCTTTCTTCCTTTACTGAAGCAATCAAAAGGGAGAATTATCAACATTACGAGTCCGGCTGGTAAGTTTCTTTGGTATACATTTTAACATTGTTTCATACAATAGATAAGCCTCTTATTTTGTAAAAAAAATTCCTTTTTCGGTAACATAGCAGAATGTTGCAGAAGGCATTCGGTTGCAAAAGGTTCGGTTTCAGGGCCTGTTGACAACATGAACAGCTACAGGGGAAAGGGTCTCGTGATCAAATCCGTTAGTGTCACACATTTTACTCACACTTAAAAAAATAAGAGACACAATATCGATTGTGACAGAAAACATGAAGCGTTTCGCATAGACAGTCAGACTGCATGGTGAGAATTTGCCGGGTTTTCTCTGATCAAAAATAAAACATAAAGACACTACTTTTTCTTTATGAATATATATATATATATATACCATGAATTCCATATAAATCGCCATGAAATTTTTATTACGTATTATTTATGTCACAACCTTTGTTTAAGGAAATTAAATTGGGAATTAAGAAAACATTCTAATCAGTTCTCTTTTATTTAAATAAAACAGAAAAATATCATAACAGCAGTACCCCGGTGTGATTCAACTGTGACTTTTAGTTCGTCATTACTGATCTTTGATTCTAGGTGACCGGGTGGTTCATTTGTGAGGTCCTAGTTAACTGTACGAAATTTGGCGATCGAATTTAATACTATTTGCTACTGGCACTATTATTGCTCCGCAGGGTTTACGATACCATTGTTATTAACTACAAGTTTCAGCCTTGCCAAACCAGTATATAATATGAGTAATAATCATCATTAAGGAATAGGATAAAAAAGTAGCATTTATATTTCTGAAATCAAGATTTAATAATCAGCTAATTATAGACTAATTATAGAAACTCAGTGGTGTTCTAAAAACTGATTGGTGTGCTAATTATAAAAATTCGGTTTGAGAACCAACAGGCGTAGCTAAACTTGTAATTGATGAGGATTGATACTATTAGTATCAATTATTAGTCCGGAAAGTTATAATGTTGGGCTTTAGTTGGAGGAGAGGGTACGAACCCCTAAATAACTTTCCTGAGGATATTAGTTCTAAACTGTGATGGCAATAACTTTGGCGTAGTACAAAAAGTATCCTTTGGTACCCCTTGGATAAAGCTGGATCTATTACATATCTGGTATCACAGGATAACAGTTTAAAGTTCATTGCATTCGATAACATTATCATTTACTTGTGAAAGATTAAAAATCAACCTTTTCTTTAATCGCCATTTATTTAGCATAGATAGCAATGTACGTAATTTCATAAGAAATAAATTGTTCAAAATAAATAAGTAGATTCATCAAGATAGTATTGAATTGAAACTTGTTTATATATAATTATATAGAAGCGTTATTTTGTATTATTCATTGTTTATAATTTTCTATTTTATAAGTAATTTCTAATGTCTAATATTTTTTATATCTAAAAACTCATAGTCATGCTTTGGTAAACATTTATTTTCTTTACAGGTGTCTTTCCCATACCATTTTGCTCACCTTATTGCACTAGTAAATATGCTGCAGTAGGATTTAATGATTGTTTTAGATTCGAAATTGATATATGGGGAATCAAAGTTATATCTATTGAGCCAGATATGTTCCTGTAAGTAGCACTTCTATTTTTTTCCACTATTACACATTACAATGTATATACACATTACACATACATATTTAAAAAATGCAAATTTAAAAAAAATAATATTATTCGACTACAAATAATGATCTGTCCATGTACTATTGGTGGAAGGAATATCTTAATACAGGGGTGGCCAACCCAAATAAACTTGCGGGTCACTTTAGAATGCATTACACTTTCACGGGCCGTATATAAAGTTATATATCCCCATATTAGATTTAGACCCACTACAGACTTTTTTAGGAGTAAAAATTGAATCATAATGAGTTATTATTTTTGTGTTTACTATTATTCTTACATGTGAATATAGATAATATAATAATAATAATACCACACTAATAACGCACATTGTAAAGAAATATATAGCACTAAAAATGAAATATGAAAAATATAGAAATATAAACGAAATAAAAACATAATGAAATCAATAAATAATTATTAAATAATGTACCACTCAATAAGGAAGCCTTTTACTAGTTTTACTTTTTACTTTTTAAGTTTTGCCTTGCAAATCTCTGGAATCTTTTTGATCTTTGATTCCTTTTAGGCGTTTTAGGAAGGGAAGAGGACTTCTATCATTAAACTTTGTTTTGCTTCTACAAATTAACTTTTTAATTGCAATCAAACTTATAAACAAGTTTATATCAAGTGTATATAAATCTTCGTTAATGAGAATATAACATTCTAATTGTTAAAATATTCTACGCAATTCATTATAAATATTAAAATTCATTTATTTTTAAAAAAATAGAAGCTATTTATGTGGACTGATGGCTGAATTATTGTTGCTTTCGGCCACATGTTTCAGGTCGAGTCTCGGCGTTGCCGTGGATGTTTCTAGTGGTTCGGAATCCACTTTAAACAGTAGGTCCTGGTCTAATATGATCCTACAGCGTCGTGAGTGTAGTGTTATTCACGTTCGTAGCATATCTTCAATCTACACGTGCCTCGTGAGTAGTGATAAATGAGTAACAGTGGTGTAGATCTTGCTTATGGCATAAATATAGCTGTTTTTGTTTTGCCAGCTGCATTAGGAAAAATTGTCTTAAAATGTGCCTCTTGTGTTTTTTTTTATAAACATCATCATCATCCTAATAACTGGCTCGACAGCCCGTTTTGGACCTTAGCCGTCTTTGAAAGATCCAGACAGGCCGTTCTCCTTGTTCGTTTTTTTCTTGGCCGTGGACCACCAGTTTTTAATCTTAAAAACATTAAAATCAGAGTCAGGACAGTCGACAATCGGAAGTTTTGTCTTCCCCTTGGTCGTTGTCCAAAAGGGATTGAATTGAAAACTTTCAAAGCAGCGATATCACTTTCCATTCTCATGGGATGACTGGCCCATATCATTCTGCTCAGTTTAACAAATTTTAGAATGTTAATATCTCTAAAAAGTTTGTAAAGTTCAAAATTGTATCTTCTTCGTCAATTTTAATTGTCATTGATACCACCAAAAATAGTTCGTAGCACTTTTCTTTCAAAGATTGCCAACATTTTCTCTTCTCTTGCAGTTTTTCCATATATTAATTCAGTAATTAAACTAAATTAATTAATTTTAGTTTTTTTAGATTTAAGTTGCATATATCTACCAATAGATGGCGCCAGATAATCTAAAAACATGAATGAAAATTATTTATAAAGTACTTTCTGCAATACAGTGAAAAAAAGTAGGAATTTAATTAAAAAATTTTTTTTTATATTACTTGTTATAAACAAGCAAGCAATTAATACTATTAAATGTTTTATTAGAAATTTTAATAATTTTTTTTTTCTATTTTACCAAACGTTATAAGTTTTGCAGTCAATTTTAAATATTTAAAATATAATATAAAAAAAATGAAAATTATTTTATTTATGAAAATTATTTTAATTCATTAAGGGATTGAATTTTTGTACATATTTTTTATTCAAATAAATTTTCATTCGAAATTAATTCAGTTTCTCACCCCCAAATTTTTTTTTTACTTCTTTCAGAACTGGACTTACAGATCCAAAAACTCTTGAAGAAAAATTGGATTCCTCAATTAAAGATTTGGGAAACAACATAAAAGAAGAATTTAGTGAAGAATTCATTGATTCTGTTAAGAAAACAAAGGATTTTTTCATTTCATTTGCTTGCCCACAAGTAAATTTGGCTGTAGATGCCTTAGAATCGGCCATTTGTTCGACATATCCTGATCTTACATACAGACCACGGAGGAATATTGCCTTTCGTTTTGCGTTATTTTTTTACGAGAACTTGCCAAAATGTTGCCAATTCTTTTTTCTTAAAGTAGCTTCTTACATATTTCTCTCAAACCCACAAAAGAAAAAGAATTTATAAGCAAAGCAATCCCTTAATAGAGCTTAAGAAAAAAATGTCATGAATTTTTATGTTTGATTGTAAGTATAAATACATTTTGTAATATCTTTTAGTACTACATAGTGTTTTGTGAAGCATAGAATTATTTGTGGAATAAAATTTGTTTTTTATAACAGTGTAATTCTTAAAAAAATCTTTTCACACTCTCCCTATATATATCTTGTTCAACTATTCAATCGTTAATAAAAAACTTTTTATTCATCCACTCAAGTTCAAATACATTTTTTTGAACTTGTAGTGGAGGACAGTTGATGTTAATACAGTTTTTTCCAAATATTAATTCATTAATTTAATTTAATTAATTAATTTCACTATTTTTTAGATTTAAGTTGCATGCATCTACCAATAGATGGCGTCAGATGTAAGAGGAAAATTTCAACTTTATTTGTTAAGGACTTTCTGCAATATAGTAAAAAAAAAAATAGGAATTGAATTAAAAAATTTGTTCTATATTACTTGTTTTTTTTTTTTTTTTTTTTTTTTTTTTTTTTTTTTTTTTTTGTTGGTAATAAAGTTATACTTTAAACAGAGTTTTTATTCAGTATTCCTGTATAGATTTTTCAACATATGTTGTTGTCAATAAATAAATTGGGCTATAGATGCCACAGAATCGACCATTTGTTCGACATATCCTGATCTTACATACAGACCACGGAGACATATTGAAAAAGAATTTATAAGCAAAGCAATCCCTTAATAGGGCTTAAGAAAAAAATGTCATGAATTTTTATGTTTGACTGTAAGTATAAATAAATTTTGTAATATATTTTAGTACTACATAGTGTTTTGTAATGCATAGAATTATTTGTGGAATAAAATTTGTTTTTTATAACAGTGTAATTCTTAAAAAAAAAAAATTTTTTTTTTTTTTTTTTTTTTTTTTTTTTTTTTTGTTGTTGTTGGAAATAAAATTATACTTTAAACAGAATTTTTATGCAGTATTCCTATATGGATTTTTCAAAAATATCTTGTTTTTCATACCATGGGTCGACAGCAACATGTAGATCAGGGTTGGACAACCCAAGTGATCTTGCGGGCCACTTCGGAAATGCATTAAAATTCCGCGAGCCGCATATAAAATTATAAATCCCCATATTAGATTTAGACCCACTATAGACATTTTTTGTAGTGAAAAATTGAAACATAATGAATGTTTTTTTTGTGTACATTATTATTATTACATATAAACAAAGATAATATAACAAGAATGATACTAAACGCACATTGTAAAGAAATATACTACTCACTAAAAATGAAATATAAAAATATATAAATATAAACGAAATAAAAAAAATGAAATCATTAAAAAATATTTATTTTATCAGTGCGATATTTATTTCTCCACTCTTTCACTTAGCATTTGGCAAATCAATCTCAATTTGGGTGTTTGCACATCATAATTGGTGTTGCATGTTAGCGTCCATTATGATTTTCATATAGAAATAAACAAATGATCGCCCATGAAGCATACATTATAAATATATGTCTTGTAATGTTGTGAATTGGAGCAACTCTATTGTAACTGGGTGTGGTTGGGTTGTGACTTGAAAATAATTTGGAGAACTCACAGCTTTATTTACACACGGATAAACACCACACACATACAATATTTAACACATTTAAAAAATATAATTATAGATTCGGGGAAAGATTCCACTTCTAAGCCGAAAATAATGTCAGGTACGCTATGGATGGGCGAAATATACTTCCTCTCCTGGTGAGAGTATGTCGGGCAACAAATACACAGGGTTGTGCTAAATATATTTCTTCTCGGGATGAGAGATTACTGTCAAAATGTTTTTCAACAGAAGCGCGGGTTGTGCTGTACTTCCTCTCGCGTGGCGTCCTGATGGCCAATTGGTTAGCGCTCTGGCCTTTGGCACCACAGGATTCAGGTTCGAATCCTGGCGGTGGCATGGATGTTAGTGGTTCGGAATCCATTCTAAATTATTGATCCCTAATTAGCCTAAAGTGTGCACAGTATAAGGGTAGAGCGACAAACCAAATCAATTTTCATTCGATTGGTCTCCTGCTTTCCAGCTGAATAATTTGGCTTTAGATCCCATCACTCAACAGTGCTCCAACTCCTTAGAGTAACGGTGGCTTGATGGCCAATTGGCTATCTCTTTGACCTTTGGTACCACAGGCGCAGGTTAAAATCTTGGCAGTAGCATGGATGTTTGTTAGTGGTTCGGGAATCCATTTTAAACTGTAGATCCCTGTCTAATTAGCCTAAACTGTGCACAAAATGACAGTATACCAAACCAATCCTCTCGGGTCAGAGTCTCGAGGCCTACTGACCATTTCTCCTGAATGGCGCAGGCGGTGGTTTTGCAGTGCATGGGGGAAGCGCGGTTATAGTATAACATTTTTTAAAAAGTTTTTAAGCAATCAGTATACTTTTCAAGGTATCATTTGCATGATGATGATAAACCAAAATTAAAAAGCAAATTATTCTTATCATGCAACAAAATACACCGAAATTAAAAAAAAATGATTGTGAAAAATTAAAAAAAATCATTATCTATTATAATGAATTCCTGATTTATCAAATATATGGCTTTAAAAATTGCTAAGAAAAATCTACAAATCCAATAAAAAAAATTCTGGTATACAGCATTCACTTTCTAAGTTCTTTTAAACAACTTTTAGAGGAATAAAGAAAAAAGATTTATAAAAAAAAACATCGCTCTATGATTATATATATATATATATATATATATTTGACTTTTTAAACATTCATTGGACTTTATCAAAGAATCATTCGCATGACGATGTTACACCAAAATTAAAAAGCTGATTAATTTTATCATGCAACAAAATACACTGAAATTAAAACAAGTAATATAATTTTTTTTAAAGTCAATTCCTACTTTTCCCCCCCACTATATTGCAGAAAATCCTTTATAAATAAAGTTGAAATTTTTTCTCTTACATCTGGTGCCATCTATTGGTAGATACATGCAACTTAAATCTAAAAAAAAAAAAGAAATAAAACTAGTGAATTAAATTTAATTAATGAATTAATATTTGAAAAAAAAACTATATTAACATCAAGTGTCACCCACTACAAGTTCAAAAAAAATGTATTTGAACTTGAGAGGATGAATAAAAAGTATTTTATGAGCGATTGAAAATTTGAACAAGATATATATATAGGGAGAGTGTGAGCTAATAGAAAGAATTGAAAAAAAAAAGATTCATATCGAAAAACATCGCTTCTGTGATTACATTAGAAAGGGAAGTTCTTATTCATCGATAAGGAACAAAGCAGTACATTTGCGAGGTCAAAGTCCAATTGATTAGAGGAGACAGACTTTTCGCGTCGAGTTTTCACAGTTCTTTCTCGACCGAACAGACTAAACAAACATAATAAGAGGAATTGTTATTGAAGTAGTGTAGATTTATTTTTTTTAAAAAATGCATCTCATCGGAAGATATGCTCTCGTGGGAGTCACCCACTTTCTTTGCACCGGTTTAGCTTTGAAAGTACTAAGTTATATTTTGCCATGCTTCCTCACATGTTATTACGGTTGTGCTGCCAAATTTCTTATGTGCGCCATAGTAGCGCAATTGACTTTTGGATTTACGAAGAAAAAATTTCTGAGCGATAAAATACAACCAGATAATAGGGCTGTACTAATAACAGGTAAAAATATAATATTTGGAGTTGATTTATATTGATTATAGACTTTAAGAGATTTGTTATAGCTTTTATTTAATTAAAAAAATATATATAAGATTATTTTTTGAATCAAATATCTACACATAAGAAACATATCAGTTTATTATAATTATTAGTTTTATGTAATAATTGCAAGTACTATTAAGTACTGTACTGCGAACAAAAAACAAATGTTAAAATTTTATAATATATTTTAAATAAAATATAAATTTTATTAAATTTATTTAAATTTTATTTTTTTTAAATTAATTATTTTTACTTAAGTTTAAATTTATTTAATTTAAATATAAATTTAATTAAATTTTTATTTAAATTTAAATTTTTAAAATTTATTTAATTTAAATACAAATTTTTAAAATTTATTTAGTTTTATAATAAAATATAATTTTTTTTTAAAATAAAATTTTATTTAATAAAATATAAATTTTAACATATATAAATTTAATCAGTGTTTTTATTTATATCTTTTATAATAGAAATAAAATATTTTGTTTGATTATAGAAACAGTAAAATATTGGAATGTAACAAGTAAACTTTTGTAAAATATTAAAAATTCTTTAATTTTCTTTAAACTTAATAATTAAACTATTAGATATCCACAGAAAAATCTTGACTCAAATAGTTTAGTAAAAGCAAAAAATCATGTAGTTATATTGTATATACAATCTAGATTTTAATTAATAAAAGTTTTAATTGATATTTAATTATCGAAAGTAAAATATTCTGACTGAAAATAAATTACGTAATTAAATATTTAAAAATATTTTTTGAGTACAAATTCGAGATAAAAAAAAATGCAAATAGGAAAATCAGTTTTGAATTAAATTTAAATAAATAAAGATTTAAAATCAACTGGTAAGAAAAAATTATTTAATCTGATAAGTAAACTGTAAATTTTCAGCTTTTTTAACATATAGATTGAATTTCACAGTTACTTTTAAAGTAATTTAAAGCATTTAATAATAAACAATGTTTATAGATTAATTGATAATTTAAATTTTTTGTCATGAAATTAAATTAAAATGATTACTGTAGATCTATACGGATGCAATATTTTAAATTATAGGTTGTCTAGAAAAAATGTGAATGACATTAAAATATGATCTATTTTGCCATGAATTATAATGAATAATTTTTATTTCTAAAGTAACTTGAAGCATTTCATTATAGACAATGTTTTTAGAGTAACAGATATTTTAATTTATTTGTGAAGAATTTTAATGAAAATGATTACTGTAGATTTATACGGATGCAATATTCTGAATGAATGCTTATCTAGAAAAAATGTGAATGACAGTAAAATATGATCTCTTTTACCATGAATTATAACGAATAATTTCTATTTTTAAAGTAGCTTGAAGCATTTCATAATAGACAATGTTTTTAGTGAAGTAGATAATTTAATTTATTTGTGACGAAATTTAATGAAAATGTTTACTGTAGGACGTCTATACGGATGCAATATTTTAAATTAGCATTTTTTCTAAAAAAAAATATGAATGACATTAAAATATGATCTATTTTGCCTTGAATTATAATTAATAATTTCTATTTCTATTTTCTAAACATGAATTTTTAAGAGTTAATTTATAACTTTTTTCGGTTACCTAATTGTCAAAAGTGTTTCTGTGTATAATTGTTGTTATACACATTGAGTATAACGATTTAAACAATGATATAAACGCATTTAATTTGATTTTGTAGTAATGTAAACATTGAGTAATAATTCTTGTAATTATTCTAATTCTAATAATAATAGCAATAATTTTTGATCTAGTAAATAGTAATAATAGTAGCACTAATTCTAGTAAATTCTAGTAATAATTCTTGTTTTATTCTAATTTTAGTAGTAGTAGTAATAATTCTTGTTCTAGTACATAGTAATAATAGTAGCATAATTCAATATACTTAGAACAGCATTTACTAGAAATTCTAGTAATAATTCTTGTAATTATTAAAAAATATGAGTTATTCTGGCAATAGTCTAATTGAAACTACAGATGAAGAATTTTTCTTAGTAATAATTAATAAATTTTCTTATAAGTATGTTTCCTGATCATTACGTTTTATTTATTTATTGAGTAATATTAATCGAATAATACATTAAATGTTCCCTAATATTTGTGATGAATTTTAGTAAATTAAGTATTATAATAATTAAAATGATGAATACATTACTCAATAAATTCCATTTATTGATAAAAGATTGTTTACTTTAATAAATACATACTAATACAAAAAAAGTGTGATTTTTTCAAAGGTATTCTTTTGTATATCGATAAAAAAATTACAATATTATAATATATTTTATGCAAAGTAAAAATTCAATAAATTATCACTATAAATCTATAATGATCTCTGAAAAAAGAGGAGTGATTTCAGATAGATCAGGTATAGTCTTCAAATGATTCAAGAAAGACTTCGTTTAAAGATTTAGTTTTTATTTAAAGCACAGTGATAATTTAGTATAGACCAAGTTGAATCAAATACAGGGTGATTATAATTAAAGTCCCACTTTCAAAATGCTGTAAAAAAAGAACCATTCGTCACAATGAGTTCAAATTTGAACTGAAGATACTTGAAGAATGGTGAAACGGTATGGCACAAAAAAAAAAGTTCAAAAAAAGTTTCACCGATTTTTCCCATCCAATTTGGTATGACCTTGCCGTGGTGGATGGGTTTTTAACTAACAGTATATCACAACTGTTGAATGACTTGGAAATCATTTTTTTTCCGTCAATAAACCGAAGCAACCAAGCACATAGAACACTACAGGTGGTTTAATGTGCAACTCATGCCAAATACGTTGTAATTTCGATTTAAAATATCACTGGCAGCCGAATTCACTTTCTTTATACCGCTTACAGCGCCATCTAATAATACACTTTGGAATCTTTTCTTTTGATGCCGTACCGTTTCCCACTTCATCATGTACCTTCAGTTCAAATTTAAGGTTATTGTGAAGAGAGGTTTTTTTTTACAGCATTTTGAAAGTGTGATTTTAATTATAATCACACCTACACCTTATATTCTTTTATAATTAGGCTGCTTAGATGAGTCAATAATTTCAAATCCCAAAAAAATTCATTAGTAATGCATTTTTTTCTATAACATTGTAAAAGCTACATAGTTTTTGATAAATATTTCTTATACTTTCAATTATAAATAAAAGTCTTTCGATTCTTTATCAAAATAATTTAGTTATATTTTAACAATGGCTTGGTTCTGATTAGAACACGGAAGCAAATGTTATCTTGTTTTTTATAATTCTATAATTTCATACTTTCCTTGAAATAGAACAATTCACATCAATTTTGACATCGATAAGAATCATAAGCAACAATTTTAGTTCATCAGGCTATGTAATAATCCATTATAAAAATTAAAGTAATTATGTGTACACACCATTGTATTGAAATGCTATTTTCAAAATTAAATTCTCCTTAAATAGAAAATTATTTGCACATTTTATAGTATACCTAACTTTCCCATACAAAGTATTTTGCATTAGATTTGAATATAAATAAGTAAAAAAAAAAATCATATTTCCTTCCTTAAATGCAAAAAAATCTTCGCATTATATATGATAGCGAAGTTTTCATTTACAAAGTGTGCTATATAAGATTAAATATAAATAAATTTAATATAAAATAATTTATAAAAGCAAGTTTTATTATTATATGAAATGTGCAATTTTATTTATTTATTTGAATTTTTATTTTATCTTTCATTTATTTATATTTATATTTTATATTTTATTTATTTATTTTATTTATATTTTATATTTTATGTATTTATTTTATTTATATGAGAGTTAAATATAAATTTAAAAAAAACAAATTTCTTCTCCTAAATTTATATATCTAAACTTAAAAATAAATAAAATATAACATATAAACATAAAATAACAATATAATATATAAACGATTTTTGCATGTTTTTATTTTAAATTAAAGCATCTCATCTCAGTAAAAGTTAATGTTTCATATTCTTGAATGAATGTTGTTTCTTATTCCACTTGGTCAACAGCAACATCTAGACCAAGGGTGGCCAACCCGCGACCCGTCTTGAATATTTTTAAGACCCGTGAGATTTATCACACTTTTGCAAAATATATTTATTTTATAATGTCCAAAGTAACGAAAACCAATGTATTAAAAATATACATTATGTGTGACTCCATATATTCAAAAATGAGCTGTCGAAATTATGAGAAAAAATTAACTTTGATTTTAAAATAATATTCATAAGATCATTCATTCTTATGACAGATATTGTCTGTTTTATTTATGAATGTACACTTAGTTGAATTAGTTAGTGCTTTGAGTTCAACTTACACCTGCGAATCGTTTTTTTCTAAAATGAAACTGACCAAACACAAAACACGCTCAAGCATAACGGACGCTAACCTGCAACACCAATTACGTTGTGCATATCCATGAAATGATTACATCTTTAGAGGTCTACATCGTGAAATCACCTCCTTCCCAGGCTATATCACTTGTTTTATCCAGAAAATCTAGCCAGAACTCCAGCCATGGATTGTCGCCAACTGGCGGATGAGCTGTTCGAACTCGATTTTCCTCAAATGATTTGAACGCATTGTAACAAGTGATGGCTGTAAACACTGTCACAAATGTCCCATAAAAATAAATGCGAGTCCTTAAGCAGTGTGCGTAAAACTTTACATCAATCGCTGTACAAGCTATACGAATCGTTCTATATTGCTAAGTGGTTTACAGATTTAGGTATGAGCCCTCGTCGTTTATCCTAAGCGTCGTCCGGTTGATCTGCCTGCATTGCAATGGAATGCTGGTGGCTTGTCGCAACCAAAAAGAACTGATCTAATAAACATCTACATCGCCTTGGGACTTTTGACGAACCAAAATACATTCTTTATGATTTGGCAGAACTAATGAACCGAGCTCATCTCCATCGTGGCTTAGCACTTCATGCGACCTAATGGCCAATTGGCTAGCGCTCTGGACGTTGGTATAGCAGGTTTCAGGTTAGAATCTTGGCGGTGGAATGGACGTTTAAAAGGGGTTCGGAATCCACGTTAAACTGTAGGTTCCGGTCTGTTTAGTGTGCACAAGATTACCGTAGAGCGACAAACCAAACCAAACTTGGCACTTCATGGCAAATCGAAACGGCGAAATGCTGGCAAGCTAGAGAACTCTTAAGGCAATGACTTTGGTCAACTTTGTTAAACACTTTTGTATGCATTTTCTTCTTCATTTTGTATTTTTCTCATTTTTGTATTGTCTCGCCAATGGAAATTTTAAAAAATGGCAGTACACACTCTTGTTATCTTGTTTGAATGCTTTTCTCAAGGATATTCTTCCACATTATAATGACACGATATGGAACAGTATTACAACCCCCCCTTCAGCCTTCTGGGGCCTGATGGTCGAGTGGCTAGCGCTCTGGCGCTTGGTATCACCCGGCGGTGCCATGGATGTTTGTAGGGGTTTGAGATTCACTTTAAGCTATAAGTCCCGGTCTCATATGACCGTTGAGCGTCACATAGCCCAATCAAATTTCTCACCCACATCATTCTCAAACTGTAAAGGGGCAACTCAGCTCTAGGCACAGTGATGTGGTGTAGTGTAGTAGTAGTAGTAGTAGCCAACCCCTTTCCCCCTTGTGTTGACATTTCTTTGATAACTTTGAAGCTTCTACAAAGCTTACATTTCAGTAGTGAATTTATCTCATGTCAAAATGACTGGTATTTGAAAATAGAAATAGCTATATTTATCTTATGTAAGATGGTTTGTGCTAATTAGATATTTCGAACTCATTGGTATTGAATCTAACAGACAAATGTCATGTTATTATAAAATATTATTGTATTGTCAACTGCTGAATACCATGGATCATAAATTTACATATGATCTTCAAAAACTGTATTTTAGATGAATTATGTAGATTAAACAATTTTGACTATGCCATGTCTGTGAAAATATTTACTTCAATAAATTATTTAAATGAGTAATTTATGGTTTTGGACACAAATAAACAAATGTAAAGAAATTCGGTCATTTAATTCACTTAAATAATTTTTACAAAAAAAAAAAAAAAAAAAAATCTATTTAGGTTTCAGCAGAAAAAAATTGCAGCAGATCTATTACAAGAAATTAAATCTTTATTTATTTTATTTTTATTTAATTTTAAAATTTAAAGTTAATTTTCCCCTTATATTAATGATTTTTCTTCATTTTTCTGAATGGGATACTACGAAAAGCCATAATGATTGTGATAGTTTCCTCAGTCGTGTTCACTGTGATAAGTGAGATTCATGTTATACCCCAAGATGTTTCACATATTTATTTGTCAAAGTCAAATTCTTGCTTGATGTTTATTTTTTATGTTTTTATCAATCACTGTATCACAGTGATTGACATCAATATCAGAATTGTATCAAAATCAGCATTCAACTTTACAAAAGCATAAAATTTTTTTATACATTAGAATACAATTTTTTATTTTAATCCGTAAATATAATTAAAAATGTATTAAATAATTAAAAGGTTCCTATACGTTTTTGACTAGTGCTTTTTTTTCAATTTACATAATTCATCTAAAATACAGTTTTTGAAGATCATATGTAAATTTATGATCCATGACAATATCCTGACGAATAATTTTAATGATGATTTATTGATTAATATATTTCAATCAATTTCAGGATGTGATAGTGGTTTTGGGCTCCAGCTAGCCAAGCGATTGGACAAAGGCGGTTACCATGTCTTCGCAAGCTGTTTGAATCCCAATGGACCTGGAGCTGATGATTTAAAAAAGAGTTGCTCTAAAAGATTACAAATTGTTGAGATGGATGTAACTAAAGATGACAGTGTTAAAGAGGCTGTAAATTATGTGAAAGATAATTTGGGCACTTCTGGTAAGTAAGAATACAATTCAATTATTATTAGTATATTGATATAAATATACAAATAGCAACAGGCTATTTGATTATATATTCAATTGACAGAATTCAGACATTTTAATAATATATTATGAAATACAGTAACCTTATATGAATTATTCAATTAAAATTTATCAGAATTACAAAATGTGTTGCACTGATAATTTTATTTAGATATGAGTATTGACGACAATTAAACGAACTAACGACAGGGACGAAAAGAAATCTCGTGATAGGTGGTGATGTGATAAAAGATACCGAGTCTTTGTCATAAACTGCAGGACTTTGATTAAAAGTTGGAATTTTTTTTAAATTTTTATTTTTGTTTTCCAACTATACCTAAAATAATTGTTTTGTTTATCCATTAAACAACACAAATGAGCTTTCTAAAAATAAAAATTAAGTTAAGAAGATATTAAAGACTTCTTCAATCTTTTTTAAAGTATGAAATCTGAATTGAAATATCTCTGACGTTGACGTCTATGAATTAGACATCAAGCATTATAATAGGTTTATTTCTAATTATTTTCATTCTATGATTTTATTTCTTATATCTCATATACGCTGACAAATACCAGTCTGTTGGCCACAAAATTATTACACTTTTAACAGCAAATATGCAGATATAGCATTTTCAGAAAACCCCGCTGGGATTTGGTAACACTGTACCTACATTGCTCTACTAGATGTTGAAATGCAACTAGTTGTAGCCTTTTGGGTTAGAAACCTTTTTCTAAATGAAAGGTTAGGAATCACGATGATTAGGAACTGGAGAGGGGAGGGGGAGACATATATAGGGATATATTTAATTTTTTCATTCGTCATTTGGTATTACGTTAATATGGGGGTTGGGTGTTGCCATACTTTGCTTTTGATCTGTTAATAAGAACAAGTTAAATTAATATACAATATTATATTTTTTTATGCCCCATCTAATCATTTAGGGTTAAATACCCTCCCTAGAAGTCCATGTTTAATGTTAAGAATTGTAAATGAAAAAATAAATAAATAAATAAATAAAAGTTATACAATATTATATTTTATAAGTATAATAAGGCATAATATAAAATATGGCAATTTAAAAAATGTCAGAAACACACTAAAACAAATGTACTGGTTATACTGCTGACGATTCTTCTTCAACGTTTTTTTTTTGTTTGGTATTTAGATTTCACCAAAGCTCTATTTTGAAACCACGAAAGGCTTTTACAGTTTACGGATTCGTCACAATCCATTGTCAGGATAAATAAAGAAACTTTGTTTCGGCTTCTCTTATAGGCTCTCGAACCAAACTTTCAAAGTTTGGAAATTAAATGCGTTTGATTCATGTTTCATATATAAATAATATTCATATTAACATGTCTGCATTCTTGTTTGATATATTCTTAAACATCCTTAAATCCTAATATGTCCTTTATTTACTAAGCTGTTTATTTTTAATTCCTTTTTAGTTATCATACCATTGCTTTGTATTAATTATTGCTGGATTATTTAGATTTCAAACGACAATTTTTTTATGACTTCTGCTGTAAAACAACATCAAACATCTTATGTTTTCAACATTATTCTAATCATTCAAAATAGAGCTTTGGACATTATAAATTTAGAAAACTCATTAGATTGTTTTAATTCATGACATTTAATTTTTTAAACATATTTTCATTGGTTAAATAGCATTATATCAATATGGGCGTTGGGTGTTGCCATACTCTACTTTTGAGCTGTTAATAGGAATAAGTTAAATTAATATACAATATTATATTTTTTTATGCCCCATCTAATCATTTAGGCTTAAATATCCTCTAGAAGTCCATGTTTAAAGTTAAGAATTGTAAATAAAAAATTAAAATAAAGAAACCTTATGCAATATCATATTTTATAAATATAATAAGGCATAATATAAACAAACAACATCGAAATATTATATAACTGTTATGAGTAAAAATGAAAAAAATATGAGAAACACACTAAAGAAATTAATGGTTATACAGTTGACAAGTTATCTGTTAATTATTTTTTTGTGTGTGTGTTTAGAAATTTTTATTTGTAGTACTTTGAGTATTAATTGACATTATAAATAAAAAATATTAATATGCATTTAATTAATAAGTCATTCTGGTATTTTGACGTTTGAATTTTTTTAAATAGAATATTCTTTCATTTTTGAACCAGCAAATATGTTTCTCTGCTCTGCGAAAAGATTTTGTTTTTAAACTTATTATTTAACTCTTTTCACCTATTATTAACTTCTTTTTTTACTTATTATACTTTTTATTAATATTTTTAAACTTATTATAATTTTTATGATTATTTACAAAATGCTTAAAGTTTTAAGTATTTTATTTCTTGAATTTAATGCAGAGGCTTACGTAAACATAGAGAAGAAATAACTGAACATCACGCAAGTGGAAATGATAAAAATTCTCAATATAATATTAACATATATTTGGGACATATTAGAGAGTTTTTGCATACCGTATTTTGGACGTCCGTTAGTTTTTTCCCCCTAGCGCGCATGCTTATAGGAAATTGCGCATGCGTATCTGTAATAATGTCTCCTATGAGCATGCGCGCTAGGGGGAAAAAGCTAACGGACGTCCAAAATACGGTATGCAAAAGCTCTCTATTAAGAACTAAAATCAAATTTATACATTAAACAGAAAACCATTTAAGAAAAAAATTTTGTCACCGTCTTAGTTTATTTAGGAAAGAGATTTCTGAAATATATGTGGAATAAGTATAATATTATTTCATTCTTTTGGTTTTTCAGGAAATCACATTATATTGTTTTTATACAAACCATTACTTTTTTTTCTCTAGAGTTATGGGCCATTGTCAATAACGCTGGAATCCAAAAGGGATTCATAACAGAGCTTACCAGCATTCAGGATTTCAAAGACACCATGGAAGTGAATGCATTCGGACCTGTAAGAGTCACCAAAGGTTTTCTTCCTCTACTGAGGCAATCCAGAGGACGAGTCATCAATATAGCAAGCTTGGCAGGTCTGGATTTTTTTTTTTTTTTTTTTTTTTGAAAAAAATTTTAATCGATAATTTTTAACAGACCTTTAAAGTAAGTTATTTAGTCTCAAGAAATCTCCTTTTCTTACATCCTTTGTTGGAATTTTCGTTTGATAAAATGCTTTCAGCGAATTATTCTAAATGTCCTGTTCCTGATTTAAATGATTTCAAGTGAATTCGTATGTAAACACATAATATACATAAAAATATCTTCAAAACAGACTATTTGCGCCGTATTACATGGCGCCCTTATTATCCATCACATTCCAGGACGTAAATGTTGTTGTTGCAATAAATATTGTTAACGCACTAGATATCTGTTACAGATTGTGTCATGGAGATGATGGATTCAAATGTGGAAATCGACGTATAGCCACTCTATCGTCAATGTTATAGAGACATCATGTCCTCTGGTCTGGGTAATCACATTGTTGGACCCTATATGCTGCTGCAATTCTTGTGGGAAATTCATATTTGGTATTTCTCCGTGATATACTAATAGTTTCCGTGGGGACATATCTTTAGTCGTAGTATATGATCTGTGTTTCCAATATGATGGAAGAACAACGGATTTACGTTTATCTGTATGTGAATGGCTGGATTTGGAATACCTAGGCCTATGTATTAGATAAGGTGGGAGGAAGGTCTGGTTATTTGGCGCGGTTTAATAGCGCAATGGTAAATTTTGCCAGGGCATTGTACATCGCCACGTGCATATTTCGATATATTTCATCCTTATTTTGAGTACCTACTCATGTAGCAATATGTTATATAGAATTACAGCTGTTTCTGTTATTAAACCTTCTTTCCATTCTGTTATGATATATATATATATCTATCATAACAAAATATATCATGCAGGTTAATATCATTCAGAAGAAAGGGTTGATAGCCCTAATATAGCGATAAATTATAAAAGTTATCAATTACAAGTCATTGCTACTAGAATAAATGGAAACTAAGTTTAAAAGGAATTGGTATAGTAGCAGAATTTGTTAGTTACAGATCAGCAATTCAGAAAGAACAAAAGTGTTATTATATGTATATATAAATGCAGCCCACTTACATCAATAGTAATTATAATGCACTTGTAATGTCTACGATAAATTTATTTCTTATTTCCCTAGTGTGACTGTAAAATTATTGTTTATTATATTAATCTGTATCTAATAGTTGAGTGTTCTTTTGCTTTTTTAATTTTTGTTACGTTATTGTTTTGTCAGTAATATATATATATATATATATATATATATATATATATATTAATAACAAAGCAAAACATCTATCTATCTATCTATGTATTTTTATAGATAGATAGATAGGTAGATCAATAGATGCAATGCATAGATATTTTTGAGCATTGATGTCCCCAGCATTCCCCTTGTGTGTTCCAGAAATAACTCACTGACAGAAGAGAAGGGAGAATATTTACTTCAGAGGGGACTTTTAGGCATAAATGCTAATATTTACGTGTTATATGAAGGAAGACCAGAAAACTTCTTCTAAGCAATCTGGCAATTGACATTGGACGATTTACACGCGCTGTTTAAATCACTATCGAATCTATCCTATAAAAAAAACAGATATTTTCAATGATCTAAATTAATGAAACTTTTTTTGTTTAGGTCGAATATCTCTTCCGGCCTGCGCTCCTTATACAATGAGCAAATTTGCTTGCGTTGCATTCAGCGAAAGCCTCCGATATGATCTCGATGTGTGGGGTGTGCGTGTCATTTCTATTGAACCGGAATTCTTCCAGTAAGTTATGCCACGTATTTATTTCTCAAAAGCCTAAATACTTTAAGGAATTATTGTTGATTATTTGGACTCAAAGTATCATACCAGAGAGGAATAAGATTTAAAAGATTTAAAATAACTAAGTATAAGATACTTTGTATAACTACTTTAAACTAACTAAATATAAGTAACTAAATAACAATCTTTAAATAACTAAACATAAGATTTAAAAGATTTAAACAAATTTCAGTTTACTGAATGCTCAAATATAGTGTTCTCTTGCATATTATGTTTATGGAAGGCATTATGTTGTATATCTTGAATCTTAATAATAAATCTTTTATGGCAGGCATTATAATTGTATCTCTTGAATCTTAATAATAAATCTTTTATGGAAGGCATTATAATTGTATATCTTGAATCTTAATAAATGATCTGGGGCAAGAAAAATTTATGTTAACTGATGATATGTAACAAAAAAAGGTTCGAAGTTTATAGAAAATAATGAATTTCTTCTTTCAAGAAATCAATTGTAACAATTGTATGAAAAAGTAAAGCTTTTATACTTTCCTACAATAAGATTTATGAAAATAATGATGAATTTTATATATACGGATATTAAAAAATTAAACTACACTTGTCATTTATCCTACTGACGTGAGTAATTAGAACATTTTTAATCAGAAGAGGAATTTGACTGTATTACACGTTATATTTCATCCACAATCCAATGCCTATGTACTATGGCCAATTAAAGTCTGGTGTGCTTTTGTTCTGCTGTGGATGTCACTACTTTATATGGTTGAATTATTACAAGTGATGCATCTCTCAGTGCATGCTTGGTTAATGATGTTTTTGCGGCACATCACGAGTTTCAACTCTCTCTTCATTCTACTCTTTAATTAATTTCTTACATCATGCAAAAGATACATATATTTCTTAACATTAATTTCCTACTACCTTTCAATCTGATAAATTTATTTATTCCTTATATGAAACTATTCTACCAATTTTTCATTTTACATCTAGTACTATATACATTAAAAAATGTTGTCAATAAAGCTTACTATTGTGCCAATAAATGACAGACAACTTACCATAGTGATAAATATCTCACTATTATTGAACTATTTTAATCAACTCTGTAATAGAAGTATCGGAATTTAATTTCTCAACTTTTTCCATTAATCTGATATATTATTTGCCTTTGAAATTAATGCAAATGCCTTTTGTACTGTAAACAAGCAATATAATTTTTTTTAAAAAGTCAATTCCTACTTTTTTTTCACTATATTGCAGAAAGTCCTTTATAAATAAAGTTGAAATTTTCTTCTTACATCTGGCGCCATCTATTGGTAATACATACAACTTAAATCTTAAATCTAAAAAAAACTAAGATTAATTAATTAAATTTAATTAATGAATTAATATTTGAAAAACTGTATTAACATCCAGTGTCATCCACTACAAGTTTCAAAAAATGTAATTGAACTTGAGTGGATGAATAAAAAGTATTTCATTAACGATTGAAAATTATAAGATATATATATATATATGGAGAGTGTGAACTAATAGTTGGACTTGAAAAAAAATGATTCCGCAACAATATACATTCTGAAATTTTATTTCATTTTAATAAAAAAATTTAATATTTTTATTTAGATTGCTTATTATATTATAAAATAATATTTTTTTTTTACAGGACCGACATGACTAAAGTAGAAAATCTTAGGCAGCGTGTTGATGACACTTTTGCTTCTATTGATGACGATGTAAGAGAAGATTATGGCAAAAAGTTCATCGAAGATTTCAGAGCGAGGGTTAATTTAATGTCAGCATCATCAAAAGTTTACAAAGTTCTGAATGCCCTTGAGTTGGCAATTAGTTTAGAGCATCCTAGTTTAGTTTACAGGCCATGTAGAAACTGTATTGTTGCAGTATTATACAGAATCTTTGAATATTCACCAAAAGTGATGCAACTCTTAATGGTTAAGTTTTATTTCTATATTACAGGATTCCCAAAGCCTAAGGAAGCTGACAATAATTTGTAATGCAATAATTTTTGTTGTTTGTAAAGTTTTTAATAATGTAAATTAGTTAAGATCAATTTTGTAATGAACTACATCAGCAGAAGCAATGTTTGGTTAGAACGATCGTTGGAGCAGACTGAGTGACTGCAGTAGAAATCACTCAGTTACGTTTAATGATGATTTCTTGAGAAAGCTGTGCATAAAAATTTACCATATGATGATTTTCTCATGTTTGTTCCATCCCTGTTTGGTTGTTCTTTGCTTAAAATGTATTAATTAATTAAAGTATTTTTGATCACAATGGGTTTTAAATGCGTTCTCGTTATTTTATACGGTAGAAATCAGAAGGCTACATTAAAAATGACTACTTAATTATGGTTAATTTTAACTGCCCATTATATAATGGAACTATATGCATTTAATTTTTGGTATTTGATATTTAATTCGATAAAACAAGTAATATAAAAAAAATTTTAAGTCACTTCCTACTTTTTTTTTCACTATATAGCAGAAAAATCCTTTACAAATAAAGTTGAAATTTTCTTCTTAATCTGGCGCCATCTATTATTAGATACATGCAACTTAAATCTAAAGAAAAAAAAATTAATTAATTAAATTTAATTAATAAATTAATATTTGAAAAAACTGTATTAACATCAAGTGTATTATTAAGTGTATGTGTAAAAAGTATTTTATTAACGATTGAAAATTTGAACAAGATATATATAGGGAGAGTGTGAACTAATAGTAGGCATTGAACAAGGTGAAAAATTAACTGTTCTGGACATCATTCAAACTTTCGTTCAGCCTTTCGTTGCTGCCATTATTTAGGCCGCCGTTATTAATTGCAGCAAAAGCCTCTTTCTGAATATTAACAGAAATTCCACTTGAGTAAGAAAGGCAGTTTACTTTTCGGAACAGAAAAAAAAATTGAAATGTAATGAAATGTGAATTTTTATTATAGGACAAATATCAAAATGCTATTTTATGTAGCAACAAACGCCATTACAACTTCTGTAATAGATTCTAAATGAGCTAGACATTTGACAATTGGCAAGACATTTTGAAGTTTATTTTTGTAAAACAAGATATTTCTTTTCTTTGAACATGAATGTTCTAAATAAAACACAATTTCTTTTCCAAAGTAGAACATCTCAGTCATCTTTTTAACCATTTGGCTAGAAAAGCTTATGTTATTTTTAGGCAAAAAAATAAGAAAATAATATACGTTGTTGTTGTTATGAGCTAGACAGTTGACATTCGGAAAGCTATTTTGAAGTTCATTTTTGTAAAACAAGATATTTCTTTTCTTTGAACATGAATGTTCTGAATGAAAGACAATTTCTTTTCCAAAGTAGAACACCTCAGTCATCTTTTAACCATTTGGCTAGAAAAGTTTATGCTAATTTTAAGCAAAAAATAAGAAAATAAAATACGTTGTTGTTTCCAATGTCATTCGCATTTCGACTTATCAGAAGGGTTAAGCTCATACGGGATGGCATTGCTCCATATTTTCTCTGCACAATTAGGAATAAACTATTTCCGGGCAGTTAAGTATTCTCCTCCTTCTCTCTTAGAGCCCGATAGAAGTAATTTCTATTTTACAGACTTATCGGGCTTTTCTCCAGTCGGAAGACGGAAATTTTTTTTTCGGCATTGAACAAAACTTCTGCAGTTTGGAAATCAAATGATTTGCTACAAGGCCGCTTTAATCCCAAATAATAAATAATAAATACACATACAATAGAGAAATTTACCATAAGTGATTACGTTCAAAATAATAAATACATATAAAAATGCATAACAAAATAGAAAAAAGCAACAGAGAAGTAAGCATATCTATTCGATTAAGTATTTCATGTAGCGTGATGTAGCTATAATAAGATTGAATAAATACTCTATAATAATAAAAAGTTTTATTTTTGAAAACTATCCAGAGCAAAATTTCTTATAGATAGATAGATATATAGATTTTCTGATTCTATAGGTTTAATATATATATATATAGATCTATATTAAATATATACTATAGATCTTCTGATTCTAAGCATTTTATTCCATGGTTGAACAAATTCTTTAACAATTACATTATGATTCATATATTACCATCCTGCTAAAATGGTTTGACACAAATTTCGTTCCTTTAAACGATTATATGGCTTTTCACATTCAAGGGACGCCCGAAATAATCGAAAACAATGTTCAAGCAATAACATTCATTTATAGTGTAAATAGAACAAAAAACGCTATTAACAATATTAGAGTAATTTTTTAATTTAAATTTTCTACATTGTGTTTGATTATATTTAAAATAACTATTAATAATATTCGTATTCAAGTGAATGCAAAATGAACAATTTTGCAGATTTTTAAAGAGAGCAGATTGTTGGTATTCGTCCTTTTGAGGCATTGATAACTACGGTTCAAAAGTTTTGAAGTTTATAGAAATTAAGTTTCGAAAGACGTGTCAACATTTAAGGCTCATGGACAAATATTATCTGCGAGACAAATTTGAAAGAAAACAAGTAATATAATATATATACATAAAAAAAAAAAAAAAGTCAATTCCTATTTTTTTCCCCACTATATTGCAGAAAAGTCCTTTATAAATAATTTTCATCCATTTTAAGTTTATCTGGCCCCATCTATTGGTAGATACATGCAACTTAAATATAAAAAAATAATATTAATTAATTAAATTTAATTAATGAATTAATATTTGAAAAATTGTATTAATATCAAGTGTCATCCACTACAATCTCAAAAAATGTATTTCAACTTGAGTGGATGAATAACAAGTATTTTATTAACGATTGAAAATTTGAACAAGATATATATATAGGGAGAGTGTGAGCTAATAGAAGGAATTGAAAAAGTCACTTCCATAAGACTGATGTTGAAAACAATTGCGATCCTGTCATTCTTTTTCCTTAAAAATTAAAATAATTTCGCTATAATGAATGAAGCATCATATTTTACTTCACTATGTGGCGTGTTCCTATTCCAAGAGGGTCCAAACAGTCTAATCCAAAGGCGCTTATATATTAGTAATATAATATCCCATTTTTTAAGGCATTTATGCTATTTTGGTCAACAACTGTATCTCAATAAATACATAGTTTATGCTATCAATGATTTAAATTTTGTATTATAAGTACGAGGGGGCCTGATGGCCGAATGACTAGCTCTCGATGCCACAGGTTTCAGTTCGTGTTCCGGAGGATCGGATGCTTATCGTGCTTATGGATGCTTATAGTGGTTCGAAATCCATTTTAAACAGTAGGTCCAATATGATTGTTAAGCGTGACAACTCTACCTCGTAAAAAAAAAAAACATCTCCTAGTTTGGAATCTGCCACTTTGCATACGGCCATGGTAACACATAAACTGTAGTTCCGGAGGATCGGATACTTATGTTGCTTATGGATGCTTATAGTGGTTCAAAATCCATTTTAAACAGTAGGTCCCGGTCTAATATGATTGTTAAGCGTGTCAACCCTACCTCGTAAAAAAAAACATCTCACAGTTCGGAATCAGCCACTTTGCATACGGCCATGGTACTACATGAACTGTAGTGTCGAGGAGTTAGTTAGCTATTAAAAGTATGATAAAGAATAATCTCTATAAGGCTTTGGGGACTATTTCGCAGATTTAAATATATAATATATACAGTAATTTACGTCAAAATCAATAACAACTAGCTTCCTTTCAAATAATTCGAATTGTTACTGCCTTATTTGAATATAAATTTAATATAAAAGCTCAATTAAAATAATATAATACTATGTTAACAGTTACTTTTTTAAAGTATTATTAAGAAAATAAACTGCAACAAATGACAGTTAATAAATGTGTAAAAATATTAGGAAATAAGAATTTTTATGAAAAAAATAATACGCCAAAGAAAAAGAAAATGAACAGCTATAATCAAATACTTTATCTCTGAAAGATTATACTGTTAAGAGGCTCTTCTACAATGACCAAGATATTTGTATCTTATTTACTGTATAAATCACCAAGAAAAATTATTTGTAATCAAAAAATTATTTTTGATAAATATTTTGGTACTTTACAACATTAATTTAGAACAAAGCTGGTGATAGAATCAAAAATATATATTCTCTAAGAATTCTCGAGAAATTTATAAAAACTTTTTATGTCTAGAAAATGGTTATAATGCTGTTCCAATTCTTGAAACCAGTAAACGTGCATTTATCCTTAAGCATCAAAAAGAATAATATTTTGACTTTTTGAAAATAAAAAGAAATATTTTTAGTTTCATTGGGTTGTTCATCACGAAGAAAGCCCCGAGAAAACTTATTTTAATGATTAATTTTTAAAATATTTTTGCTCATTCAAGAATCAGTTTATTTTACTACAAGTATGTCTGTATAAATATTGTCAAAAATAATGAAATTACTGACATAATAGTTTTTGTAACTTGTTGAGATATTTTTCTTAAAATTGCACTGGAAAGCTATAAAACAAATTTAGTTTTTAGACGAAAATGATATAAAAATTTTAGTGCTATTATTCTCTGCTTCCAGTGAAGTTTTAGCATTATAAATTTTTTTGTTTATTTTCTAAATCATTTTGATAGGATCACGTTTGATAGGATTGGCATTCGAAAAAGGAGTAAGAATTTTAATTATTTGAAGATAACACACATATATATATATATATATATATATTATATATTGTAGCATTTTTTCTCACGGAAAGAGTTTTGGTATTTCATTACCAGGAGAGAGGAAAGTATGATATTTGACAAATATACAAAAACACCCCATCACTCAAATTTGTCAGCAGACAAGTAGTATTGTGAGTAGTTATATTACACGCAATTAGTATTTTTTACTAATTGAAAAAACTTGTCATTCAAATCTGATAGTAGATGTATGATATCATGTATAATGAGGAAATTAGCGAATGTCTGTGCGAAAAGTTCTTCATTGGTCGAAACTATTACAATTGGAATATGGATACACATGAGTTGTTTCATTGCGATTTGTGATAGATCATGGGCTGAGAAATGTCTACTCCAAGTAGAAGTGAGAGAAGTTGACTGAGGATTGTCTTAAAAGGTGGTTTTTTTATGAAGAAAAGGGAGAGTTCTGTTACGAGTCGACCAAAAGTGTTGTTAGTTTTCTCTGAAGTGACGGAGTTTGTGCTTTTTTTTTTTTTCAAAGTGAGCCCCTTGTGGTTTCGTGAATCACAACGTGTGATAATTAAGCTCTGTCGCAGACCAGGCAGTTAGATTAGTTGACTCGAGAACTCTGAAAATCTCAGATCTTGGAGTGAACTGCACTTGTAATTTAATCTTGGATTTGTGAATCAAATTTAAATCTTTAATTTTCTTTTTTTTATAAATAATAAATTATAATCCAGAATTTTGAATGTATATATATATATATTTAATATTATGCTTGTAAATAAAAATTACAGTGTTCCTATGATCCTGAAAGTGGGCCTCTTCTTGAAGCTGTTATAGGTCTAATATAGGCCGAGACGCTGCAATATAATATAATGATTAAAAAATCAAAACGTTTCAGAGTAAAGTTTTAAGGACAATGTATGTTCTATAAGATTTAATATCATAATAATAAATATTTTCTCCTTTTTTTCTTAATTTCATCATTTAAATGAATATATTTCTACAATTAATAAATTATAAATATTATTTTTTTAAATTTTTTCTAAAAATGAACGATACATTTTAAAGAAGTCGAATAATCAATAAAACACAGAAAATAATAAAAACCAGTTGTGCGATATTTTATAAAAATATTTATTAAACTTTAAATATATGAAATTATTAATATTAGCTTAAAATTATTAAGTTTAAATTACGTTTTAGTTACATTAAATTATAGCTTAATATTGAAGTTAAGATAATGTGTTTAAAGTGTATAAAGCTTAATATTAACAATCAAATTTTACTAGAGTTTCTATATTTAAATCATCGTTTTATTAGGTATTGATATTTTTAACTATGGAATTCAAAATTAGTAACAAAATGTTGCTTTTAATAAAACATTTTAGACAGTATATATTTGTAAATCTTCCTATTTATATATTTTTAAAATTATTTCAAAATTTCGCAACTTTTAAATAATTTTTTAAATTTATGTTTTGTTAGATTCACAACATATAAATGAAAAAAAGGCTTCACTTTTAAAACAATTGGTTATATTAAATAAAACAATAATTTAAAACTGTGTAAAGCTTTAATTGGAAATCCGGTGAATATGAATGATTTCAGCGTATTTCTATATTTTTTCTTGTCAATTATAATCAGAGTTGAAGATTAACTACACGCTTTACTATAGTTATAATAAATACTTAAATTTAAAAATTTTGACCTTTACGAGTAGTTACAGTGTTTTGAAAACTAACAAAATGTTGAAACTGCATTCAATATTTGTCCTACATGATTTATTAAATTAAAGAACCTAAAAATGTCTTTTTCCAGCAGTTATGCTGTTAAAAGAACATAGTAGAGAAAAAAAGACCTCTGTACTCGTATAAAATACTATTACATCAACATATAATGACGTACAATACATTTAAATTATGAAATGTTTAATATTTTTCTGTCAGCAGCTTTATCAGGCATATCTCTTAACTCAGTCTCTTGTGTGCTTGGAGGCACAACTTGTCCATTTTGCTGAAAAATAAAATAAAATAACACTAAATGTAAATTAAAAAAAAAAGGGGCTAAATTTTACAAACAAACAGAAATAATTCATAATATAAACTTTAAGTAGAAATTTCTTAGTTTTTGATTTCTGGTATATTTGTGTTATGTTGTTACATCTAATCCTCAGTGTTCTGCAGAGCGGGACGAACATCTCATGAGTAATCTATTTATGGATAGAGGGAACAGGGGCAGCTTCTGTTGGGATGGAGCACCAGAAGGTAGAAGTCTGACTTGACTCTGCCGCTGAAGAAGGAGGGCAGTGCCTTCCGCGAGGACTTTTAGGGGGAACTACCCGCATTTGCGTATCGTATTGGAGAAATCCCGGAAAACTCCCACCAGGTAGTCCCACAAACGAGACCAGATGTTGAACATCACAAACGCCATCGAGTGTCCCCTTTTTCTGAAACAGTGTCTACAACAGCCCCCCCCAGAGAATTGATGCCTAACGCCTCAGCCTCATGCTCACCAGCAACGCACGTTGCCACTGAGCCACAAGTTGGGCATATTTATATTATAAATTATACAAGCCTCAAATAGATTTAAAACGTTCCTGTAAGTACACACATAGAAAATTAACATCTAACTAATTTTTTTCTTTTGTTAAAATTGTATAAAAATTTCGTAATTGTGAACATTTCATTTTAGATGTTGTAAGAAGAATTCAATATTATAAACTGAAATTTTCTTATACTTTTATACAGTTCTAACCAAATTTCTGATTGATTAATCAATGTTCGGATTGTCACATTTCGAATTCAAGTTCTAACCAAATTTCTGATTGCCACATTTTGAATTCAAGTTCTAAACGAATTTCTGATTGACACATTTTGAATTCCAGTTCTAACCAAATTTCTTACTATTCACTTTGAATTCAAGTTTGGTGTGAATGCAAAATAAGAGCAATTTTCTTGCTCAATCAGTTATTTATTTGTTTGAACACAATCGAAGTAATCTTTAGAGGCAAATATTCATTTCTGATAAAAAAAATTGAAGATGTTGGTACATTTGGTGTCTGAAACTCTTTTTAATAAGATAATATTACACGTCAAAATACACTGAAAATTAAGGAGATGAGATATTTGTACTTTATAAAAGTGAATCAAAATGAATTTTATAGACAAAGTACTGATAATATTTAACTTATCCTTTTACATAGAATGTTGTATTTTGTGCGCGATAACGATGATTTTGTTATCGATAAAATTCAACAAACAATAATCTATTTAACTTTGATACTTACGCAGACGTCTTTATTGAGATGATTGTTCGCAGTAAGTCGATTTGCTCTTTGTGGCGAATGCACGTAGTTGGGTGCTGCCGTGGGCCGGACTTTATTTTTCTTGAAAAGACATCGAAATGTGATCCGGAAGGCTTTCCTGAAGCTTTCATTGCACAGGCCGTAAATGACAGGATTTATAGCACTCTGAGCATAAGTGAGGACATGAGCTGGGAAGTATACTTTCCGGTA
Organism: Caerostris darwini; assembly: GCA_021605075.1. NCBI lineage: Eukaryota > Metazoa > Arthropoda > Arachnida > Araneae > Araneidae > Caerostris > Caerostris darwini. The sequence goes on along the minus strand of BPLQ01001451.1, from coordinate 426,564 downwards.
CCACGGAGCTAGCTGTGCAATTAAAAGATACCAGTGGGTATTTTACTACAAGGTCACTCATCATAAATTATAAATGAAAGATTTGTTACTAAAACGCATTTAAAATATTGGAAAAAAATAAAATTGGTATTAGAAATTAAAGTGAGAGTATTACTAAGGTTAACACATATGTCATACTTGAAAAAAGTAATTAAGTAAAAAAAATATTTAAAATATTTAATGTAAAAAAATATTTAAAATATTTAATGTGAAAATAAAAATATTTAAAATAAAAAAAAATTTGTAAAATAAAAATAATTAATTTAAAAAAATTGATTAATTCAATATTAATTAAAAATTTAAGTAAAAAAATTAGGTTATAAGAGATCTTTTCATCTTTTTTAATATTATAGAGCAGGGATTTGGCGATTCCTCTACAATGAATCGCCAACTGAATTTTAGAATGCATAAATTTCATTAAAATTATACTGTTATCTTTTATTGCCTATATTGCATATATACTAAATAAATAAATCATTTTATGCATAACTAATGAATCTATCCATATTACCATAATTTAAAAGAGCTGAAAATTGGTATTAATTTTATGGCATATCGTAAAAAAAAATGATAAAAATAATATAAGTATTCAAAAAGGAATTGCAATTTTTGCTGTAAACTTTATTTCTTCAAAAGGAATTCCATAGTATATGCATGTACATACAAGATATGCTATAAAATGCAGCGCTACATCAGTACTGATAAATCGATTATTAAAAGCAATGAATTAAACATATAAATATCATATACAAGAATGTTACAAAATATAGAGCTGTATCAATGCTGATAAATCAAGTATTAAAAGCAATGAATTCAATGATTATTAGAAGCATAAATTCCATATCATATACAAGAGGTGTTATAAAATGCAGAACTACATCAGTACTAATAAATCGGTTATTGGAAGCAATGAATTAAACCTATAAATATCTTTTGTATATGATATGGAATTTATGCTTCTAATAATTGATTGTTAGAAACATGAATTCCATATCATATACAAGAAAGGCTATAAAATACAGAGCTGCATCAATACTGATAAATCAAGTATTAGAAGCAATGAAAATGATTATTAGAAGCAGAAATTCTATATCATATACAAGGGATGTTATAAAATACAGAGCTAAATCGATTATTAGAAGCAAATCTTCCATCCTTAGAAGCAATAGTGCATTACGAAGCGTAAAACTCTTTTTCCGATATCCCTTTAGCACGGAAAAAATGTGGAATGATTTTAAAAATATACGTACAGAATTTCAGATTAATCAATTAATAACTTTAGACTCCACTTTGGGTTCTAAATATACGAATTTATCTGAAAATTATGTAAACTTTCGATTTACAGTAACTTTTATAATTTCAAATTTTTTCTTCTTATTGGCATATTAAAAGTTGAATGAATACGTAAGAAACATAAATGCGCAATTTAATAATCAATAATTATCTTCCGGTTCCACTTTGAAGTCTAAATATGCAAAATTAGTCGTTACAAATCTTCACTACACGTATTACATGGACAGCAATTACGTATTTTTGTAAAATGCTTCAATACAAATTCTAGCTTTACTAATTAGATAGATGAGCAATATATAAAAATGTAATATTAAATTATATAATAAGTATCTGGAACTAATGTTGTTGAAGATTTATTAGAACTCAATCCATACAAATTTGGCCACTTACCATAAAAGAAGAACATTAACATGAAAAAAAAAAAACATTAGAGAAAACAATTAACATTAACAAATCAAAATTACAAAGGGAAAAAACCAGATATTCTTCAAAAATGCCCCCCAAAAAAAAAAAACAGTTAAAAACTAATTAAATGTTCTAAGAATAAAAATTAAAAAAAGCTAGAAGCACCACAATAAAATCCATGTGATCAGGATATATTTTTTTTTGCCTTCCAGTAAAAAGTACACTAATCACTAATCTTAAAAAAATATATATATATATTTTCCTGTAACAGAATGAATCAGATAATTTCAATCATCAATATTTTGAATCAAATAATTTGATATTAAATTTATTTCATATTTTAAACACCATCTATTGTCCATTTTATAATTTAAAAGTCGAATTAGAAGGTATTTATTAATAACAATAAAACTTTGCATTTATGTTTCATCTATATATATATTCAATTTTAATGCTCTAGGAAAGAAAAAAAAAATTTAAATCCAGAAATTTAAAAAGCCCTTAAAAAGTAAAATTTATATCACCATTATAATTACCGTCATTATTATAACCCAATAATAACCATTTCGCAATATTAGAATTACAGCTTTAGCGGGAAAATAATTTAGTGAAAAAAATTTATTTCTCTCCGCACTACTAAACAATCATAAACACTATATTAAAAGTATAACGAAATAAAAAACATTAAGAAAAATATATTTTTTGAACCATACCTCTTGTTGCGGTGGTTTAAAATAACGGTATAAAACAACGATTTGGAAAAGTACCCAAAAAGCAAGATAATTCAGCACATACATGAAAAGTACTTTTATTACCTATAAGAATAAAAATTATTTTGCTTTATAATGTAGTTTTCAAAAAAATAAAAATAACAATAATGTCTATCGTTATATAATTCTTTATTCCTGTACAAATGTAAATGTATTGTAATTTTAATATAAGCTATATCTAACATAACAAATTTTTTTAAAAATAAGGATGTAATTTTTAATGTCTAGCTAATATGTAAGCGAGTAAAGTGACATGAATAGTTGAAATGTTTACAATGCATATTTGCAATGAATAGTTGCAATGTTTACAATGCATATTTGTAATGAATAGTTGCAATGTTTGCGATGAATAGCCCAAAAGAAAAAAGATTCACCCAGGATTTCGGATAAGGAACATATATTGAAAAAAAATAAAACATATATTCAGAATATTATGGACTATTTTGCAATTATTACATTGCGTTTAGAATAATTATGCAGATGGAGAATTTTGTGTTTAAATAAAAGAAATCTAAGTCCTCTTTGCAAATATCGACCAATGTTATATGCAAACATAAAATAACTTTTCATTTAAAAAATATTTACTTCTGGAAATCATCAAAATTATATAATTCCATCAAGGGTTACATAAAAATAATCATTAAACATACTAAAAAAATATTTTCTTTTTGAAAATTCAAATAGGATTTTCATTTCTAAAACTCATAAAAAACGATAATATCATTTGTATGTATCATCCTGTACTATTTTATATAGTAGAGTGAATCCCTTGCAATTAAACTTTTGCAATTATACTCGACATCTTGAATAAATGTGAACATTTTGGTGTATATTGCAACAATACATTTCTATTCTCAAAATAGAGCATTAAAACGGTATTTTTAGTGAAAAATAGAAATCAATTAATAATTCAAAACAATTAAAAATGTACATAGCACTAGTTAATACATAATAAAAGTCACTCGCTAATTTATTGAATGGTGTGAATTTATAAGTTGTAAATATATATTCATATTTTGTTGAATATTGGTCTATTGCCTATTTTACTGAATACTAGTCTATTTTTTATTGCGAATTTAAAATATATAATTATTACTGGACTCAATAACTTATACATGCTAACAAATTGATCTTAAAACAGCATCTTTTTTCCACACAAATTTGGTTTTACAAAAACTCACAGAACTAATCCTCAGCATCATTTGCTGCATTTCTGTAATTGTCAAACTGAGGATATAGCAAATTCTTTGAATTATCAAATGGTTCATATCACTATTTCTTTCCCTGACTATTATCTAACATAAATTCCTACAGCAGCACTTTCAACTAGAAACAGCAATTGGTTTTGTTAAAAATTTTTCCTCATACGATTATGTTCAGACTTCCAGAAATTCAAAACAAGCTCTTAACTAATTTACCTCACTATGGCTAGCTCTCGTAACAGACCGCATACTTTCGAAAGATTTCCATAAGAGAAGCGTATTCGTGGTAATCTCAGATGATTCATTTTTTTCTTGACAGCCTTTATTACTACTCTCTACTCAGAATTTGTCACATCTCCTTAAGACGACGATTGATATTTAATTTTTTTCCCATTAGCTATCTCTTGTTCCCAAATTTTGCAATGAGCAAATGTTTTAATTATTTTCAATTTGTCACATCTCCTTAAGACGACGATTGATATTTAATTTTTTTCTCATTAGCTATCTCTTGTTCCCAAATTCTGCAATGAGCAAATGTTTTAATTATTTTCCATTTGTCACATCTCCTTAAGACGACGATTGATATTTAATTTTTTTCCCATTAGCTATCTCTTGTTCCCAAATTTTGCAATGAGCAAATGTTTTAATTATTTTCAATTTGTCACATCTCCTTAAGACGACGATTGATATTTAATTTTTTTCCCATTAGCTATCTCTTGTTCCCAAATTCTGCAATGAGCAAATGTTTTAATTATTTTCAATTTGTCACATATCGTTAAGACGACGATTGATATTTAATTTTTTTTTTCCCATTAGCTATCTCTTGTTCCCAAATTCTGCAATGAGCAAATGTTTTAATTATTTTCAATTTGTCACATCTCCTTAAGACGACGATTGATATTTAATTTTTTTCTCATTAGCTATCTCTTGTTCCCAAATTCTGCAATGAGCAAATGTTTTAATTATTTTCAATTTTTTTTATTTATTAATCTGAACTTTTTATTTTTTTTCTCAACTCTGTTCTTATTTCACCGAGATCTTCATTTACCAATAATGCTCAATTTCTTTGCCTGCTATGCTCTTTTTTATAATTAGTATATCTTTTAATTTAGTTACGTAACTTAAGATAATGGGTTATCTTTCCCTGTAATGTATCCGTAAATTAATATATGCACGTTCACAAATTATAGATATTTCAAAGAAGTCATTTAAATCAATTTTACCATGTATACATTAAAAAAAAGCAAATGAAAAAATATATAATAAGTAAGTAATTTAATACATAAAATATGTTATAAAGTGTTAATAAAACAAACGGACAAATTAAAGTAATTATTCTCAACTGAGAAGCTAAGATGATTATGCTCTAATAAGAAGCTAATTAACTAATTAGAGAAACTTCAATCCTAAACTAACCTTTTTCCTGTACTTCATTTTTAATGGGTGTTCTCTGAGAAATAATTGATGTTCATACTTATCCAATTGAAGAATAATCGCTGTATAAGCTACAGCCATAACAGTCAGGGGCATGTACACGAGTAGAATAAGTATCATCAGCCAATAATATTTCAGAATAAACCCATTTTCATTGCACCATATCTGGAAGAAAAACCCATAATAATTCCTTTATTAATATTATTTTAAAGTCCATAACAATTAAACAATATGTTTGGAATTCAGCTATTTTCATTAATGCGTTTTGAAAAGAAATAAAATACAATGATTCTTATCTAAAAAAATCAAATGGTAAAAATGGCACTGCTGTGTTACAGAAAAGTTGCAAATATTTCACTTTGCCATATTTTTCAATATGTCTTATTGATATTATTACCCACTTGATGACAAATGTCATAATAGATTTATCATTATGCAGGAACACTAATGGATTATTGATCATTATCCTCATAAAAAGGAAAAAAAATAACGTTTTCTTGGAATTCTTTCTAAGCATATATGCATACATTTTTACGACAATTGTAGAAAATCAAGAAATACTCATACAGGCAGTCTTTTTCAAAATGTATATACTTTTACAAAGATGAGGTTGATTATATCTGTTATAATGGGTCAGCCTTGTATTATATTTATAATGGCTTTAAAAACAGTACCACTTTTAGGTTCATGGTAACACTTTAATTTTTATTTACAAGCATTATATATATATATATATATATATATACATATATACAGAAATAGGTTAATACAATTTATTATTTATAAAAGAAAAATAACGAAAAATTAAAGATTTAAATTTGATTTTGATTAACAACTGCATTTCACTCCAAGGACGGAGATTTTCAGAGTTCTCGAATCTACTATGAATTCGAAACACGTAGTCTGCAGCGGACGTTAATTATTAAACGGCGTGATACACGAAACCACAAAAGGCTCACTTTGAAAACAGGCGAAAACTCCGGCCTATTCAGTCACTTCAGAGAAAAAAAGACACTTCTGGTCGACTCGTTGCAGAACTCTTTGCTTTCTTCTCCAAAAACTTCCCTTTAAGAAAATCCATCAAAAGGCTGGGGATCAGCTTCCCTCACTTCTCAATGAAGTAGACATTTCTCAGGGGTACGTGGTCTATCCCCAATCACGATGCAACAACTTATGGTGTAGTCCATATTCCATCTGTAATTGTTTCAACCTGTGAAGTTTTCACAGACAATAGCTAAATTCATGAGTCTCATTATATACGGCGCTGAATATCTGCTCTCAGGTTTGAGTGAGGTTGTTCTCATTAGTACAAAACACTAATTGCATGTAATAAAACTACCCACAACACTGTTTGTCTGTTGTCAAATTTGAGTGATAAGTTGTTATATATTTGTCAAATTACATACATTCCTCTCACCTGGGAATGAAATGCCCAAATTTTTCAAGTGAGAAAAAAATGTTACACTAGTAAGTAAATCCATGAGTTATTATACAATTTGATGTATATTTATTTACCTCCTCGTAGTCATGCCAATTCCTGGTCTGTAACCATCTCCAAATGGCAGTTGGAGATGCACACATCATCGCCGCCACCCAAGTGGCCACAACAATGACCCAAGCTTGACCACGACTGAGGCGCCTTGAGAAAGGGAAAACTATGCCAAGGAGGCGATCTCCTGAGATTATGATGAGGGAAAATACACTAGCCAGTAAAAATGTCACTGGAAGAAAATCAAATTCGCATGGATATAATGATACAATTATAGGCTATAAGAATAATTCAGTAGAATAATAACACATGATATTGATGAATAATTTACAAATGTAAATTATATAATAAAATGATTTAGCCATACATTGCATTAATTTAAAATTCTGTTTTAATTAAATTAATCTACAAAAATTATTATTAGGTTTTATTTCTTAATAATTATCATTAAATAATTAAATATATGAAGAATTAATATCATTTAGCAATAAATGAAGTTCATTTATGGAAGAGATCACCAAGAAGTAGAATCTCAAAGTCTTTCATACATTAAATTTTGATTTTTTTTTAACTAACCTGATAAATAGTTCATAATAACTCACATCAAATAGCGTTTGCGTTCTATCTATAAATACCTTTACTACTGAAAAAGAATTGTTATATATTTCATTGAGATTTTTATTGATGTTTTATAATAGTTAAAAAATTTATAGAGATATTTTTTAGATATATTTTTTAGATACTCGTGTTATCATTTAGCCATAAATGAAGTTCAAGTATGGAAGAGATCACGAAAAAAGTATAACCTGAAATCTACTTATTTTAATTAAATTTTGATTTTATTCATCTCTACTTAACTTACACAGAATTTTAGTCTGAACTAACCTGATAATAGTCCTAATTATTTACATCAAATAGTACACTCATGTCCATAAATTAAGGATAATTCAGAATCACACAGAAATTGAACTCTAAAATAAAAATTTCACCTGCAGAATTATCACACACATCTTGAAGAAGAATATGCAAATTACAGGAAAACACCAGATGGCGCGGATAGTACGTCACAATGACGAGGGCGTAAGAGAGGGGTATATAAGGAATGGTGGCAAAGAAGTAAAATTGTTCACAAGCGCTTTAAAAGCCTTTCAGTGCAATAACCGCATAATTATGGCAGAAAGGAAGCATTTGGATGATTTTTTACGTGGTAGAATTATCGGAAGACTGGAATGTGGACGTATCCAGTAGTATCTGGAAGTATCCGAGGAACTTGAAATCGCCCAGAGTGTCATCTCCAGGCTTTGGCAACGATTCCAAGATGATGGTAATGTGAGTAGATGTTACAGCACAGGTCGCTCCCGAGTTACAACGCCGAATGAGGACCGGTATTTAGCAGTTACTGCCAAAAGAAACAGACGGAGCACAGCATCAGACCTGCCTCGTCAGCTCTCTTCAGCTACCGGTCCGACAGTTTCAAGGCAGACCGTGTACAGACGCTTAGGGCACATTGGTCTATATGCTCGTAGGCCTGTCAGATGTGTTCCACTTACCGCAACTCACTATCGCCTGCGTTTAACCTGGAGTAGAGAGCATGCATTGTGGGCACCACAACAGTGGTCTGGTGTGATGTTTTCCGACGAGTCCAGGTTTAGTTTGCAGTCTGATTCTCGCCGGACTTTTATATGGAGAGCGCGAGGTACCCGTTACCACCAAGAGAACACCATTGAACGACACCTTTAGAGTGGTGCAGGATGGCTCATTTGGGGAGGAATTATTCTTGGTTCCAGAACTGACCTGCATGTTCAGAGTGTAACGATGACAGGCCACATCTATCGGGATGTCATTCTGGAACAACATGTACGTTTGTTTCGGGGCGCCATGGGTGCTGAATTTCTGTTTATGGATGACAACGCGCGTCCTGACCTTGCAAACATTGTAGACGAATGCCTTCAATTGGAGGATATCACCCGTATGGATTGGCCAGCATACTCACCGGACTTGAATCCAATAGAGCATGTGTGGGATATGCTTGGCCGACGAATTGCAGCCTGTCAACCCCCTCCCACCTGCCAACCGGAACTTCGTAGGGCATTGCTTGATGAGTGGTGTAATATTCATTTGATACTCAGCATGCCTAGGCGTTGTAAGGCCTGTATTGCATCGTCCGGGAGACATACTCCATATTAACCATCATACTAATCATGTTATACTGTTTTTTGTAAATAGGTCCTTTTTCAAAATTTGCTCCAGGGTGTAAAAATCGCAATTTTTATTAATTATGTCAAACATATAGCATCTTTTTTGCTCTTTACCTTTTGTTTAATAAATAGACTTTACAAATAAGTCAAATTTGTTTTGCTTCTGTCTCTTTCTTTACCTGAACTTCATTATCCTTAATTTATGGACATGAGTGTATTTGTGTTTACCTTTCTTAAGTGCGCTAGATACTCTATGAAATGCAAATGGTCAGAAACATAGAATAATTAAAATGGAGTTGAAATATAGACTATAGAAGATTAAGAAGAAGAAAATCAGTTGAATAATATAGATTCATTCTTAAGTATGCCAACGGCCTACGAAAAGTCACAGGAAGAATATAAATGAAGAGATATTGAAGATCCAGACAATTGCTGTATTATTATCTGTTGGCTGAAAACTGTTTTGCTGAAGACACTAAATACCATTGATCACATAAGCATCATAAGTGCAAACTGCACAATTTGAATGGAGATTATCATCGGCCTGTGGGAAGGAATATTTTATCTTCTGATTACTACCGTCCATGAATGATACTACGTCAATGATGTTTGGAAATTGCAGATCAAAAAGAACCGGGTAAATAAAAAAATTCGTCAAAATCTTGTAACAGCAATGATTATTTTTTATTTGAGTTAAATCATAGTTCAATATCGGCATTGCATGAATATTTCTTAACAATTGGTGTGCACTCACGTTAATATTCTTACATTATTTTTTTTTTCACAGAATTTATGTTTTGACCGTGAAAATTTATATTATTTTAATATGGTGACTATCACATTTGTGAATTTAGAGTTGTAGAACGTACTTTTAATTAAACAATATTGTAAATAAAATTAAAATCAATTAATAATTTCAGTTTCGTTTGCAAAAAAAAAAAAAAAAAAAAAAAAAAAATTCTTTATGCAGCAGAAAAAATTTAGAGCCAAAGTTGTAATAGTAAAACAGCTAGAATTACAAAATATCAACACAAATTTTAATGAAATATATAAAAATTCCTTTTCATTAATAAAGATATTATTATTATATGCATGAAATTCAAATGTCTGTTTTAATTCTATCATTATAGTATCATATTCTTAAGTCTATTTATTTACAAACATACCTAATGTATTCAAGTATTTCATTTATAATTTATTTATATCTCTTACCATGAAAAAACCCGTCTAATTTACAATATACTTTTCCTAGAATAAAATTTTGATAGGCATCCACTACAATAATAGTCCAAGAACAACATAAAATTGTCATTAAGTCAGCCAACGCCATGTTGCAGATGAAAATATTTGTACAAGTTCGCATTCCCTGCAAAGACAGATTATTATCTATTATTCGAAATATTAAAGGATATACAATATATTTGGTGTCTTTAATTTTTTAAAAATATAAAAATGAACAGTTTTTTAACTAATATAAAGATGAACCAAAAAAATCATTAGACATTATAAGAATTCATTAAAAAGTGAACGAGTAATTGTACGAAGATACATTATGCGCCATGCTATGAATTTTTAAGAAATAAAAGCACTTGATAATATATCAAGTCATTTATTGACAAAATATTGACCAATAAGTGGTACTGTATTCTCAATTTTGTTTTGGAATGATATTTAAAAAAAAAAAAAACCCACAATTTAAACGATGATAAAAAAAATTTACATCTTTCATTTCAGATGACAATTATGCTGATATAATTCACGTACAGATGTTAAAATTGCACACTGTTTCTTATTTCAAATATTATCACTTGATCAATGTAAAAATATTTCTGGACAAATCACATTCCTCTTCTATACACAGACTCACACAAACACAAATATTGATATACAAATAATACTAATACAATAATACCACTTTTATACACAGACAAACACAAATATTGATATACAAATAATACCAATACAATAATACCAATTTTATACACACACGTATATTGCTAAACAAATAATATCCTTCTTTCACACAAATACACAAATATTGCTAGACAAATAATGTCCCTCATTTATATATACACGCACACACACATATTGTTAAACAAATAATATCAATCTTTTAAACGTACACACACGCATATTGCTAGACATAATATCTCTCTTTTATACACACAGACATATTGCTAGACAAAGACACACACACACACACACACATATATATATATATATAGTATTGTTAGACAAATAATATCTCTCTTTTATACACTCACACACACACACACACACACACACACACACACACACACACACACATATATATATATAGAGTATTGTTAGACAAATAATATCTCTCTTTTATACACTCACACACACACATACATATATATATATATAGAGTATTGTTAGACAAATAATATCTCTCTTTTATACACTCACACACACACACACACACACACATATATATATATATAGAGTATTGTTAGACAAATAATATCTCTTTTTATACACTCACACACACACACATACATATATATATATATAGTATTGTTAGACAAATAATATCTCTCTTTTATACACTCACACACACACACACACATATATATATATATATAGAGTATTGTTAGACAAATAATATCTCTCTTTTATACACTCACACACACACACACACATATATATATATATAGAGTATTGTTAGACAAATAATATCTCTCTTTTATACACACACACACACACACATATATATATATAGAGTATTATTACACAAATAATATCTCTCTTTTATACACTCACACACACACACACACACATATATATATATATAGAGAGTATTGTTAGACAAACAATATCTCTCTTTTATACACTCACACACACACACACACACATATATATATATATATATAGTATTATTACACAAACAATATCTCTTTTTATACACTCACACACACACACACACATATATATATATAGAGAGTATTGTTAGACAAATAATATCTCTCTTTTATACACTCACACACACACACACACACACACATACACACACACACACACAATATCTCACATACACTCACACACACACACACATATATATATAGAGTATTGTTAGACAAATAATATCTCTCTTTTATACACTCACACACACACACACTACACACACACACACACATATATATATATATAGAGTATTGTTAGACAAACAATATCTCTCTTTTATACACTCACACACACATATATATATATATAGAGAGAGATTGTTAGACAAACAATATCTCTCTTTTATACACTCACACACACACACATATATATATATATATATAGAGTATTGTTAGACAAATAATATATCTCTTTTATACACACACACACACACACACACACACACACACATATATATATATATATAGAGTATTGTTAGACAAATAATATCTCTCTTTTATACACTCACACACACACACATATATATATATATATATAGAGTATTGTTAGACAAACAATATCTCTCTTTTATACACTCACACACACACACTTAAATATTTTTAGACAAATAATATCCCTCTTTTATACACACACGCACATTTCAATTCATTATAAATAAATTTGAAGCTGTGCTATTTCCAAAAGAACTTAGACTGTAAATAAGATACTTAGTTACATGATTACAATTTTAGTTGGAAACATATTGAAAAAATAATTCTGAAATCATTCGTTATAAAACATAAAAAAAAAAAATAAAAAAAATAAAAAAACATACAAATGATTAAAATTATTAAATACATTTCACAGTAATCCAAGAAATAGTAGTTGCTTACTTTTTTATTAAAATTTTTCCTTAATTTTAATCACAGTGAATGGAGCTAATAAGTTTTTAATTTGAATAATAAAATAAAAGATATTATTTCATTTATGAAAATGCATATTATTTACATTTTTGCTTATAATGTTACTGGGTTAAATACATGATAACTTAACAATAATTTTCTATTTTATAATTTACATAAAATAGAACAGATAACTTTACTGATAAAGTTATAATAACAAATGTAACATATAATTAAATTAGTGTACGTTTATGAGAAAAGCGTATTCTTTGGAAATTTTCTACACTGAATTTAACGGGAGAGAACAAGGGTTATTTACCCGGCAGATTATGTACATATTTTTCTCACAAATAAGTACAAAAAAAACATTCATTAAAATTACTTGTTATTATTAAAGGTTTGGTTTGTCGCTCCATGGTCATTTTTTTTGCACACGTTGGGTTAATTAGTCCGGGACATACAGTTTAACGTGGATTCCGAACTACTAACAAACATCCATGCCATCGACAGGATTCGAACCTGAAGCCTGTGTTACCAAACGTCAGAGTGCTAGACAATTGGCCATCAGGCCACTATTATTATGGCAGCGAGTACTAAATGTCCATAGTTACAAGTCTTCCTACGAAGCAATCATAGTTAAAGAAATCAAAAGTAAATATCTACAAATAATTGTTGAGAAAAGTGAGAAGTAATAAATGCTATGCATAGATAATACCTGAATAATTATAGATTATGAAAAGCACTCGATTCAAGTTTTTGAATATTATATATCAATGTCTTCAAGTTATTAGAGCCAAAAACAAACTTGTTTTGCAAAATTTCAATTATATAAATACAAATGTTAAAGATAAAAGCAATAAATCAAAAATAACGATAAGTACAAAGAATCAAAATATACGATATTTTTTTTTTATAAATTTCACATAATAATAATAAAAAAAGAAATATAACTTACTTTGATTCGCAACATTACAATTAGAATGGCGACATTTCCAAATATACCTAAGATCATGATAGGTAAAAGTGCTAAAACTTTTAGAGCAATCTCGTGAGCCGGTAATATTATCCATAAGGTAGTGTGATTTGAAAAGTCCCAGTTGCTGACATTAAAATCTGATATAGGAGTTTCATACACATACGGCATTAGGAGAGCCATATCTTCTCCATCTGCAAGAAATTCGAATTCGCGAAAAAAGTCATAGCAGTTAATTTCAAATGTTGATAATTGTAAGCTAAAACCAGAGCAAGAACGCTTTTGTTTTATTCCTACAGTCTAAAAATCAACTTTTATCACAGACAATTTTTTTTTCTTCTTCTTTTTACCCTCCTTCAAATTGTGACGAATGTGAGCAAATCGAACAACAGCTACAGAAGTCTAACAAAGACAGAAGGTGAGTGGAGTACCTATCAGAGAGGAAATAATAAAATAAAAAAGGAAAAAAAAAAAAAAAATTACTGGCTCACTATCTTGCCAGATAAGCATATCTATTTACTCTTGCTTCTGTGTTTTCAGAATCATACTAGTATTTCCTTTTTTTGCTGGCTAGAATATTAAAAAAAGCTTCGATTTGTATAGGGGATAAACTTATAGAATTTAAAGAAAATGTAATTTTTGGAATTGATGACAGATTGAAAAGAAGGGACAAGCACAAAAATGTACCTAAAGGTGAGTACTTTGAAAGCTGAATGCAATTAGATTTAGCAATTTGGGATAAAAATTTAAAAATTTAGGCATATAAATCAAGCTTCTATTTGATTCACAATTATAACAATTTGTGTAATTTAACATTATATTAAAATATAAATGTTAATCTATATGGGAATAAATAAATTATTTTTACATTTATTAAAAATAATAACGTTTATTGAAAATGCATTAATACTTATTGAATGTTTAATTGAAAAATACAATGGCAAAAACAGAATTATTTACTATGTTAAATTGAAATGTATTCTAAATGTCTTGAATAATAATAATAATAACAAATTCCAATTCGCAAATTTAAATATAATTTATTGCAATTTTTTTCAAAGTTCACTTTCAGATTCTTAAAAATATTTTATATAATGATGTAAAATTCTTTTTCAGTACAGCATCAATTCCTTTCAATTTAAAATAAATTCTATGTCTACGTTCTTGATAAAAAAAAAAGTCGGAACAAAGTTTAAAAGTCAATAACGGAAAATTTATAAGAATGAAAGATGATGTTTGAACAAACAAGAAAGGAATAAAATGGGATTGTTACATGAGGAAAAAAAAAAAAAGTTGGTAATAAAGTTTGCATTCTTTACCACCAGATGGCGCTGCCACTCTACCTGTCTTGCATTGCATAGTATAATATGGCCCACAGATTAACGACCTACAAATGTTCAATGCGCCGTTCGTCACTTTGCAAAACTACTGTCAGTCGAGGTACCACACTATTCAGAGCATTATGCAATATTTTAAGATGGTTTCCTGATTACATTTTTCAATAATCACGCGGATGTTAGTTTTTGAGTTCAAGTATCCCTAATTCACAGATATTAAATTTATTTTTTATTATTATTGCTTAGACATTGGATAAATGTTGATTGGCTTAACATATAAATAACATCTTGTTTACAGTAGAAATCTTCACTGAGCAGCAAAAAAAGAAAATATTTAAAATATAAGTTATTTAAATCAAACATAATTCAAAATTTTCAATTTAATTCACATATTGATTCAGATATTATTCTGAATTTGAAAATATATTTTTCAACATCAAAAAAGTTAAAATATTTGCATAAATGAAAATACCTGAAGCTTTTTTAAAGTTATACATTTGTTTGGTACACTCAAATGTAATCGTTACTCATAAATTTACCAATATTATGAAATCAGTTTTCAATACTTTACATGTTTGCAGATTAATGAAGAAAAAAGAAAATGCAACACATTATATAACTGTGTAAATAGAGGACTGGAGGTCTTGGATTAACAAACAAATAATTCTAATATTTGAGACCAGCATTACATGTTTCTTCTATCCGTAAATTTTTCTTGGATAAATGTTTTTATGAATTAAATTCAATAATTAGTTTTAGAATGCTGTTAAAGATATAACTGGGTATCGTGAACATCAGGTTGAAGTCAGATCAGTAATCTTTTCTTTGCTTTTTAAGAAAAATATTTTCCTTAAATATATATATTTTATGATTTAAATAACCAATAGAAATTATTCTTATTTTTAAAGGCAACTATTCATGATTAACCAATTTTTTTATTAAAAAAATTTATATCTGTTTGTGATATTATAAAATTGTGCTATTATATGCATTAGAAAAAAAATTAAAAATACATATCAATACTCCTTTTATGATAATTATCTCTCTTGTGATTATTGTCATTTATAATTTAATTTCTTCTAATCCACACTTTAAAAAAAATTACACAACTTTATAAGTTACACTTTACACAGCCTTATAGAGATAAATTTATTAATTTTTAAATAATATGCAAAGGTGAAACCATTTTATTTTAAAAAGAGAACAAACGGTTTAAAAAATCTCAAAAATTATTTTCAGTTGTCTGGCAACAAATATGTTTGAATGCTATTTAATTTTCTACAAAACAATTAAAGAATTATTAGTACGAAACAAAATAAAAGAAGCCTCCACATTTGAATTTTTCCCAAATGTGATAAATAATATCTATTAGAATGTGCACAAATCTGTTTAAATGATTTAAATAAGAGGAAACGTTTTTGCTGCCAAAGACGTGAAATTTTAATAGATAAATAAAGACATTTTTTGTATTTCGCAGTTTGATTAGAAATAATTTTACATCAGAAATTTATATTTTTTCATCATAAATACTTCTTTTTTAAATCTTAACCCTCAACAGTTACAAAAATGCTTTTACAGTCAATCTTAAAAAAGTTAACTAACAATTTCAATGTGTATTTGAGGACAAAACTAACTTCTTAACCATTTCAAATTTTATGTGCTGACAATCTGTATGTCCATTGTCAGCTTAATTGGGAGAAAAAAAAAAAAAAAAAATTAAAATATTTATGTTTTGTTATTTAATATATTATTTCTGATATATACATATATTCTAATATAATATATATAGCTATTATATTCTATCATGACACAAGACTTATTTTCCATCCTATGAATTATATGAAAATAAATTTATTTTAAATACATTTCCATTTTCTAATGATATATTTTAAGAAGAAAGTCCATACTTAATTATAATTTATGTAATTCAGTATTAAAAAATGTCATAATTTATAGAATTCCAAGATTTTTTACTTTTATATTCTCTCCTCAAATACTTCAAGTTTACCATCATACATACTAAAGATTAAGTATCTTAATATGGCATTATGTAACTACATTCTAGTACTTGAATTATTTGAATATTACACATAGTTAATAACAAACATTTTTTTAATGATAATCTTAAATATGATATCAAATTTCTTAGAACTTTTTTTATGAGGATAAATGACAATTTTGTAAGAGAAATAATTGCAAAATATTTTAGATGGTGGAAAGTTTTAGAAGTGAAAAATTAAACAAGACTGATTGCATAAGGAAATGCAATTCAAAATTTCTTCTTCTTAACTAATGCTTTTGTTAGCAATTAGTTTCAATTAAGCAATATATTCGCAACTTAAGTGAATTTTTGCAGTCATACTTATGGCATAACTTTTTGATATCAATTTATTAACATGTATACTGATCATACAGCTCTATTTTTAACAATAAATTTACATAATTTTATAAGATTGCAATGTTATTGTAAAGAAATGAATACTAATTTCAAAATGGCAAAGCAAATAGTTTCCCCACACTTTAAAACTTATTTTTTTAGGCAAAATTTAATATTTATTTTTAAATGGTAACAGCATAAAGCAATATATTTAAATGACAATTCAATATATTTTAAACAGTGTAAGCTTTTGTAAAGATTTCTTCTATGTAAAAAAGTATGGTCTACAATGAAATGCAAAAAATCTTTTTGACACATTTCGTCATACCCTAGTACTAATTCTTTTGGATATAAATTATTTGAAAGATTAATATATGTAATTATCAATCTTAGTTAACTTTAGAGTAATTACAAAAATATTAACAAAAGCAATAGTTTAAATTTTAATAAAATTTACAGGAAAGAAAATAAACATTTATATTTAAAAGAAATTCATTAACATGTAACACTCATTTTAATATTTTAAAAGTTAAAAAAACAGAATAACAAAATTTATTATAATTATTAGTATGCATGTAATAATAATTAAGCATACATATTGTTATTCAGTTTATGCTTACAGTTAATTGCTAATAAGGAGAACAGTTCAGCATAGCATATTTTTATGATTTATGGAAAACTGATTTTCATTTTAAAAACGGAAACAATTTTAACTGTATTATTTTTAATAAATTACCTTATTTCAATAGTACTACATTAATTACACTTTATTTTCAGAAATATTCTAATTTCCTTTCCATCAGAAAATTAATTAAAAAGGAAATAAAAATATTTATTTCACAAGAATGCTACAATTACTTAATCTTCAATTTCCACATGTCATATTCACAAATTCCCATGGTATCCCATGTCTTATGCAATACTGAAAACTAGAGACTAACAGAAAAAAATGTAAGTATTGTAAATGTAATTTTTAAATAAAAATGCATTTAGAGTTACTCCATTCTCAGCCAATGAAACAAAGATTTATTTGAATACAGTTTAAATTAATAAAACAATATGAAAGCTATTTCAAATATAAATCTTACAAGTACTTTTTTATTTAATAAAATGTAAATTTAAAATAATGAGAAATGTGTTACATGTTTAAAAGAAAGAAAAATGTACAGTGAATAAATGTTCAAATTAAAACAACAATTTTAAGCAGAACATTTTTATTAGAAAAAGTTAAAAATATTGCTGCACCAGTCAGCTGCACTTGAGAAGTACCATTCCAGATGATAACTAGTTAAAATCTTTAATAAGCAAAACACATAACAATGTCTAAAATACAATGGTTATAAATACTATACAAAGTTTAAATTTTTACAAGCCACATGAAATATCCAATACTGCAATTTGGAAGACTAAATTAAAGCAATTCATATACTCATATCTTCTGGAAATCTTTACGGGCATTCCGCAGAATTATATATGGAACTCCCAATTCAAACCTAGATCATAACATAAAAACGTTATTTACAAGAATGAGATTTTCTAAAATACAATATCTTATAAAGAAAATATAAAATATTTAATGAAGATCAGATAATTAAATATTGAAACTATTAACCTAGTTGATTTAATTACTATTTTAATTTAACTATCGCATATTATATTCAAGTCACAGTTCAAAAGATATAGTTTAAAACAAAGTAATTATTTCTCGCAATGATATTTTTTGAAAAATTCAAATATCAATGAAACATTATTTAACATGTGTTCATGTAAATAAGAATAATAAAAGGAAATAAAATCAAAATTTTCTTAATATAACATCTAAATAGTTAGAAAAACTATACTATTTCATAAAAGTTTCAAACCTAACGTGTTTTTAATTTAAAAATGAATTGAAAACTATAGAGTTACAAAAAATCTGATTTAAAAGTTGAAGAATGAACAGAAAGATTAGAACACAAGAAATGTAGAAAGATTAACTTAATTAGTACAAAAATGTAGACAATAATGAATATTTTAATATGGATTCCTTCACATTAAAAAAACATTTATTTAGTTTTTAGAAATTAAGTTTTTTTTAAATTAAATGAAAAAATTATTCCGTTAATTTTTATCTTTTAACTCAGTATATTAAAATTATAAGAATTTAAATAAATATCAGCACAAACAGTGGCTCTGTGTAAAAATATTTAGGAAAAATAATACACAAATTAGGAACTGTAGTTTATTAACTCATAATAGAAGCACATATTTTGGCATATAAAAAACACATTAATGAATAAAATCAGGTTAAATTATTATGATACATGCCCTAAAATGAAATCACAAAATACATGAAAAAATGCATAAATTTAAATGCACTTAAATGATTTCTCATTAAGCACTACATTATTAATAAATTTCAATTCAACAGAGTTAAATCCATAAATCTTACCTATCACTGGGCCAAAATCTAATTGCTGGTAACTGCTCAGGAACAGTGTCCAGTGCATCAAAATAAGCAAATAAAACACAAGCACTGTAAGCAACAATAGCAATCAAAATATGCCATGCACCATGTAGATATGGGAAATTCAACTTGGACCAAATTTCACAAAAGAGACGATCATTTATCCAACAAACCAGAGCAGCCATCCAAACCCATGCACATCTATATCCCAAATTTACAACTCTGGCATTTTTACATCTGAATGAGAATGAAATAAAATTAGAATGGATAAATTTCAAAATAAAATACAATTATATTTAAAAACAAAACACATTTCAAATGAAAAGCAGCTCAAATTTCAAAATAACATTTAAAAGGAATTTAACTATGAAAAATTATTGAATTTTAAATCATTTTAAAATAAAAAAAAAATTATAATGTAAGAAAATCCAGATGGATTAATTTGGAAATATATTTATTTAAGCAATTATTTATGTATCCAAATTAAAGTAATAGAAACAATTATTTTGAAATATGAAGGAATCTTAAGATTAAAATGAATTTAGCTTTTAAAACAATTAATAATTTAATAATCAGATTTCCATTAAATATTTACAGAACATTTAATCATAAAGGCCACTTTTTCTTTGTCAAAAAACAAGAATGAAAAAAAGTGACTTTTCTAAATATTCTGCTAAAAAGGAATTAAAAGAAATTTCCAATAAATAACTCAAAACAAATTGTAAACATAAAGTTCATAAAAAAAAGTTTAATAATATGTTCAATAAATCTAAATAATTAAGGGTGAAAAGTCTTTTTAATTCAAAAAGAAAGGTCAGTTAATCAACTTAAAAAAAAAAAAAAGAAAAGAAAGAGGCCAATATAATTTACAAATAATATAATATGAGTTTAATATTATAACACACATAATTTAACAAAAGAATCAGTAATAACATTTTGGATCCCAAAAGTGTGCATGTTATATTATTTATCAATAATAATGATATCAGTACAAGAAAAATATTTCTAAAAACTTGGAAGACAAATTTGTTTTTCATATATAATATATTAACTATCTAAACAATCCAAGTTTAAAACTAGTAATTACAAATTAAATTAATTATTTATAAAGATTTATTAACACAGAAATATTGAATATTTTTACTACATACATAAACATTGAAAATAGTTTTATTAGTAATAATTAAAAAAAAAATAGGAAATTATATTGTTGCCAAAAATTCAGTACAAACAATCCCTATAACCTAAATTTAGAAGGAAAAAAATGAAAAATTTCACGATTTTCACAGTTTTAAATAATTCTTCAAATTATGTTTAATGATTGAAATATATAATAATTTCACCTTCGAATCTCAATGATTAAAAGGGCAGTAGCTGGAATTCCAAGGCACATCAAAGCAAATGCATTTAATACTGGGTGAACACAAGCCATTAATGTTGCAGCACACGATAAAATGAACATAGATAACTGAAAGTGTTTTCTGAAATCAAATTAAAAGAATTTTTTAAAAAATCATCATTAAAATTTAATAAAGTTGTTTATTAAATACAGATAGCCAATACAAATATTTGATACAGATATGCAATACTATTTGAAGTACATTAAAAAGTATTTAATAATTTAAAAACACATAATAGAATTATCATAAATTTATGCCTTAAATTGAAGTTTTGAATACAAAAACTTTAAAAATATGTCTTTTTTTAACAGATTGAATTCAATTACATATGCTATGCAATAATTAGACTTTTAGCAAATAATGAATTAAAACTTTGTGACAAATTAAATTATACATTAAAAAATAGTTTTTTTGCTATGTTTACATTATTTCTTCATTAAATGAAATGTTTTTCAATAACTTAAAGATTATATCACAAGATTCTTGAAAAAAAAAAAAAAAAAAAAAAGATGAAATAGACTTCATGGAATGAATATATTGTAATAGGATAATAGTAGCAAACAATTCATATTTAATATTTATATAGTATTATAAAAGATTTAGTTAGAAGCTTTTAAAAAACCTTTAATTTTTTAGCTTCATATTTATTATTCTTAAGAAATTTAAATAGTCTTAAATTTGATATTATATATATATCAAAAATTAATAAAATTAAAATAAAAACACCCTTTAAATTTCTCAAGTCCTTTAATACAAATTATGAATTTAAATAAAACAAATGATTAAACAAAAATTAATATTTCATTATGTGAATAAAACTTGTGCAGAAATTATTTATTTAGATAATACTACAAATACCTAAAAACAGAGGTAAAAAAATTCTTGTATTTAAAAACTGAATTAAGGGACTAAATTCAAAAATAACCAAAATGATAAGATTTTGCAAGATACAATGTCAGATTTCCAAATGTTTCTTGTTTAAAATGGTAAACAATTTTAAATAAATTATTATACATATAAATTCAATCAGAAAAGAAATGTTTATGAAAAAATATACATTATTATCACAATTTATCTGTTTACTTTAACTAAAGAAGATACATAAATAATTTAAGTAATTATTTTTAGTTCCACCTGAGCTATTCAAACGCTTCTTAAATAATTTATATTAATTGTTTAAAGGAATTTAAATTACATTTTATATCACAAAACATAATTACAAATCAATATAATTACCTTTCTTTAAAACCATATGAAAAATAACGTCTAGGCAGCCATAATGCAAATGAAGCCATTAATAACCAAAGTATAGCCACCTCATCTAGCAGCTGCCCAACAAGGCTCAGAGTTGCATGGAAATAAGCAGATGTCAAACCAACAGTTAGTAATAAGCCCCAAATCAAATAAACTCCTCGATTTACACATTGAGCATATTCTCTGAATAAACTAGTTAGTAAAGGTGGATAAATGAAGAACAAAATGTTGCTCACCTAGAAAAAAAAAAATTATATATAATATGAACAATAATAAAAATAGCAAAATTAAATGCAAATATATATATATATTCTGCATGATATATATATGCCCAATTTGATCTTTACTCAATAGTTTTATTTAGAATATATTGTTTTTCTGTATGTTGTAGTCATTGCATATTGTTATAGTTGTATGTTGTAGTACTAATGATTTATAACTATTTTCTATTTTTTAACAGGTATGGATTACTAATATATATATATATATATGATTTTATAGGTGTGTTGTGAAATTTAGAAAATTAAATATTATTTTTAGATAGATTTATTACAGCTGTTATTCGATTATTAAAAATTAATTAAAAAAAATATTAAATTATAAATTACTACTTGAAACATATATAGAGTTGTATTAAAATACTTGAAATAGTTATACGAAATAATCAGCATTAAATAATAAATAATAACCTTCTATATTAATGAAGACTTAAATGAAAAAGTTAAATTACCTATAATTTTTTTTACAGACATTGTTAATATACAAGATCATTAAAATCTAAAAATCTAAATTATTATATTTACTGTTATTGATATGCAAATTTGAATTACTTACAGTATTAACAAACTCAGCTATCACTGGTGAAAATAAATAATTGCCTTCACACCAATCAACTGGAGAAGTTCCTCGTCGTAAAGGCCAAGGTGAATGTTGCATAATGGAAATCTTTTAACACAACTAATTTCTAGAGATGAAAAAAAAATTATAATTATTTTTTATAGAACAAGCGAATTTTCCAAGTTTTACAAAATGGTTTTGCAAATAATTAGCTGCTCTTGTAAAAAAGATAGTATTATCAATTGACAGATGGTTAAAAATATTGCATAAGTGACAAAATACAGATTAGCTCTTGTGCAATGAAAATAGATTATCAGTTATTGGGAAATAAATAAATAAAAAAATAAAGGCAAACAGAAATAATAATTTAACTGTTATTTAAAAATCATGTTCTAAAATCTCAAATGGTATTCCATAGATAACTCAGGCTCTTTTTATTTTTCTATTTATAAGAACAGATAAGAAAGTGAAATTATATTATAAATTTATGTGATAATTACTGATCAAGAAAAATAACTAATATTAAAAATTCTTTTTTAAGACATTGATACCATATAAAATTAAAACAATAATTACTAAAAATAAAATGCAATTATAATAAAAATATATAAGTTAATTAAAAATATTAGATATTAAAGCATTTACTATTTAATGTCAATACATTTAATGCTATTTAATAAAATATTTATAATATAAGATTTTATATAAGCATTTCAAAAATGTGTATTTAATTTTATCTTTCAAAACATTTTTTTTTCCTAGAGAGAACATTAAATATACCCACAAATAAATATTTAATTTGTAAACAAGAAATGTCACTTCCATTTAAGCATAATGTTTACATTTACTTTTTATTTGAAAAGTTTTAATAATCTTATTATTACAAATTTTTATTTGTATGATATGAAAAATAGTTCTAATAAAAGATAATAAATTGAAAAAAAAAAAAAATGCTTTATTCATTTTTTTCAGAATATAATTTGAAACAAGTCATTGTCCAAAATATTATATTTTCAAATCATTACAAATTATAGAAATGTGCAAGATAATTATTTTAAAGAAATTGAACTACTTTATGTCTTTGTAAGATAAATAATTTTGAAAATTAAAAAAAAAAAAAAAAAAAATATTAACTCATAAAAAAAGCAATAGTCATAACAAGTAAGAAATTTTAATTAAAATGACCTTTTTTAAATTCAATAAATGTAAAAAAGAAAATTTATATTTTACGTATTAAATTTTGCTACAAGCACAATACATGCTATATACAATGATTTAATATATAGCACATCATTATAATAACGAAATTTGACAATCTTATTTCGTAAAAAATTTCAAACCTTAATTAAAAAAATAATAAAAAGATTTATCCATTTTTATGAGAAATTATTATTTAAATTGTTTTTTAATAATTATATCTACAAAAAGGGCAAAATGAAAAATAAATTAAAAATGCATTATAAACTATTTTCTATTGACATATCGATGTCAAATATTTAAAAGTCACTATAACATTTAAATAATTAAATTAATTTCTATAAAATAAATGTGGGAGATTTTTAATTCCAAAAAATACATAAATAAACTTCAATGACAAGCGTCCTAAAATCTATAAATAAAAGTACAAATATATATAAATAGGAACTAACATGAAAATTCAACAATAATTGGCACATTTACCACCGTATTAATCACTTGTTCCAATTCAACAGATGGTGCGTAAACAAAAGAAACGTCTTTTCAATTTAAAAATACTGCTTTTTTCTTCATATTTTCCTGAATTCACATTGACATTCTTTAAAATATTTTAGAAATATATAGTAAAAAATAATTCTGTAAGAAAAAAACCGTAAATACGTAAAATTTTGTTGAAATTTAAACCAATTTCTATGAAAGCCAGATGAGAAAAAGCGATGTCGCAAAACAAAACAAAAGCACGCAACTGAAAAAAGCAGAAACTATCTCAAGTCTGTTGCCAAGTAAGAAAAGTCACTTCTGAGGAACAGAGTTGCACCAGTAGGAATCGGGTTGGATGACGCAATAAAGTGGATCGTTGAACATCATTGGTCGATTCTCTGACGCATAAAAAAAACTGTTATTAAATAGAAATGAAAGAGCAGACCAAGGGATTTCATAATAAAATTTAAGACTTTGATGTTACAAAACCAAATTAAAAAATAAATAATTTAATTTTTGTTGAAACTCTAACAGCAGTTTTTAGAGTAAGAAGATATGTAAAAAAAATGATAAACATTACATTAACAAGTATAACATTATAAAAAAAAAAACACGCACTAGAGTTTTGTTTTGAAGTATCATTCACAATTCAGAAGAAATCACCTAGTTTGAATAGAGAAATTTCATAAATTATCGAATTGACTGTCAAATATCGAATGGACTGTAAAACGGGGAAAGTCAGAGAAGAGAACACTATTTCATTACCTTCTTTTATATTTGACATGCTTCTCTGCCCATTCTTCTATGGGAAGTATGAGTGTTTGCTGTTAGCGGAAAATATAAAATAGATATGTGACGATAATGACCTACGGCATAGCCGTTTTGAGCAATTTGAGTCAAAAAGTTTGTATCAATAGTTCATAGTAGTTTCTTCCTGGAGAAATGTGACACTTATATTTTGTTTCTTCTTGTTTGTTGAGAAATATCCTTCATCATTTGGTCTTAATTTTTCTAGGATTTCCAAGATTTTTCTAAAATATTTGCAATTTTTAGAGCACTTTGAGTCAAAAATTGTGACTTAAATTTTATTTCAAAATTAATATTAAAAATTAAAAAAATTTACCAGCAGTTGAGGAAAGTTTTTTTACCTGAAGAGTGACATTTATATTTTGTTTTCTCTTGGCTGTTTGCATTAAATATCGATCTTCATTTAGGATCTTTGGTTTTTTTTTTTTACATATTTATCTTGCTTATGGCCCATATTTTGGTGAAAATGGTTACAGGTCTTGAAAAATGGATTTTGTGATATTCCTATAGCTTTTACTCTTTTGCATTAAGTTTGGTTCCTTTCTAAGTAGCCAATAATTCTCCAGGATTCTGATTTGGTTAAATGATTAAACCTCAAACCACCATAATTTCCTGCTTACTTATCACTTTTTAGATATTTTACTTCAATGCATATTTACTGATCATAAATTTCTTGTTACATTTTCATCACCGATGATTTACATTTTTCTTACTTTCTTCTTTTTTTTCTCTCAAATCATACGATTACTATTATCTATTTATCCTGACTTTTCTTTCCTACTGCCTTCACATACCATTGAGTAGATGAACACTTCGCGTTCAGGCATTCGACATCTTTATTCAACAATGATGGCTAAATGATTTCGTACAGACATAGCAATCCTCGATAAAAAAGCAGTCAAAGCCAGTGAATCATTTCTTTTCACACCAATTGATATTCATTTAAAATTTGGAAATTTTTTATTTCTCTTTTAAAAAAAAAATATTTTTGAAGAGTTCAGTGTACAATTTAATACGTATCCTTTAATTGTTTTGTAACTTTAAATTAATTTTATTTTATTGCAATAATTCAATATTCGGGTCTACATATATTAAAATTATGATAAATATTTTAAATTTTGTTAGGATGTATATATAACCAATTTATACACAATATTATTTTAGTAATGCAAGTTTTGATACAATACTTCAAAAATGAAAAAAAAAAATTCATAATGATACCTATAGAAGTTTAACTGAAAACACTTTTACTCATGTAAATTTATGGCATTTTGGGAACTATAGAATATGTTTGCAATTTCCTATATATCTTGCGGAAAAGTCTTGATTTTAAGTGACTGTCGGAAACCATGGCACCAAAATATAATTCAAGAAATTTTTTCAGATGTAATATAATACTAATTGAAATAAAATAATGGGTTTATGTCATCTACAAAAATAATTGGTTGGATGCAAATTTAGAACTTTTAGTATTGTTAGGTCAGAAACACAACAATGGAAAAGAATTTTTTTTAAAATGTAAAGTTTTTAATGTCCATAACAGACTGAAAACAAAGTTTCTGTAAAGTTAAAACAATATTTCCTGAAAAATACATAGTAATTAAACTGACTGCATGATTTATTCCGAGGGTAAAATGTTAAAAGAGCGTGATTTTATACATAAATTTTATTGATACTGATGAAGCAAGTTATTGACTTCAGGTTTTTTTTTTTTTTTTAAGAACCATCGCAGACTTCTTTCAAATAAAAAATAACCACTCATTTTAATGATTCATTTATGGCTCAAAAGCATATAAATAAGATTTAAGAACTTCTTAATGATGTACATCTATCAATTTTCGTAAATATTCAGACATCGTCAGAAGCGGAATAAAATATTGTCTTTGATAAAAGCAGCAAAAATAAAAGCGCTTTAAAAACTCAATAAAGTATTTTATTGCAAAACAAATCTCACAACATGGATAATTAAATCATAAAGTGAAGGGAAAAAAAATCCGAACGTTTATCACATACCTAGTATATCACTTGTACAGTTATTTCCTTAAATTTACATCAAGTTATCGATGTAAATTGTATTAGTTTAAGATTATGCATTTGCAAATTGTGTAGATTATGCATTTCACAATTTGCATAATCTACACAAGACGACGGTTACAATAAAACGCAAGTATACGTGCAACACTTATCTTTTGGGTTCGAGGGCTGATAACTTCTGCAATAAATTCTTCAATTCTGCAAATAAACCAACAAATATTTTTTTTAAATCGATAAGATGTATTATTAGAATTGGAAACTATGAGTGAATTTTGATTAGTTCGTAGCTCTACTGTCATTTTGTGCACAGTTTGTGCTATATAGACAGGGACCTATAGTTTAATGTGGATTCCGAACCACTCACAAACATCCATGCCACCGTCAGGATTCGAACCTGAAGCCTACCAAAGACCGGAACGTTGGCCAATTGGTACCAAGTGAAATATGAAGTGAAGTTATTCTCGTCATTTCTGATTTCCATTTTACCTGTATCAATAATCAATTAAAAAAAATAATTGGACTGTTCATCAAAGTTGATAAGTCTAATCTTAAATAACTTGTTATAACCTGAAATAATGACGTTTCTTTTACATCATTATTTCGCATCTTTTACATAATTTTATCGCATCTTTTCACGAGATGTGATGTACAATTATTAAAAAATTCTTTTTTCCAATGTTCTAAAAGACGAAATATGACAGGATAACTTATTCTGTTACAGATACATACTGTTTTTTAAAATTTTGTTGATGAAAAAAAGTTTACGATTTCTAATTCAAACAAAGACTTTTAATTAATAAGGCTTGTGCATCTCACATATTTTATGTAAATACTGAAATCTCTTTGTTTATGCTCGTTATAATATACATGGGAATTTAATCTCAATAAAAGTAGCAGTAATTTTTTCCCTTTTACTTAAAAAAATTAAATTTTTTATGGTACCAGTATAAAAGTGATTATCTTTGAATTTGACTCATTAATATTAAACGCATTAAAATTTTTCTAATACTTTTTTTTATCACACTTTATCATTGACCGCATCATTTAGAACTTTTGAATTATCATCATCATCATTAATGACGCAACAATCCCGTGGTGAGCCAAGGCTATCTGCTTACTGAGAGATTTCGAGACAGGAGATGTTTTCTTTGTCCGTTGTAAGGTTGTCAGTCAGAGGCCCAAGAGTCATATTAGACAGGGACATACGGTTTAAGGTGGATTCTGAAGCATTACAAACATCCATGGCATCGCCGGGACTCGAACCCGAAACCTGTGGCACCGAGGGCCAGAGTGCTAGTCACTTGGCCATTAAGCCTCTGAAAAACTTTTGCTTCACATGAAAGGATATTTGAAAAACAGCATATTTAGGAAAAGATATACCTTTAAATTGGATCTCATGTAATATGACAACCAGATAATGAATAAAGGTTCAAATACACGTATTAAAAAGCAAAATCTTGACTGCTTTTACAATTGATTTGGGAATTAATTTTTATGAAATATTTTTATCAGAAGTATTTTAATAATACGACGAATTAATTTTTCGATGCTTCAGGATTTTAGAATATTCGAAAAATGAACAATAATAGTTAAACTATCGTTTGCCAAGCTGTTAAATAGAACAAATACAAATAGAGCGATGTAAAAGGGGAGAAAGGTAATTTAGAGGGGTTTATTTATAATAAACTAATTTTAATTTTTAATAATTAAAATTTTAAATTACATAATATCAAATGAAAATTGAAAGATAAAATTTCACTATTACTACTAAACTTTTTTCTTTCAAAATCGTTTTGTGCCACGTCAGTCTGATTTGCACCACTAACAAATAATCGATTCATTCGCCTTTGAACAAGATGTTTACTTTACCACACAATTGGTAATTGAACTATACCTGGATTATTTTTATTATATTTATAATATATCTTTTTTTCATCTTTGTGATTATTGATAGTCGAATATTATCTAGACATATATAAAGATAATAAATTTTTATTGTGCATAGGTTAGTTTTGTGTATTAGAAATGAACAACCTATTGATTATTTATAAAGAAGACTTTTAGAGATAATTGTCTTATGTGAAAAAGAACTTTAAAAATTCTCATCAGACAGACTGACTGTCAATTCAAGAATCTTCAAAATGGTACCACTAAATCTCCTCGCTTATGAAATTAGTGACTAGAAAGCACAAACAAAAACTTACAGTCGGACAGCAAAATTACCAATGAACAACCTATGGATGACTCATAAAGAGGACTTAGAGAGGTAATTATCTCGTGTGGAAAAAAAGCTTAAAAACTGTCATCAGACAGACTGACTGTCAATTCAAGGATCTGATGACATCTGCAAGATGGTGTCACTAAGTCGCTTAGCTTATGAAATTAGTGATTGGAAAAGGCAAAGAAAAACTTTCAGCCGAACAGTAAAAATACAAGTGAACAGTCTATTGATGACATATAAAGATGGCTTTTAGAGATAATTATCTCGTGTGAAAAAAAAACCCATTAAAAATCTCATCAGACAGACTGACTGTCAATTCAGGAATCTGCAAGATGGTGTCACTAAGTCTTCTCGCTTATGAAATTGATTGCAAAGGTCAAACAAAAACTTACACCCTAACTGTAAAATTAAAACGCACAGCCTATTAATGACTTATAAAGACGGTTTTAGAGATAATAATCTCGTGTGAAAATAACCCTTAAAAACTCTCCTCAGACAGACAGACTGACTGTTAATTCAAGGATCGTCAAAATGGTATAACCGCTTATGAAATTAGTGACTGCAATGGATACCACCACCAGTGGATTCGAAGAGTCCATCTGAGGCTATCTGCATAAGTCACCATTGGAGGTAGGTACATTTATAATCATTAACAAATGACAATGTTTTTAAATATTTAAAACAATATTCACTTAAAGAGAAAAATGCGAGCATAATTAAAAATTGAATTAAAATAAAAAAGTTATTAAAAAAAATATACTTAAAAACTATACCTGTTTAGTTCATAGCTCGAACTTAAATGTGATACGAAAAGACGCTAAATCAATTTTTTGTGATTAAGAAACTTATGATTTTTAAATTAAATATAATTCAATTATCTACATTTGTTTCATCATCCAAACGAATCAATCAACACAAATATTTCATTTATTTCATAATTTCGAATAAACTCGCCGGATTTTCTTTAAGAATATACATTTAATTTCAAGAAGAAAATTCCTTTTGCTCTTCCATTTAAATTGCTTTTGCTGTGTAATTGAAGTGACTCACCAGACTGATAATAACTGCTAAAAATAGCTTTTTTATCTGAGCTGTAGAAAAGGGAAGCAGCAGCGAATGTCTTTTCACTGTTATTCTTTCTGTTTTTTTGCACTTCACTTACCCTTGAGAGAGAAAAAAAAAATCGCTGATGATATGTCAGCTGCTGAAACTGTACTCTCATGTGATTTGCCTACTTATTTGCACGAATTATTTTTTAGAAACTGACTTGTATATTTAATGCTTTTTCAAATATCATTGGAGATGTGAAGTAATTAAGATATTTCATGTATAACTAGCACATCTTCTTTTTCATTGACACAACAATCCCATGGTGGGCCAAGGTCGTCTGCTAACAAGCAAATTTCGAGACAGATGTTTTCTTTTTATGGGGTAGGGCTGTCCGCCTTACGCTTTACAGTTATGTTAGACTGGGACCTACGGTTTAAAGTGGATTCTGAATCACTGCAGACATCGATTGCACCGCTTGGACTCAAATCCGAAACCTTTAGCCCCAGGCTTTAGTCACTTGGCCATCAGGCCCCATAATTAACACTTTTTATCGATAAATAATATAAACTACCTTCATTATTTTGATTAATTATTTTGTTTTTATTAAATGAAGAAAAAATATTTGGATTTTAAAAGATTATATGGTATTGCATCAAATATCATTCGCATATATTCAAATAAGTGAAATCTATTAACATGAGCTCACTAAACTATTTAAGAATTCTTGCAGTAAATATTTGCAATTTATAAATGATAATTAATTAAACTTTAATAATTAATAATTAATTTTATTAAAAAATTAAAAACTGTATGCATGGAAACAAAAATTTGAAATTCTGAAGATTCGGATTCTTTTTCGTTGTAAGAAAAAACATAAAATAAATAAATAAAAAAACACAAAATTCCACAAAAACTAATAAAAATACATCTTAACTGGCGCAAGAGCCCCTCGGCCAAGGCCATCTGCCTGTTGGCAGATTTCGAGACAGGAGATGCTTTCTTTTTATGGGGTAGGGTTGTCAGCCCAACGCTTTACAGTCATATTAGACCGGTATCTACGGTTTAAAGTGGATTTCTAACCACTACAAACGTCCATGGCACCACCGGAATTCGAACCCAAAAACCTGGGACACCGAGGATCAGAGCGCTAATCACTCGACCATCAGCCCCTTAATTAGCTCTATTACCGATAAATAATTTAAGCTACTCCTTATTCTGACTATATTAATATTATTATTTTTATTAAAAAAAAGAAAACATTTGGATTTCAAAAATTATAGGGTATTTCATCATATGCTATATTCGTATATATTTTAATACGTTAAAACTACTAAACTAAATTATTTAAACTAAACTATTAAAACGATATATTTAAATAAGTTAAAACTATGAGTAGTATTATGTAATAAGTATAATGTATTTTTTTATTTCTGACATTTCTGATGTATTAAGTCAGAATTAGTATTTTTTATTTAGTAGTTCAGTATTTTTCTATTCTTTAAATCGAAATAAATTGGGTGTTGTAAATATTTTTGGTGAATTTTTTCAAACTGCGTTAGATTAATAAAGAAAGTAGACTAAATAGGAATTGCAACCATGCTTCCTCCTGCACAATGGCAAGAGCGCTCCTTTTGGCGTTCAGGAGAAATAGTCAGTTTGTCTCATCAGTCGGTCGGTGCAATCTGAGCTCCAGCTGAGAAATGTTTAGTTTATAGTCTCTCATCTCGAGAGGGAATATATTTAACGCAATTCTGCGTATTAAATGACCTACAGATTCTCACGTGGAGAGACAATATATTTCGTGCTTCCTGCGCATAGCCGAGTTTCGGATTTTCGGCTTAGAAATGGAATCCTTTCACGAATCTATAATTATCTCTTTAAATGTGTTAACTGTTGTATGTATCTAATTGCATGTGTGTGATATTTGTGGGTGGGTAAATAAAGCTGTGAATTCTCCAACCTGTGCCTGAAGTATCTCAACCCAACCACACCCAGTTACAATCTGGTTGCCTAACATGCCCACTACAGAATTAAATATTAATTTAATATATGAATTACTGAGATAATACTAGTAACATATAATACTAGAATTACTAGAAACACCTAATACTAGAAATATATATATATATTACTTTTGTTACCATAAATACTTAAAAACCAAATGTTTACTAGTAGATTTCTTAATAAAATGCGTTAATGATTTAACTTTTTGATGAAGAAAAATTTATTTGCTAATATATTTAACCTTTTTTTTTTATAAAATCATGAAATATGATGCTACAAATTACAAAATCCATCACGAAAAATATGTTTTTTCTTATTTAGCCATTATTATTGATTAAAACATGTTTTTATTAACTTTTTTTGATACTTTGGTAAAAATAAAATTCATATTTTTATGAGAAATTTTGATATTGAATATTCAAATTCATTGAATATGATGTTCTAAACTTTTAAAGTTAAATTTGATATATTACAAAAATTAAAAAAAAAAAAAAATAATAAAAAAAAACAAAAAGAAAAGAAGAAAAAAAAACTAAAGAAATAATTATTGCTGGAAAAACGACTTTTGTTCTTATACGCATAAAATAATAAGTATTAAAGAACGAATTTTTTTTTTTATTAAAATTCACATATTTTTTCATCATGTTAAATAATCTTTCGAAAGTATACTAATAATATTTTACGTTTTTTATTATGATTAAGCCACCGAAAATAAAGTTAAAAGAAACAGAGAAAAGATATAAATTTTTTTTCATGGAAATATGAAAAGTACATTTTAATAATAAGCGACTTGTAGTGCATGAAACGTTAAAAAAAAAAAAAAAAAAAAAAAAAAGTAAGAGCTTAGAAGCTCAAGTTTCAATATTTTATTACACTAGCTAAAAAAGGAGTCTATACTTATTATAAAAGTAATTTTTTTTCTGAAAGTTCTTATTCAGAAAAAAAAAAATTGTTAAACTATATTATGATTTATGCAATGGCAACAATATTTTAGGAAGTATAAATTATGGATGTAATAGAATTACGTTTGTTGAAGAAGGTACATTTTTTGCACGTTTTTTTTATGTACTTTTCTAAAAAGTTAACATAAAAATTATAATTAAGTTTCATACGCTTAAAAAAATTAATTAAAAATTGTGCTATTTTAAGTTTTTACTAACTTACCATAAACGATTTTTTTTTAAAAAATATATATTTAACCAAAAGCTCTTGTATTTTTTTTTAAATATTATGATAAAGTAGACGCATAATATATAACTATTTTAATAAAAATATTTTATTAAAATTCACACTTCGTGTACTATAAACACTCAATACTAGAAATATATAACAATATAGAATGCAAAAAAACAAATAATTTTAAAAACTAGATATTTATTATTCTCATAATTCAGAAAAAAAAAGAGTTTACTAAAATATATTATCAGAAACATTTCATAACAATACAAATTGCATAATATTTAATCAGTCAAAAACGATTTTATTTAATTTTTTCCGTTTCACTTTATTTTATCTGTAATAAAAATTTTATCACTGTTTTTATATCCATTTTTAAAAAGCATTTAAACTTAAAGGAACTGAATTGTTACATAATTGCTCTTTGTTTTCATATTTGAATTATACTTTTTTTATGTTCCATTGCACTTTTATGAAATTTATCGCCTGTCAAATCTATTATGAAATTTTTTGTCTCTAAAACGATTGGAAGCAAAATGAATTATTTGATTAAAGTAATTGTTATTATGTAAGCTTTAATCTTGAATCCTTAAATTTTTTTCCCCTTCGCTGTTATGTAACTGATTGAAACATTCGAATATTTATCAGTATTTCGTTAAACAAAGAAAATATCTCAAGGTCAATATTTTTTTAAAACTTATTCAATCTGTGCAAAGGATTATCACAGATATTTATATTTTAAAATTTGTTTTATTTTTTTGCTTTAGTTTATATGAATGTTACTTTATAACTGATTTTACGAATCATTTTATTAAACTATTTTGAATTAATTTTAAATGTACATAATACATGATGTTAAATTATAAAAAAATTATGAATGGACATAACATATGTAAAATGTAAATTTTTAACAAAATTTAAACTTTAAATCAAACAAATTTTTCAATCTACGCAAAAAAATTGCTGAATTAAATAGTTTCAATATATATATATATATTGCTGGTCCGCTTTAACCGTAGGTAACGGTAGGTAACGGTCTAATATGACTTTAGAGAGTTGGGCGTCGGGTTGACAACCCTACCTCGTAAAAAGAAAAACGTCTGTCTAGAAATCTGCCTGTATGCACATGGGGCTGTTGTGCCACTGATGATGATGCTGATGCTGCTGCTGCTGATATCATATATATATATATATATATATATATATATATAGATGTGTGTGTGTCGAAAAATATGTGGTTTAATATGTATGTAGAAAACACACGTATCTATTAATTAAAACTTTTAAGAAATCTAAAGGAGTTTGAGTTTAGTTCTGGGAGACAACAGCAGAGCGAGAGGCCCACGTCCACGGACTGCGACAGCTTTAAAGCGCCTGCAGTTGGAGCAAAGGAAATCACAGATTACTAAAAGTGTTTTGGTTAATATCTTGCACAGCTTGGGACCAAGTATTGGAGAGAGCCACGAACATTAAGGCAGCGATAAAATATAGAAGTTAGAAGTGATTACGAGAAAATGCACTTTTTAAATGCAAAACTTAAAGTTAATAGGATGTAGAATAACGATCTGATTACTGTAGTTGGGAAGACATTTAACTGAAATTTCGTAGAGTTTTAACTGAAATTTGTGTGATCAACCATCTGTCCTTCAACACCTGATCAGTGGAAGTTCGATGATCTGGACAGCCATCATGTATTTTTAGAGGACTTGTGATTGGTCTGCTATTATATTGTTCTTTGTTTGAAGTATATTTAATGGAGGACAATGTAGTCGTTTCAGGTATCTCTACAATAATTTTTTTTTATTGAAAAGAACGTGGGAAAGGAAGTTAATGACAAAGATTTCAAAGATATAACCTTTAGAGGTGATACAATAGCGCAACCTAGTCATAAACTTGATCAAGACTTTCTTTTTTTATGCTTTCAAATACGTCAGTTATGGACCTTTTGAGATTAATGAGATCCATCGACTTCTTCTTATAAACCAAATGACTCCAAAGATAAAAATCACATAGATCCATATCTGTTGAATAATGAGGTCAATGTAATGTTTAGTTATCACCAGGATAATGTTTAGGTATTGATAAGCGATAAATCAGGTTCCAAACTCACTGTTAACAGTGGCAAACAAACTGCTTGCTCTGTAAGGAGGGGCACTATCCTGAATGAACGCATATTCTTACCGAAGACTGTAGATTTCTTGTTGTAAGTCAAATATTTCTTATGACCCCAAAGACAGAAATCACATGGATTCATATCTGATGAATAAGGAAGCCAATGTAATGCACCAAGATAATGTTTAGGCATTGATAAGCGATAGTTCAAAAATCACTGTTAATGGTGTCAAACACACTGCGTGTTCTGCGAGGAGGGGTATCGTCTTGCATGAACCCATATTCACTGTGTTCATACTCACATTAGGAATTTGGGGGGAAAAAAAGACTTCCTCAGCATTATCTCTTGCCTTATCCTGATCATATCACATAAATGCAAATTTTTTAAAAATAAATATACGATTATCGTTTGAATATGATACTTTGGAAGACATTTTCAAAATGGCTTGGAACTCACAAGAAAAAAATTCCTTTTATGCCATTCAACACGATTCTCATTTGTGTAGCCCCATCTGGTGATACTCTAAGAAGTTATTTCAATTAAAATTTGTAGGTTAATTAAAAGTCATCCTGAGTGTGTAATTATATATATATATTCAGCAGACCAATCATCATCATACATTGCTTTCTATTCCATTCTCACCGATCGAAACTAGTGAGTTAGCTAGCTAGTTAGTTGTAATTTATGTTAAATAGTTCTGCAAAAATTATCTATTTAAAATGTCTCACAAATTAAAAAAAAAAAAAAAAAAAAAAAATACTTTGAAGTATTACTTCGACTGTTACTTAAACTTATTACTGTCTGTTACAAAAAATATCGTTTCCTTATGTATGCAAATTTAAAAAAAAATTAAACAAAACTAAAACATTTACAAGTTAACGTAAAGATTTGTTTATTTATTTTGAGTATTTTAACCTCATCAATATTCCCATCCATTGTTTAAAATAATTTTTTTATTTTAATTTCGTGTCTGCTCCAAAGAGGAACACCGAAAAAGTAATTTACTTCTGCAGTTCTAATTTATTTACTGGTTTTAAAGCTTTATTCTTAATTAGTAGTTGACATTAGTGTCTGGCTGATAAATATATAATGGCTTACAGATGAATTAATGACTCTTAACTGTAAGAAGTGTCATGTTAATAATTGGGTATGCAGAATGTTTAACAAGTTTAGCACATCCAAGCATATTTTCTTTTTTGATGTCGTCTCACATGCTATGGTCTTCTTTATTTGAAGAATTTGTCTCGCTTTAATCAACAGCAATTATGTTAATTTTGCTGTCGTTGGTCCGTGCAGTAATTAGAGATGAGATAAGCAATCTTTTTAGGGTTAAATTAGGGCAAATAAGAAAAGTTAAGAAACTCTCTGTCAAATAAAAGAAAAGAAAATATTTTGATAAAATCAGAAACGGTTTCATGTGAACGTCATTATATACAGACATAATCCGTTTATGTTTTTATTATTTTTAATAATTATGTTTTATTTTAACATAAGTAAGGGATGCTAAATTTTTTTAAAAATCATAACAAATATGTTTATTTTATAGCATAGAATGATGTTCGTTCCTGTAAATTTATTATGGATGGGTTTTATATGAAATAAATTACCAAGATGTTACTTATTATAGATATATGAAACAAATTTTTTTAAAAATCATGCTTTAAAGATTAATTTATTTAATTGCTGCACCCTTTGTGGTGGAAATATCGTGGAAATACAGGCAATCGTGGATCTTATTTATCGTAAAAATGCAGGCAATGTAGAACAAGTGATTGCTTTCAGCTTGAAAGCTACCGTTAAGTTATTTAATAATAAGTAAGAAATAACATAAGTAAAGAATGTTAAACCTTTTGAAACCATTAAAAATATGCTTATTTTATAGCAAAAAAAAAAATGTTTCTCCTGTAAAATTATACATATAAGATGGGGTTTATATGAAATGAATTATCAAGATGTTACATATTATAGATATATGGTATACATTTTTTAAGAATCCTGTTTTAAACAAAATTTATTTAATTGCTTCACCATTTGTTGTGGAAATACAAGCAATCGTGAATCCTCGTGGATCTTATGTAGTGAAAAATACATGCAATGTAGAACAAGTGATTGTTTTCAGCTTAAAAGCTACCGTTAAGTTATTTTGATATCTTTATATTAAAAAAATTATTGTTATAAAAAATTGGACATCATTACCGACAAAAAGGCATTAAATATAATGACAGAATCCGTTTATATTTTATCCTCTTTACTAATTATACATTTCATTTTAACATAATTACGGAATGTTAAATTTTTTGAAATCATTACAAATGTGCTTTTTTTATAACAAAATATGATGTTTCCTCCTGTAAAGTTATACATATAACATGGGGTTTATAAGAAGTAAATAATCAAGTTATTACATGTTATAGATATATGGTATACAATTTTTAAGAATCCTGTTTTAAACAATAATTTATTTAATTGCTTCACCCTTTGTTGTGGAAATATTGTGTAAATACAGGCAATCGTGGATCTTATTTATCATGGAAATAAAGGAATCGTAGATCCTATGGATGTTGGATCTTATTTATTGTGGAAATACAGGCAATCGCGGATTCTATGGATCGTGGGTTTTATTTATCGTGGAAATATAGGCAATGTAGAACAAGTGACTGTTTTCAACTTGAAAGCTACCGTTAAGTTATTTCAATGCCTTAATGTTTAAAAGAAATATTAGTGCCAACGGCCATACCATGCTGAATATACCGGTTCTCCTTAGATCACCGAAGTCAAGCATCATTGGGCGCGATCAGTACTTGGGTGGGTGACCACCTGGGAACACCGCGTGCCGTTGGCATTCACAAATTTGGGACCTGAATGGCCGAGTGTCTAGCGCTCAGGCGCTCGGTGCCACAGGTTTCCGGTTCGAATCCCGGCGGTGCCATGGATGTTTGTAGTGGTTCGGAATCCACTTTAAGCCGTAGGTCCCGGTCTCCTATGACTGTAAGAGCGTCACGGAGCCAAAGTCAGACTTCTACCTATGGGTGCTCCATCACAACAGAAGCTGCTTCCTTCCCCTTCAATCATGAGTACGTATGACTCGTGGGTTAGGCCAGCCAAGTGGGATAAGAAATAACAACTGAAATATTTGTGTTATAAAAATTGAAAAAATAATCACATTCAAAGGAAATTAAAAAAAATAACAACAGCTATATTAAATTTATATTTTAAACAATAGGCTATATCTGAACTAATTATCAGTTAAATTCGATAAAAAAAAAATTTTAAAAACTTTCCAAACAACATATATAAATACAAAATACAGTGAACAGAAATTAAAATGCTCCAAAAAAAAGTATAAATGAAATTTGCATAAATGCATCACTAAATCCAGAAGATTGTACATTTTGAGGCATCATTCAGTTTAGAATGCATCATTCCATGACTTTAGCCAGAGTGAATACCTCTTGGAGGTCGCCACCAATTCATGCATGGTACGCCGCTAAATATCCTGGTATGTCCTTGCAGTGCTCCTGTCCTAGACCTGCTCAAACGGCTTTAGCTAGACTAAGGACTGGCCACACTAAGAGTTTGACCTTCAATGGAGACGAGAGGACATATACCCTTTGTCATTGTTCGGCCATCGCGTCTCCGTCTCATCTCATAGATTGTATTGGTTGTTGAATGAGGGGAGGACAGTTTACGATCTATTGATGCAACATGATCTACTGGACTTGGTTTAGGATTCTAAATCAAGGGGATAAGCAACAACAACAACAACAACAGAATGCATAGTATAATCAACACTGAATTACAGCACTAAATTTGGATCCTTTCCGTATCATCATCATACGTCAAAAACTTTATTCTTGATAAGTTTTTCTCACAAGGGACTACGAGGAGTCCTGATTTGTGAAAATTTCTTTCATGAGTTTTTCTTATTAGTTTATTTAAATTTCTTTCTAGTACTTTTTATTAAATTTCTTTCACTTGTATTTTTATAAAATCGTGAGGAGTTCTAAACTTTTTAAAAAGTTTCTTTTGAATTTTTTTTCAAGTGTTTTTTTTTAATAAAATTGCTTGAATTCTTCAGTTTTTTTAAAAAAAAAGTTTTTAAATTTATTTCATGTATTTTTTATAAAATCCTTTGGAAATCTATAGTTTTTTATTTAGTTTGTTTTCTTTTTACGGTTTTGAACAATAACTGATGAACATAATTTATAGTTTATGGCCCGAATGTGATTTATTGATATTTTTTTCTTTGTTTGTTAAAAATTGCTGTTGTGATTTGTTCTTACATTAAATACTAAATTAACTTTAATGTTACAGTTCATTTAACCTTAAAGTTCTGCTTTTGGCAGAGGAACAGAGGACTGTATCATTTTTCTGGATTTACAGTTTTTCAAACCCTTTCTACAAATCATTCTTGTAGTGGCTTGACGTCCAATTACCTTATGTATTATAGATCAACAGCTAACTTATGTGATGTTTTATTTGACTTCTTTCTTTGGCTTTTTGAATAAAATAATTGTCCTGACATTTTGGATTTTCATTCCAGTGTACATCCTTTTACAGCTCAAATAAAAAAAATGCACTAGAACATATGTTTTTTGGTAATTTAATTTTTCTAAAACATTTTTTTTTATTTTTGTTGTTACTAATGCATTGATTACAACAGTAAGTTCTCAAAAATTTGAAAATTTTAGAATAAACATTATGATTTTCAAAATTATATTACTTCTTCAGTATACTCAAATATCACTCTTCTAGTATCATTCAAAAAGTTTTAATTGTCCCGCCATTTCAATGAAATTTATCCCGTTAAAAAGATTAGGAAATTAAATAAATGATATTTTTCATTTAATTCGTTTAAATCGTACAAATTTCAAAATTAGTCTGTAAAATGTGTTTAGAAAAATATTAGTTTCTGTTTTTCGTAGACAATTATATTACAAAAGTTGCTTTGAAATACATTGCTGGCCATCCAAAATGCAACACCATAAGGAAAGTATCCAAACAGCATGAAATTTGCACAGCTATATCAGCTATAGAACATGGAAATGATTCATTCAGCACGTGAATTCAGCACACGAGCGTATCATGGACGACTACAAGCACTCCTTAAAATCCGTAAATAAAGTAAGGAATAATTACCATTTTCAAGAACGGGAAGCATAAGTACTTGTATTTCGGTGCACACTTTGGAAGTAAAATATTAATATTATATTTGGCGATGATTATATTATGATCATTTGCTCATACACTGATAAAAAAAATGCCATTTACTCACTCACTGATAAAAAAAAGGTTATTAACTGATTCAATGATAAAAATAAAGCCATTTGCTCATTCACTGCTCATTTGCTCACTGATAAAAAAAATGATCATTTGCTCATTCACTGATAAAAAAGGTCAAATCTCATGTTTACAAACATATCTGAGAGGCTTAAAAATGAAACATTTACAATCAAATTTCAAAGATATTTGCGAAGTTTTCAGAAAATATAAAGCGTTTTTATGACTGTAAAATGAAATAAATTATTCAATAAAAAGGTATGAATTAGAAACATGACCATCATGAATTAAAAAAAAAAACACATCACATAGTACGCACACGTAAACTATGCTTCATAGAATCACATTAAAATTGTTTAAAAAAAAAAACTGTATTGACGTGCTCTGTCCATAAAACCAAAAGTTTAGTTTATTGAAATAAAATGAAGTTTAGTTAATTTTTTAGTTTGGTTTATTGAAAAAAAAAGTTTAGAATTTTTTTTTGTAAAAATATGATTTAGTTATTTTTAGTTTGAATAAAAAATTCATTTAATACACATGCATTGTTGACACACACACACACACACACACACACACACACACACTAAATATTTCTTTTTCAATATTCTTTTTTCGATGGTGCAAGAAGTTGTGGACTGGTTTTAGTAATATACGTTTAAGTTTTAGATTAACCAATAAACAATTTCGGATTACACTTTGGGTTCTAAATATACGAAATTAACTGAAAATTATGTACATTTTCAATTTTTGAGAGATTTTTTATAAATTTGTTTTTTTTCTTCGTGCAGAAAAGTAGGAAAAACAGTAAAAATAAATGACAGCTAAAAATTTTGAGTAATCAATAAAGGATTTCTAGTTTAAATTGTCTTAAATTGAACAATATCTTGCACTAAAACGAAGAACAGCACCGAGTTCGTTTTTTATTAAATATATATTAAAGATGTAAATTGTTGTTCTATGAAAAGATACGCATCCCATAATCGACAGCCATTTGATTGCTGTAAGATTATTTATGATTTAAAGAAATGGTACGAATTTGGCATCATGTTAGTTTTACACTACTATATAAATGATTCACATAATCATATTTTAACTACTACATTTCGCAACCGTTTCATTTCATTAAAAATAAACTTAATAAAATTATTTGTACCACAAATGCTACTAAAGCGAACTCATATTTCTTTGTCATCACGCATTCTCTGTTCTAATTTTTCCACAAATTCTTTTATATAATTTCTACTAAATATTACACAAATTTTACCGAATGTTTTCATTCTTAAAAACTGCTATTTTTGAATAATTTTCAATAACATTTTTTTTTCATTCTTACAAAAAACTCTATAAAAAAGATTAACTTAAACTAAGAATAAAAAAAAATTAACGTTTTCCCCACACTTCAAGTACAGTAAAATTATTAGTATGTCTTTAATATTTATTTTTATACACAATGCACTTAATCTGTGAGGGAATTTTTAATGAAAAAAAGTTATTGCAAATGATTTTAGAATCTATATTCGTAAGTAGGGATTAAAGAGAACAACTTACATTGCTGTAACAGTGTCTGAGCCTCCCTCTTCAATAAAGGTGTACACGACAGATTGCCATTTAATGTTTATATTTTTTTATTTTGTAATTGAAAGTTGAGAAGCTATTTGCCCAGCTCTATTACCCTCAGACAGTTTCTAATCAAATTTATAATCCTGAAACAACAACTTAGTTATTTGCGTGTGAAATCTTGTTTGCATTCGAGAGAGAGAGATACAATTTCTGGTAAATTGAGAAATATTTATTTTGTAAATTATTTTAGACGAATGCAGGTGTTATTTTATCAATTTTAAAGAATATTTGAAAATGAATCGCAAAAGCATTACTTACTTATTTTTGTAAAGCACTAAGAGTTGTTGAAACAAATTCTAACGGATGAAATAGATGAAAAGAATGCAAGAAATGCAATTTTCTTCGGTATATTGAGCAACCGAAATTGCCTGGGTTAGAATGAAATGGGTATTAAACGTATTTCATATTCTATATATCGTAAAGAATAACTAATAATTTATCCTCTTAATTCTATTCAAACCAATTATACTACAAAATTTTTTTAAGTGTGAGATATTATCCATTTTAAGACGATGTAACCGTGCTTCTTCATACGCACTGCAAGAGGTTCTCCTGTGTCGTTCAAGAGATATGATCAGTAGGCCTGGAGAGCTGTGCCACCTGCACTCCTGCTGAGAAACGTTTAGTTTGCAATCACTTATGTCGAGAGTAAATATATTTAACGCAACCCTGCGTATAAGTTGGCCTACAGACTCTCATCCGGAAAATCTGTTTGTCGCTCTACGGTTATTTTTTCTGTACAATTTGGGCTAATTAGACCGGGACCTATAGTGTAACGTGGATACCGAAACACTAACAAACATCCATGCCACCGCCAGGATTCGAACTTAACGCCTATAGTACAAAAGGTAGGAGCGCTCGTCCATTGTCCATCAGGCGGTTTACTCGGTGAGGAAATAATACTTCACGCATCCCGCGCTTATCTGAATATCGGATTTTAGGCTTCGAAGTGGAATCCGTCCACTAATCTATAATTACATGTCCTTAAATGTATTAAATATTGTCCGCCTTTAATTGATGTGTGCAGTGTTTGTGCGTGTGCAAATAAAGCTGGGAGTTCTCCAACCTGTGCCTCAAGTCACAACCCAACCACACCCAGTTATAATTCACCTGAACAACCTGCACACTATAACTTAAATAATGCTTTTTATATGTTTTTTCCAGCTTTTCTGCTCTAGCGAGACTAATTGAGAAATAAACATAGTTAAAAAAAGTACTGAAAAGTGAAAAATTACATCATTTTCGACTTATTTTGCATATTTAGGCCCCAAATGGAATCGGAAAATATTTTTTGATTATTTTAAAATTTTACATTCCTTTTACTAAAATTTTACATTCCTTTTTACTTTTTTGTGTTATGGTTAAGAAAAAAAATCCAAAAGTAAAAACGAATGAACACAGATCTTTGACATTATCACAAGGACTTTTGAAATTCTGTGAACACAGCTTTCATGGAAGAGGGATAGGGGCCTAGAGGAATTTTGAAAATATGTTATGAACTAGTTAGATTTGTCTCTTTTGACGGGTCTGGCTAATGCTATCATTGGTTTATATTATGTTTTTGTAGATGTATTATTATTTTTTCAG
Source organism: Caerostris darwini (assembly GCA_021605075.1). Taxonomy (NCBI): domain Eukaryota; kingdom Metazoa; phylum Arthropoda; class Arachnida; order Araneae; family Araneidae; genus Caerostris; species Caerostris darwini. The sequence continues at coordinate 381,735 of BPLQ01001451.1, read as the reverse complement.
GTTTGCATGTTTTCAAATCTGCTTTTTGCTAAGGTTAGTTTCATTTAAATGATGAATTTGAAATTTCATATCTAATTATAGTCCTGCAATAATGAAACAATGGGTTTTTATTGAATTTGTATGTATAGTATAGCAATCCTGATTATCGCATTTTGTTTCATGAAAATAAAGATAATTTAAAATAAAATGTTTAAAGTTAATTAGTATGATGTACTCGTACTTCCCTATGGTGAACTCGCTTGCTTAAATTATACAAATTATTACTCGCTAAGTTGTTGGGTACTAGTTGTATTGTTTAATTAAAAAACAACAACGAAAGAACAATTAGATATCGTTTACATTACAGTGGGCTGTCCGCTAAGTGTCCATTGTTTCGTTTACCTTTAACTTTAAACCACTGGCATTTGCGTCTGCAGAGATGGATATCTGAATGGCATGACACTGTATTTTCCGACGAATCCCGCTCTGCCTGCAGTGACACAATGGTTGGATTAAAGTTGAGATACCATGGAGACATATTGTCAACTATTGTGTTATGCATCGTTATACTGGTCCTGCCCTGGTGGTATAGTGTGGAGTGGTAATGGATTTCCGCATCCGCTTAGTGTGCATTACTGGTATACTTACTGGCCAAAGATGAAGTATTGCAGCCTGTTGACTTTCAGGGCTTTATTTTCAGGGTTTGCCTGGGGCCACATTTCAACAGGATAATGCGCGAAAACATGTTGTTAGCAACGTTCAAGCTTTATTCTTAGCCCACCATATTGCATTGTTAGTCTAGTTTGCCTGTTCTCCAGAACTATCGCCCATTGAACATGTCTGGCCAATGATTGGTGTACGCTTAACCAGGCATGCCACATCCGCGAATACATCTGATGAACTCTGGATATGTGTGGAAGTAGCTTGAGCTGCCATTCTTCAATAACATATCCAAAGCCACTTTCACTCAATACTGCGACCTGTAACAGCGGTTATTGACAGCCATGAATGCAGCGCCCGCTATTGTTTTTCTTGTCTTCCTCACCTCAAAGAAAGTTGTATTTCAAATCAATTTGCATTAATATTGTTTGTAATCTTTGAAATAAATTGAACTTTAACTTGTATTGTTCTTCTTGCTGTTGCATTTTGGATGACTAAAACACTGTGCATGCATTCTTTTCAGTATTTCATAATTTTGGACGTCTGTAATGAAAAATAACTAATAATATTTAATAGTATAATAATAGTTATTAATTTGCTTATATTTACAGAAATAAGTAACTAACTAAACGCAATATTTTTATCTTTCATCATCATGCTATCATATTTTCAAGACGATTTTCTAAAATTGTTTCGTCTAAAATCGGCATTTTTGGAATTCCTCTTAAGATTATATATATTGGATGAAAATGTCAGATAATGCTATCAGTCTGTTTTAAAACTTTTATTCGAGTAGAAAACTTTGTAAGACAAAATAATTTATGACTATTTCAAGTTGATTACGTCGCAAGGAATAATTCTTTTAAAATATCTTGCACAAAAGATTATAAGATAAAAGAATTAGCTGTCAATTTGATGAATAGAGCGGAAAAAAATGGATTTTTAAATAAAAACAGTGTAATAAAAAAGACGGAAAACTAAACTTAGAAAGATATACAAGCAGATACACGCGAACAATGAAATCAATAAGAAAATGACTGCATATGTATAAGTTGAACGCATTTCTCAAAATGTTTCCTTTAATTTTTAATTAAAAATAATTCCTTTAATTAATGCGACTTAAAAATGGTGATGCTTTATGTTTCATGTAATTGTGGATGTTTCATGTTTTTTTACAATGTATTTCAATGTTCAAGATATATGTTATTTTCAGATTTCTCTAATTAAAAACTCGCAGACTGTACATTCAAAAATCTTTATTTTATTTTTAAAGAAATTTTAAATTCTAATAATTTAATACTTGCTATTACTTTAGTTTTAATGGATGACTTTTTATTACTACTAACAGAGAATTCTATCAATTTAAAAATTTTTTACTGGTTCAAGCAAGTTTGAGTTCTAGCATGACCGTAAACAACGATTCTTCTAGAACCAGATTGCATTTGGTTTAATTATTTCTTTATTATGTACTGCTTATATATTGCGCCGATATTTTCGCTATTTTTATGATTAAAATTACAAATAATTAAGGAAATTCCCCCCCAATGTATTTATACTTGGCAATAATTTTTACATTTTTGTCATATATTTTACAACAAGACCTATTAAAGCTCTAAACTTAAAATTTCACATAACAATACATATTAAGGGCTAGATGTGGGGCCTGGTGGCCGAGTAACTAGCGTTTTGGCACTTGGTGCAAAAGGTTTCGGGCTCGAGTCCCGGATGTAGCATGGATGCTTGTAGTGGCTCGGAATCCACTTTAAACCGTAAGTCCCGGTCTAATATGACAGCAGAGCGTTGTGCTGACAACCCTACCCCGTAAAAAGAAAACATCTCTTGTCTCGAAATCTGCCAGTAGTCAGACGGCCTTGGACTATCATCGGCATGAAGAAGATCTAGATATGTATCGATAATTATTTTTAAAAAAAATGTTGATAAAGAAGATAAACTTGCAATTTGCTTCATTGTATGTAATATTTTATTAACTTTAAATATCATCCACAGATGCTTGGTCTTCTTGACATAATAGTCATGTGACTCTATTCGAACTGAACTCTGGGAAGCAAAGGAGGTGAGAAACTGATAACATAAAGCTCACTATGATGTGTTTTTAATATGTAAATAGAAATAATGGTTTTTTTAAACGATAAACATAAATGGTAGTGTACAGAGATTTTTTTTAAAATTCTCTTAGATACCAACATCACTCTGCTATATAAATGGATATTCGGCTGGGATGATATCGCTTGATTTGGACTGTCTATTTGTTTTGAAGTAATTATACTACAATAAATTTGATACAGGAAGTTGGAAATGTCACAATACAATATAAATGATGTTTGATAATATAAATGATATATGATGCCAGGGTAGCAGGGTAGTACTTTGGTAAGTTGAGAGCTACCCTGGCATTTAATGTTCCGAAACGTGAAAGCTGTCCTGGTATACAGTTGCCATCGCAAATCGAAAGAGCCGCATTGAGAAAGTGTTTCCACATCAACACACATCCTGGTGTATTGCCATTCTTTTAGAGCAGGGGTCTCCAAACTTTCCAGCCTTAGGGCCATACTGTTTACTCCAGTAAGTACCAAGGGCCAAAACCGTTTTAATTTTTCTGCCATTATCTATATAATTACACAAATCTCATTAATATTTTTTTACAAGTGAATAATCCGCAGTTTCATTCGCGTTCATTTAGCTTTTCCGTTCCTGTGGGATTTTCAGGATAAAAATCATATGTTTGATTCAGGATATATATATTCCAAACATCGATATACATACATATGCGATACTCTTTACCCCAACATAACTACCAAGGGTAACCGCGGGATGTTCAATAGTTTATAATGTTAGTGAAATTCATTTCAATTACTTGTTAGTTGTTATGCTTAAGCTAAATTTTCTGCGTATTATGCTTGTCATTAAGCTTTACCTAGCAAGTAAATAAAACCGAGTTATTATCAGTGTGGGTATTTTTATCCAACTTATTACAGCAACAATAATCTATTTGCTGTCGCTGGCCGGATTGGTGACACTGGCGGGTCGTAGTTTGGAGACCCCTGTTTTAAATCAAGAGCTGTGCTGTTATAAAGTTCGTGATTGGTTTTGAAGCCACGACGTCTGCTTTGTATATATATTCAGCTGAAGGTGGTATGTTTATTTATCATTTTTGTTTTCCCACCAAAAGGGTTTCCAGCTGCTTACAGATAGCCATTTTCAAACTTTTGAACAAATAGTAACTTTCGGTTTCATGTTTTCTTTCTTCTTACAAAATTTAATCTCAGTTAAGAGTGTTGAGATTTTTCTTAAAAATGAATTTGGTTGTACATAAGTAATTATTTTTCTTTGTGTTTAAATTTAAAATATACTAGAAAGAATATTATATTAGTTACTACTTTTTATTGTTGTTCAAAAAATTGTTATTTTTATTAGTCTCTTTCATATCCTATATCAATGACTCTCACAAGATGTACCAGCGTGCCCTAGTGCACCCTGGAAAGTTTCCGGGTGTGCAGTGAAGTATTCCACAGAAATATATGCCCAGATATATAAATATATATAGATACTCTTTTTCCAATAAATTTAATTACAAGCAACTATCCTTTCCTGTTGATTTTTTACTTCTTTTCCTATAAAAAGACGTCAAACATCAATAATGCGCAAAATAAGTTTGAGAAACTAAGAGTGGTAGCTTCCATGGTTGCTTACAAGAAGCTCTAGCTTCTGAGATTAATCATGTTAAAATTATTAATCATGTTATAAATTGTTAGATTCATCATGTTAAGATTCAATGTTAAAATAATTTAAATTGCAGCTTCTGAGACGCCACCGTCTGCAAGTAGTACCTGGGAAGTTGACTACCTGGATATAAAACTCTGAGGAGTTAATAACGGATGCTTATTGGCTAGAAAGTTTTATATAGTGAGCCAACAACTATTGTATTTTTAGGTATTTAAATGGACCCCTACTGAAAAAAAATTTGAGAACCCTTTTATTCCCTTAAATTTATTATTCGTAGGTCACATAATAATGGTATCCCTTATAAGCATTTTTAGTTTAGTTTTAATAGAATCGGCTTATTTGAAATGATTAAAGCTAAATTTAAACCAGAAGAAACAATATATTAGTCATTTGTCCTTGAATAGCAGATCTTCGTCTGAAGGTTAAGTCTAAAGAGATATTGAGTAATTGACACATCTAAATTGTACGTAGACTACAGGAAATTTGTTAAAGTTTTCCTTTGCTCTTTGTTGCAATCGGTTGCTTCTATTCCAGCTATTCATAACTATTCTAGAACAAAATTAGTAACTGCGGAGTTACTGAGAGTACCTGAACTGTTTTAGTTTTTAGTTTTATCAATTGGATCTAAGGTTATATTGCATTGTAACTTGTGGGTTGAAAAATGATTTGTAAACAGAGCGTTGAGTGACGTCAAAGATATTATCTATGAAGATCATCTTAATCCACCTGATCAGATGCCAAGCGGAACAATGGTCGAATTCGAAAATTATACACACGCAACATATGAAAATAATAATTGTGTTCCAATTCCACCAATTACGAAATTTTGATAAAATGGAAAGGGTATTTGTTCAAAGAATACAATTTCCACTACAATTCACAAAGAGTGATAATAAATACACAACAATTTTATTAAGTTGTTGTGGATATTAGCGATTGAGAAATAACAATTTAATTGAAATGTGTTGCATTTTCCAGAGTAAAAACTTAACGTGCATTTAACAAAAAATTTTCTTATGAAAGATTTCGAAGGATTAAAAATTCTCTCATGCTAGAATTCTCATAAACGAGAATGCAGAATGAAAAATTTTCCACTAGATAATGTTTGAAGTAGATTATAGTTGTTATTAATGATTTTACCTTTTTCTTTCTTTATTGGTGAAAATTATTTTTTTATAAATAGTCTGTAAATTTTTATAGTCTATTTATGTTTAGAAAGGATTTTTATGTTTATAAAAATATTTTTTTTTTATAAGATATATCACTTGATATATTAGCTAAAAGTTGAGTGTTAAAGGAACTTGCGTAAGCTCAATTATAAATAAATAAATAAAGATAGAGATAGAAATAAATTAAGTATACTCTTTAAAAAAGTGTTGTTTTGATAAAAGCGTGTTTAAATATTATGCACTGTTTATCTAATACACTGTTAATTTTAATACATTTATTTTTGATAACTCTAGAATTCTTTTATAAAAATATAAACCTTTGTTAAAAATTAAAAATAAAGAAAATTTGTTGAAAAAAATATTATGACAAATATATACAATTCTTTTATAACAACTGACAGAACATTTTTGTTTTATGAAATTAATAGAAAATGTTAAAATAATAATAAATACCAATAATATTAATTATTCATTAATTCAGAATATGAGATGGATAATAAACCAGCAAAAACAACTAAAAAAATTAATTTAGTTATATATAGCATAATATATCAAAATAATATATATCATTGTGTTTCTTAATACAAGGGATTGGATTTTATGCTGGAAAAATACGCCGCTATTTTGATTAAATTCTGCTATTTGTTAAAGGCAAACACGACATACTAAATATTCAATAAGGGTGTGTTTTTTTCCTTGGTACGAATAACAACCTAACCAAATGATCATTCCATTTGTCTGAAAAAAAGTACTTCCTTCTCTATTTGAAAATAAGTTATTATTATCTCGAATGAGGTAGGTGAACTTGTAGTACAAGGTCAAGGAAAAAGACTGAAGAAAACATGTAAGGAAACGAAGATTAATTCTGTCGCTTTTAGGTAACCTTGGTACTCATTCTTCATTAGTGGTGGTGTGTTAATTAAATATCAAACAAGAGCTCGTGTTTGTAAAATGAAACGTGCCCCATGGAAAAAAAAATGAGACACGACATAAATTGCTTAGAATAAAGTACAACCAATATATACTTATTATTTTGTTTCTGATTAGATATCTTGAGCAGATGTTTAACTAATAATGGTACTAAGTCGTTAGACGAAATTCAGATGGTAAAAATTTACATAACGGCTGAATTCATAATAAAATTTTCATTAGAGATTATGTTTGGTTTTTTCATTCTCATGTCAGGAAGACTTAGTATATTATTTATGATTTTATAATTAGAATTGCATCCAGTGTTAACCATGTTTGTTGAGCAGTTAAATAAATGTAAAGCGTTAGATTGTTTAAAACTGAAATTTAAGAAAATATATTAATTGTTCTTAAAGTTATTTTTTCATAATATTATTATCATAAATCGCCTAGAGTAATAAAGTGCAACCAATATATACTTATTATTATTATTATTATTATTTTCATTCTGATTAGATATTTGAGCAGATGTTAAACTAATCATCGTAGTAAGTCGCAAGACGAAATTCAAATGGTAAAAATTTACATAACGGCTGAATTCATAATAAAACTTTGATTAGAGATTGCGTTTGTTTATCCATTCGCATATCAAGATGGTTTGGTACTTCATTTATGATTTTAGAATTATAATTGAATCCTGTATTTTCGTATTTGCCAGTTTGTTGAGCAGTTAAATAAATAAGTTTAGATTGTTTAAAATTTAAACTTAAGAAAATATATTAATCGTTCTTAAAATTATTTGCTCGTAATATTATTGTCATACATTGATTAGAGTAATAAAAGTACAACCAATATATACTTATTATCATTTTTTATCTGGTTAGATATTTGAGCAGATGTTTAACAAATAATGGTATTGAGTTGGAAGACGAAATTCAAATGATAAAAATTTACATAATGGCTGAATTCATAATAAAACTTTCATTAGAGATTTTGTTTATTTCTTCATTCTTGAGTCATGACTGCTTAGTACATTATTTATGATATTATAATTAGAATTGCATTCAGTGTTAACCAGTTTGTTGAGAAGTTAAACAAATGTAAAGTGTTAGATTGTTTAAAACTTAAAATTTAAGAAAATATATTAATTTTTCTTAATATTATTTGCTCATAATATTATAGTCATAAATTGCTTAGAATAATAAAGTACAACCAATATATACTTATTTTTTTTTCTGATTGGATATTTGAGCACATGTTAAACTAATCATGGTAGTCAGCTGCAATATGAAAGTGAAATGGTAAAAATTTACATAACAGCTGAATTCATAATAAACATTTCATTAGAGATTGCGTTTGTTTTTTCATTCTTGAGTCATGACTGCTTAGTACATTGTTTATAATTTTCGAGTTAGATTTGCATTGGGTGTTCGTATTGATTGTTGAACAGTTAAATAAATGGAAAGTGTTAGATTACATAAAACTTTAAAGAATTAATATATTTTCTAAAATTTAATATTATTTAAAAAAGTAATTATACACATAATTTATGATAAATTATTTTGACTCATCCAATAGTTCGTGTTCATAAAATGAAACTTGTTCATGGTAAAAAAAAAAAAAATAAAAAGCCACGTCATAAATTGCCTTAGAGTAAAGTACAACCAATATATACTTATTAATATAATTTTTTTTCTGATTGGATATATGAGCAGATGTTTGACTAATCATAGTAGTAAGTTACAATACAAAATTCAAATGGTAAAAATTTATATAACGGCTGAATTCATATTAAAACCTTCATTAGAGAATGCGTTTGTTTTTTCATTCTTGAGTCACGACTGCTTAGTACATTATTTATGATTTTAGAATTATAATTGCATCCAGTGTTATCGCATTTGCCAGTTTGTTGAGGAAATAAATAAATAAATAAATGTTTGTTAAATAAATTTGAAATGTTAGAATGTTTAAAACTTAAATTTAAGAAAATATATTACTTGTTCTTAATACTATTTGTTCATAATATTATTGTTATAAATTGCTTAGAGTAATAAAGTACAACCAATATATACTTATTATTTTTTTTACTTTCTGATTAGATATTTGAACTGATGTTAAACTAAACATGGTACTAAGTCGCAAGACGAAATTCAAATGGTAAAAATTTACACTAACGACTGAATTCATAATAAAACTTTCATTAGAGATTGTGTTTGTTTTCTCATTCTTAAGTCGATGGCTTAGCACATTATTTATGATTTTAGAATTAGAACTGCATTCAGTGTTATCGCATTGGCCAATTTGTTGAGAAGTTAAATAAATTTGGAATGTTAGATTGCTTTAAACTTAAATTTAAGATAAGATATTAATTTTTCTTATTATAATTTAAAGAAGTAATCATGTACAAAATAATTTACGAAAAATTATTTTACTAATGGAGGATATTAAAATTGGTTTTATGATGTTTAACTATACAAAAAATTATAAAATTTAAGAATATAATTACTTAAATCAAATATAAAATATATTATATTTATTAGTTTTAAATTTTATTGTACTTCTAATATTATGTATTTTTCTAATGATGATAATAATAATCAATTTAAAAGATTAATTTTTGTATGATATGGTTAGAAATCAAATTAATATAAATAAGTATTGTGAAAAAAAAAAAAAAAAAAAAACGTTGCCCGCAATAAAAAAAAAAAAAATAGAAAATTTAGGCATATAATTATTTAAATCAAATATAAATATATTATATTTATTAATTTTAAATTTTACAGCATTTCTAATATGTATTTTTTTAATAAAGATTATAATAAATAATTTAAGACATTAATTTTTATATGATGTTATAAATGAAATTAATATAAATAGGTATTGTAAAAATGTAAAAAAAAAGAAGAAACGTTGCCCAGAATAAAAAAAAAAAAAAAAAAAAAAAAAAAAAAAATTAGGAATATATTTATTTAAATCAAACATAAAATATATTATATTTATTAATTTTAAATTTTACCGCATTTCTAGTATTTATTTTTCTACTAATAATTATAATAAATAATATAAGAGATTAATTTTTGTATGCTAAGGCTATAAATTAAATTAATATAAATAAGTATTGTAAAAATGTAAAAAAAAAAAAAAAAAAAAAAAAGAAGAAAAATGTTGTTTATAATACAATAAATTGTACAGATTAACAAAATGAATTTTTGTGATGATTAATATTATTTTATTATGAGAAAGGAGGAAAATATAAAAAACAAAGGCGAAATTGCTTCCTACATTGACAATAATTGTTTACCTCATGTTTACTTTCAAACACACTATCTATTTTTATTTATACCTATTATACGTTATGGTTTTCCTATATTTATGCCTTATTTTTCAACCTTATTTTACCTTATTATTATAAGAAATGAGTCAAATATTTTAAACTTTAATGAGAGTTTATTTTAAAGAATAAAATGTAAAATTTCCCCTTTTATAAAAAACCGAAAAGCCATTGTATGAATTTTAATTTAAAACAAGACTTATTTCTTTATCCATATCGTAAGACATAATTTATGTTAGGCAATTGATGAATTTGCAAATTTTTAACAACATTGCAACAGTTATACATAATTAAATAATCATAATAAGAGTATTTTAAATTTGAAGGATAAAAAAAACGACAGTCATTTAAGATAATAGTTTAAATAAAAGAAAAAATTTCAAAAATCCTTACTTAACCTACATGATAATGCTGCTTTTTTTCGATAAATTCTGCAAGTTTCAAAAAAAAATGAACCAGTAAAGAAAAACAACTTTATTGAACAAACAACATCAATACAGATAGTGACATTTCGAACAAATGTTTGTTTTTGACCATTTTTAAATTTATTTTGAATAACAAATGATAAAATGAACACTAATTAATATAACATCCTAATTGATATACTTCTTCAAAACTAACTAGATAAGATTACATTGAAAATAAATCGTATCTATCAGAGACAACACAGAACATTATAGCCGTACATTTTTATTTACAATATAAAGCACATACAACATACATTAGCAGAAACATTAAACATAATTTATAACCACTTTGAATAACTTTATAGAGCAGAAATGCACACATTTACTGATATATCATGCTTAAGTTTGAGTAAGTGCAATTCTAAGTTGAGCACAGTTAAATACACATATGATGATGAAGTTTTTATTTTATGTTATGTTAATCATGAAAATATTTGACAGTAATGGTTCTGAGCTTGAGCCCCTTAGCTCAGAAACCATTTTTTTAAATGTTGAGGTTTTTAATTTTTGCTTTGATGTTGAATATTGATATGGATGCTTTAATAACATATCATATTTAGCAAGCAGTTTTAAAAAATGACAATAATTTGATAAATTAATAGAAATGTTAAATAAATTATAAATCACTATAACAATTCTAAATGAATAAAAAGCATTAACAATGTGAATAAAAGTATCGTATAACAATATCAAATAATATTTGTATTCAAATGAATAAGTTCTCATGTTATTGTTAAAATTCTGAAGACAATTTTTTAAAATCTAAGTTAACAGGAAATGTTTTTTAAATTAAAAATTAAGGAAATTCTACTACTTAAAGGAATACTGCACTTTGAATTTATATAAAATGAAGTACAAATATCTATGAATTTCAACAATGCATATTAATGTTTAACATTTGAATATGATATGGATTATATTTTTAGATTTAAATCTCTTTAAAATCTATTTTTAGATGTAATTTCTTTTAATATTTTCATAAATATGTTATATTCATTTTAGTAACACTAAGTAAATAAAGTTTTTTTTTAAGTGGAATATTTGAAAATAATTTTATTAATATAAAGTATAATTAAAATGTTTAAAGTGAGATGCATAATTAATCTCATTAACAAATTTACTAATTCATTACAAAAATATAAGCATTTTATTACCAGTATAAAGGGTTTTGAATGAATACTAGTCATAATATGTTTATATTCGTTAAAAATTTAATATCCTTTTGGTAACATTTAATATGTTGCGAACAAAAAAAGTGAGAAAATATTCTATTCAAACTGATACAACAAATTTGTGAATTAAGTAATAAAAACGCTTTTAATTTAAAATAATTAAATATTAAATAAAATCACCATGCCTAATTAAATTATGGAAAGTTTGAAGAAAATACTTCTACTTTTGTCATAGATATTATAAAACTTTGAAAAGTTTAAATTTCTGTTTGTATTACAAAAAGCAACCATTTTTTGAGCATAAGTACTATTATTTACATAAGTATATAAAAAAACTCATAAAATAAATAAAGAAAAGAACTGAAAATTTTTAAAGGATTATAGATCGTATTTTATATTTAGTTTTTGAGTAATACTATTTTAAGCCTGTAATAAATATTCATCAAAATTCTTTGCATATTTATAATTATTTACTACACTTTCATCTAAACAAAAGAATAAGTTTTCTTTTAAAAATTTCCTTTATTCTTCAATAAATGCAGATGAGCGTTACGTGAAATTTTTATGCATGGATATGAGTTGGATATTTTTCAATTTCACACATTCAAGAGGTTTTTTTTTTTAAACAGTTTCTCAGTTGAGTATCATTGAACATTTTTACAAACCATAATCTTCGAAAGTACTTTTTTTTTTGATTTTTCTGAAATTCAAGTAGTTGTGAAAACTTCTTCACTGAAGATGTTTTACTCTTTCAAAAGAATTTTATTCTTTGTGTTTTAAAAAGTTTTAAAACTCCTTGAAGTTATTTGAAGTCGTCAACTTCGGCTATCAGAATATTTAAAATGTCAGCATAGGATAAGAAAAGGTTCACTCATATGTATTTCTCGTACTCCGAGTCTGATATCTGAATATCCTAAATCTAACATAAATTTGTAATTTATATCAATGTTCATCAAGATTTAGTGAGTTTTAACATACTATCAAAATGGTCTTTGTTTACGGTTAGACATATGTAGATATTTTCAGTAGCAGACATGTGATGTTTCTTCTTTACATATCACATAATATTGACAATAACTTTCATTAAATAGCTCACCATATTTGTTAGAGAATAAAATGTAAGTTGCTGTAGTATCATCAGTTCAGATTCAGAAAAATCTTTGCCAATTATCTATACTCTGAAAAGAAAAAAAAAAAAGTTATTTTCATCCATAGTAATATTATCCATATAAATTTATATTATAATTTTAGAATTTTAAACTTCATATAAATTCGAATTCATAAGGAATTATATTTAACGCAGAAAAATAGCCACTGATATTTATTTATATTTAATAAAATATTATATTTTATATCAATTAAACTGTATGAGAATATTTATCATAAATGATTAAAAATAATATTTTGTTATTAAACAAATTCTTTTTGACTTGAAATTCTTTTTGTATGTTTTCACGTATGCACAGAAACTTTTCATGTGTATTTACTTTTATTGTGCATATAAAATAACTATTGTAATATATTTATTGTAATAAAACATAATTTATTTTAATAATGTTATTTCTATCATATTCATTCAAGAGTTTTTAATACCACCTTTTAATTTTTATCCAAATTTCAAGAAATTTGTCCTGTTAACCAAATTTTATCAGACATTTTTTTATTAAAAATATTATAATTATTACAAATATTAATTTTTTATTTCTTATTATTAATTATTAATTAATTATTATTAGTTTTTCACTTTAGGCTTGAATTCTCATTACAATGTGCAAAGGCACCATTTTGTTTTTAGTTCATTTAAAGAAAAATAGATGGCACCACTAGAAAAATGAAGATAATTCCTTCGCGTTGAAAAATGTGACTGACTAAATCATCTTTTTTAGAATTGAGTAACTAGGTTAAACGATTCTCTCATCAGTATGAAAAGCGAAAAAACATAAATGGTTAGCTCATTCATGATAAAAACGGCAATAATAAGTTGAAAGTAGTTAGTCTTCAGCAATAAAGGAAGTTTTAACTTGAGATTTAAGTCATTAGAAACAAGTAAATTACCTTTAGAATATATATATAAATCAGAGAACAAAGTTGAAAGATTATAACTTTTGTTTCTTAATTAGTTCGAATATTATTCAAAATAACTATGAATAGCAGTTAGATGTTTCTCAATCATGAAATAACAGCAGTAAAATATGGAAACAAAGATGAAAAATATTTATTGCTTAACCATCTAAAAACTAAATTATTTTGATTTTATTTTAAACTGATGATTTTTTTGATATTTTGAAATTTCAATGAAATATGCAAGTATTTTATAATTCAAACAACTTAGTAATAATTACCATGTTCCACTTTTCTATTAAAATATAAGTGAAGATTCTAAATTGTAGTTAAGAATGAAAAATAAAAAGTATAAATAAATAAATATTTTAATAAAATAAATATTTTTATAATATTAATTATATAATCAAGAAGTAATATAAGAAAAACAGTTACAAATCATCTGAACTTTTGCATGAAAAATCAAAATTATTTCGAGAACTTATTTTAGAACTTATTTTTTTTTTTTCGAGAAATTATTTTATGAACAAATTTATTAGTATATATATATTTAATATTATTATATATATATATATATACTAATATATATATATATATATATATATATACTAATATATATATATATAAATTATACTATAGTAAATATTTAAATATATATATATATAAATTATACTATATTAAATATTTAAATATAAATTAATATAATTTATACAAATAAATTTTACAATATCTGTATACATACAGTTTACAATGACATAATGTTTTCCTGATTTTAAGTTATCTCTATGACTCAAAAGTGTGATAAAACTATCTTTAGCCAAAAATACACATGGTCAAATTTAAAAATTATTTTAGAATCTTAATAATTTAATTAATAATTTAATAATTTCTTATATTTTAAAATTTATATAATTAGGTAATTTTATTTTTAAACGGTAATTTGTTACTTTTTAGTAAGTAGAGTTGCACTTTTTATAATGAAATTGTGACAATATTACACTTATATACATATATATATATAAAATGTTTTATAATAATTACTAAACTTGCTTGCTTAATGTTCTCCTTACTAAAATATTACGCTCATATATATATATATATATATATTAGTAAGTATTATGTATATTTTAGAAATTATTATAAAACATTTTATTTTGTACGAAGTTTTGAGAAAAATAATTAATTAAAATTTCAAAATTACAATTAAAAACTTTAAGAGAAAGTTCTTTAAGTTCTGCCTTTCATAAATAATACAAACTCATAGCAAGTGATTAATGTATATGTTTTTACAAGCAGAAATATCATACGTGCAATCTACATATTACATGATAACTAAAAATTAAATGGAAATTTTGAAATACATATAAAATAACAATGTCTTTGTATATTTCTGTTTTCATAAGCATATGCAATAATCATTTGCGGTGAGTTTGTAGTGTTTATGAGATGTAGAACTTCCAAAAAAACTTTAAGAGAAATTTCTGTAAGTTTTTAATTGTAATTTTTAAATTTTAACTGATAATTTTTCCAAAAACATCGTATCAAAGTAAAATGTTGTATGATAATCACTGAACTTGATGAATGTTGGCCTCAATTGCCGGTGATACATTTAAAGAGAAGAAGACAATCCTAAAGAAAATTCTCTTAGAATTTAATTGCTCTTGAGTTTTTGATCTATATCCTAATTAGTTCTCTAGAGCAGACTGTAATTGTCTCTCATTTAGAGGATAATTAATTGCTTTAATTAAAGTAAAGTTAAAAGTCTTTCTTTAAGCATTATTAAATGTTTTCCGAAAAAATTGAATTGCCCCTTGCTCATTATGCCTCTGCAATTTATACAATAGTTATAACAAAAGCTTAATTGATTAAATGTGAAAGAATTCAATAAGGAGTTTGATTATATTTTCTAAAATTGAAATTTTTTATTTAATTCATGATAAATATTAAAAATAAATAACGAATAAAGTAAATAACACTAAATTTAAGACTGACGTTATTCGTTCAAACTTGGTAAATGTGTAAATTTTTTAAAAAAAATAATTGGTTTTATTATAATATAAAATTGGTTTTATAGTAGTACGTATATTTCTTTATTGTGATTATCAGGGATATATTTAATTTGTGTAATCTCTGTATCTTTGTTTTTTAAAAAGAAAAGTTTGATAAATATTTATCTTTGACTAAGTATCAATATTACGTTTTTAAGTATTTCAATAATTTTCTTTCAAATTTTAGTATTCGAAAAATCTGTATTAATAGACATATTTCGAATACATATATTTATTGTAGTAATAACTATAAGCTATAACTATTGATAATGAATATAAAAAATAAATAATGAAGAAAGTAAATTATGTGTCTTCTTAACACTAAATTTAAGACTTAAGTTAATTGAGAGCCATGGCTTGGTTTCTGAAAGATAATTGGTTTTATTGTAAAGTAAAATTGGTTTTATAGTAGTACACATATTTCTTTATTGTGATTGTGAGGGATATATTTAATTTGTGTAATAACTGTATCTTTGTTTCTTTTTTAAAATTTGATAAATAATTGTCTTTGTATACGTACCAATATTATATTTTTAATTACAATAAATTTTCTTCCAAATTTTTTTATTCGGAAAAACTGTATTAATAGACATATTTCGAATACATATATTTACAAATGCATATATTTATTATAATAATAACTATAAACTATAATTATTTATAATGAATATTAAAAATAAATAACGAAGAAAGTAAATGTGACTTCTTAATACTAAATTAAAAACTTGGCAAATGAGTTAATTTTTTCTAAGTTTTTAAAGTTTGATAAATAATTGTCTTTGCTTATGTATCAATATTTTAATTTTAAGAAATGCAATACATTTTCTTCCAAATTAGTGCATTCGGAAAATATATATTAATACATATATTTTGCATATTATAGTAATAAATAAAATTAATATATAGCCTTAACATTCGTTCGTAATAATGTTTTAAATTGAAACTATAAATTCTTTTGTATTGCAAACCATACCTGTTCAATTTTTATATAAAAAATATTTGTAGAATTCACTATAGAACAAATTATTTCTGTTTAATTTCCTCAAATTCAGATTGCTTAATGAATTTTTATAGTTTTGTGCCACAGACATAAGACTGATAGACAAACTCTCTTGAAAGTTCTCTCCAATTTACAGAAAGTCACTTACTGGTTCCTAAAGTGGACAATACCGCCCCCTAAGGGATAGTGGAACAATTAAGAGGGTTAATAGCAGCCTCTAGTGCATATAGGGGGATGGCTTTAATCAAATTAAGTTGGCGATGGAAGAACAAAGAAGGGAGAAAAGAAAAGAACATTTAATATGACTATTCGTCGATTCTGCTGAGTAATTTTGCATTGAAAAGGGAAGTAGTACCCCAAATAAATTTGGGAACCCCTGGCATAGGTGGATTGTACATGGCATAAATAAAACAACAGGTTCTCGATTTGTACATATAAAAGTTGCTCACATTCTTCATTTTCCCCATCACCTAAGGGATAGTGAAAAAATTAAGAGGCTTAGTTTGGGAACCACTGTTCCAGATGGATTGTATATGACATAAATAAAACAAGATATTGTCGATTTAAACATATAAAAGTTGCTCACATTCATCATTTTCATCATCACCTAAGGGGTAGTGGAAAAATTAAGAGGCTTAGTTTGGGAACCACTGTTCCAGATGGATTGTACATGACATAAATAAAACAAGATATTGTAGATTTAAACATATAAAAGTTGCTCACATTCATCATTTTCATCATCACCTAAGGGGTATGTGGAAAAATTAAGAAGCTTAATAGCAGCCGCAAGTGCATATGGGGGGTGGGCTTTAATGAAATTAAGTTGATGGTGGAAACGCAAAGGGAGAGAAGGTAACATTTAGTATAACTATTCATCGATGCGGGCCTGAATGGCCGAGTGGCTAGCGCTCTGGCCCCCGGTACCACAGGTTTCGGGTTCGAGTCCCGGCGGTGCCATGGATATTTGTAGTGGTTCGGAATCCAGTTTAAACCGTAGGTCCCGGTCCTAATAGGATCGTAGAGAGTGGTGGGGGCATTGTTACTCCGCGTCCGTGGCTTATCTTCCAGTTACACGCGCCCCCTGGGTAATGCAAAGTGAGTACGTTTGTGCAGCGCTTGCCTTAAGGCATCCAAGACCAAGCTGTCTAAGTGTTTGCCAGCTGCATTAGAAAGGAAAAAAAAAATATTCATCGATGCTGAGTAATTTTATTTCGGAAAAGGGAGGGATACGCTAAATAAATTTATCAACCATCGAAGTAGATGGATTGCACATGGTATAAATAAACAAGGTATTCTCGATTTAAACGTATAAAAGTTACTTACATTCTCCATTTTCACTATTACCTAAGGAGTAGGGGAAAAATTAAAAGGCCTAATTTGGAAACTACTGGTATAGATGAATTGCACATAGTATAAATAAAATAGGTTCTCGATTCGTACATATAAAAGTTGCTTACATTCTCCATTTTCACCATCACCTAAGGGGTAATGGAAAAATTAAGAGGCTTAATTTGGGAACCACTGGTCTAGATGGATTGTACATGACATAAATAAAACAAGGTGTTCTTGATTTGTGCATATAAAAAATACATTCACTATTTTCTTCTACTTGTCCACTGCTCTCAACAACATACTCCAAGACATAAAAAAACCCTACACTTAAACTTCTGTCACCCATTTTCCACTTCTTCAGTTGACCTCCCTACATTTTTTTTATCAGGCAAGTAAAAATGATTTTCCAAAATAATATTTGTTCACAGCGAATTGTATCGCCAAGTCTGTATTTGACGTGAGCTAATGGGGTATCACACTCAAAGTACACTTGAAAAATCCTTTAGAAGTTGAAAAAAACATTTGTCAACAACAACAATTTTTTGTTGAAGTAGTTGCAATTGCCATTAAACATCTTACAGAGTTTTTTTGGTACCTACTAAATTGTTCAGCAATGTTATCGGTGAGAGTTATTTAGAGCTAATAATCACTTAAAGTTATTTTACACGATTAGATATTGCGATGCATTTTCACAAAAATAATCACTAACATATGCATGTATAAAGTTTTATTACGTTTATTTAAAGTTTTATTAAATATATATATTAACCGGTGAGTGTGAAATATTTATTAAAAATTAAGTTCACTTTCACATACCATTGTATTGATTAAGTTAAAAAGCTTCATCAGATTTAATATAGTTGAAATGGTGACCATTCTGTATGGTGACCGGTAGTTTTACATGCAACAAAAAGGTAATAGAGCTTATATAAAAGTATATATTTTTTCAGTACAAAAGGATAATTTAAAGTACTTAATTAATTTAAATAGAAATTCCTGTGTTAAATGGATGTTCATCTGCAGCAATAAGTTTATTTTTTATGAATTGACAAATTTGTTTAATAGTATATTAATCGGACAGACTGCTATAAAAACTTATAGTTTAAATAATATTGCATATAATTTAGTATAGTTTTTGAAATTTTATAATATACCAAAATATAATAACTATCCAAAATATATTACATGCATGATGTAATGTATTTTTAAAAAATATTTAAAATAAAATAGTTACATTAGGAAGATTATAAAGACTTCTGATGTAGAAATTTATTTACATATATTTTTTAATTTCATATGCAGCCAAAATATTCATTATTATAGCTAATGAAGACCAAATAAAGATGCATGAATATTAGAATCCCACTAATGGAATTTAAAAAACAATGTACCAATTTGCAACTATTTGGAAAATTGTTAATTGTTTACTAGGAAAAAAGTAGACTTGATTCATCTTTAAAAGAAAACTATCTTCCAGGAGTACAAATCACATTTATGCCTGTTTATCAAGAAGATTCTCATTTAAATTATCCCTTTCCGTAAGTAAAAAAACTGCCTGAACCAATTAATACTTTCGCTCCTAACCTCATGCCAGCGTCTGGTGTCAATTAGTTAACATTAAAAAGCCAATCACGCTTTTGCGCGTGGCTTGGAGGGATTTCGAAGCGACTTGCCAAGCGCTTGCATGTGTAGAGTTGCACAGAAACATTTATTTCCCACATCAAAAGTGATTACATATTAGGTATGTTTGCTGGGATTGGTAAGGGGTAAAGGTTAGAAGTTAGTTGTAAAAATATGTGGTTTCGAATTTATAGCATTAAGTTGTTGTTTCTTATCGCACTGGGTCGACAGCAACGTCTAGACCAAGTCCTTGAATCCGTGTGTCTTAAACCGACTGGTCATGATAAAGGCAAAAAATGTAGCTTCTTCTTGTCCTTGCCCTTCCTGCACAAAACATAGGACATCCAAAGGAAAAATCTGATTTTACCCCACCCGGTTATACTTTCTGACACTGGGTATCCAGTTTAGTTGCCTTTTATGACATGCATGGGCTACATGGGGGATGTAGCCCATGCATGTCAAACCCAGACCCACATGGAATTATCTTTATTAATTATTAAAATCTTGTTATATGAGTTGTAGATACGACAGTTTTGCAAGGCTTTCACCCCCCTCCTGCCGCTTAAAAAAAAAAGACGAGTGATGTTAATTATGACAGTGATGAAAAATTCATTCCTCCCCAAGGTGCCCATAATATTTCGGATCTGAAGTGGAAGAATGTGCAAGAGGCGTCATGTCATCAAGTATGATTCCGCTATGGAAGGAAATGTAATTTGGGAAAATGACCCCGCAAAAATGGGACGATTTACTTTTACAAAATCAAAGTGTTTGTTGCAATCTGCTTCAAGTGATAATATAATTGATTATTTTTACCATATCTACCGGTTATTGCTTAGATAGTGCGAAAGTGAACCACAAATAAAATGTTTAAAAATATTGTTTGCACGAAATAATATCATTGTAATCAATTTTTAATACTTCATTTATATTAAATTTTTGTAAGTGATAAAGTGTCATACAAAAAAAAAAATGCGTTCTGTCACATATTTATCATTATTTTGTTTTATTCTTTCACATCACGCGCCCGCGTGTAATATGGCATTTAGGAAATAAGTTTGCCTGCCTATTATGCGCAGGGGCGTAGTCAAAATGCTTTATCAGGAAAGGCCTAAATATTATTTAACAATAAGTGTGATACAAATACAGAGAATTTATTACCACTTTTCAATCATATTTGTTATAAAAAGTAAGTCGCCTTCCGGGAAAAATACATTTCCACAGCGGACCAATAGCTATCAAGATATTTTCATGTGATTGGCATTTAAAGCGTTAATTTCCAAAGGACAAGTAGAATTTCACTTAATTGTTACTAAAAATAATACCTTATCTTCAACCTTATAATGCCTCATGCCCTTAATAATAATTTATCTTTATATAGTTCCGTAGAAGTGTCAGAACATTTTTAGACACATCTGATATGAAATTTTTTTTTTGGGAGGCTAAAAATAATGCTTAAAATTAATGTTTAAATAAATATAATTTTTAAATAAATATATGCATATTTATTTAAATGCTACCGTCAAAAAATTTTATTTTTGTAAAGGCAATAAATCTTTAAATCTTTTAAATAGTTTTAACTAATTTAAGGTTGATTACATATTTGTGGTGTTTTTCCATGTAACTGAAAAAAAGAATAGAAGAGTATATAAGAATCAATAAATTAAAGCAATAATTTTTTTAAGAGACTTGTTTAGAAAGCTATTTTAACTTCGAAAGCATGTAGCTAATACGTATATTTAATCTAGAAGGTATTAATTTGCAATGGAATTAATAGCTAAAATGATACTAAATTTAATATTTTTAATGTTGCTGGAAGGTATATAATAATTATTTTAAGACTGCATACTTTTGACATATATGAAATAAAATTCCTGTCTACATGAGAAAGTTTATTTGAGAAATCTATTTATGTAAGATATAATATAAGACAATTTTTTAAATTTCATACATCAAAAATATTCCTTTTAATACCAGCTAGTAATAAACTATAAGTTTGTTGTTGAATGGAAAAATAGACTTGCATAAACAATTTCGGAATGTATCTAACCAAGATACAATATTTAAGAAAGTGTAAATTTTACTAAGCAAATATTAGCCATTAGGATGCTTTTATACAAAGGTATAGTTAGTTGATCGTTCATTAAGAAAACTAACCAAGATGCTGATTTAAATTATCGCCCTCTCCAAAAAGGTGGAAAGCTACTTAACTAGATTAATCTTCAAAGACCATGTCTCATCTGACTCAACCGTTACTCAAAATAACAGCGTTATCTCAATATACAGCTCCTGAGCGTCCACAATAACATTATAACTTTTCTTGGTGGAAGATACTGAGCCCTGTTGGAGCCACTATGAATCTTGGTGAGGAAAAAGGGCTGCGGAACTAAATATTTTATGAATGAGGTTGCGGTTGCCAGGGCGACACTTCCGTCAAGATTTGTCTTATCGCACGACTGGCTACTTGTCTTCCGTTTCAAAATCCTTCGACTTTTGAGATAGAACACTTCCAGCAGGAGTGATTGATGCCAGCCATAACTATATTTGAACTCTTCCAGGAAAGGAAAAAGTCGTCGCAAGGTTTGGAGAGAGAGGAGGGAAGAAATATTTGGTACTTTGTTTTGGAATTTTGTTTAGGAGGGGGGGCTATTTTTGTTTAAAAGCTTATGTGTGCTATTTATAACTCCCTGAAAGTGATTGCTTGCTGAGAAGGAAAACTCATACTTAAAAATTGTGGAAATACTGGATAGCATAGAAAAGGATTTTTTTTAAAACTGAACTGTAAATAATGGAATCAATAGTCAAGTTCAAGAATATTAGCTATTAAATTTAATTCGTCCTGTTTTCTAATAGATGGTATAGTTATAACTATTACCAGATAAATCGAATCGATAATAACTTTATTTAAAACATTTGTCATTTGGTTTTGATATTTAATTTTATTGAAGTGTGTACAACATAATTCTTGTTATTGTTGAACATGCCAAAAATGGTTTAAACGTTCGAAAAAGTGGGATTTTGGCATGGAATACCAAGAGTGCCCTTGTAAGCCGAGCAGCTCATAGCATAAAGTGCAATGAGCTGCTGATAGGTCATCATGGTGAAATCATAACTGGTGAATGTCATCGATTTCAATTGATACATTTAGCTGAGTATCGAAAGGAAACGGCCAAAATAAGAAGACAGACATGACACTATCATTTTCCAACAAGACAATGTTCAGCTACATGTTGCGAAGCAAGCCAAAAGCAATTCGAAAGTTTTCCATTCATGTGGAAGTCTTATTACATTTGTTACATATTCCAGAAATTGTCTTTGTGATGGCACGGATGTTTTTAGTGGTTCGGAATCCACATTAAATTGTAGGTCCCGATCTAATTAGCCTAAAGTGTGCGCAAAATGACCGTAAAGCGACAAACCAATCCAGAAATTGTCCATTCTGTTTACCACTTTCTTCGATTGATAGCGCCTGGTCTGTCTGAACAGCATTTCCATTATTTTGACGAAGCAAAACATTACCTTAATTCGTGGGCAGTTCAAAAATCACAATTATTCTTTTCACGAGGAATTCGTATATTGGCAGAGATGGGAAAGAATTGCTTCTAATGATGGAAAATACTGTGATTGATGTATTATTTAATTTTTTAAAATAAAATACCATGTTTAAAGGAAAAAAGGCACACAAATAAAGTTTGATAACTAATAGTATACAAATATGTTAATGTTATTGTTTCTTATCCCACTTGGTCGACAGTAATATCTAGACCAAGTCTATGAACACGAATGACGAGTCTATTTAAAGGATGAAAAAGGCAGCTTCTTTTTATCCTTGACATGCAGCACAAAGACCTGGGGCAACCAAAGGGATAAGTTTGACTTTACCCCACCTGTTATATCCAGCTCATCCATTTTAGTCGCTTTTTACGACATGCATGGGCAACAGTAGGGCTATTCTAACCCGCACCCACACGGTACAGAATACAAATATATTGCAAACTACTGACAAAATAAAATAAAAACATTTTCTTGACTAGTGAAAACTTGTGCAACTAGTGTGCAGAAAGGCCCGGGTTTGAATCTATTTGCAATGTCTCGTCGTTTTTAAAAGTTATAACTTTTTAAAACGACGAGATTCAACAACAATTGAAACAATATGCTTAAAACTTCTGACATCGACTGTCAGGTTTCCTGGTGAGAGAATATTTAGGTTTTTGTCTCATAAAACAATTAAATGTGGAGTAGCTAGTTTATAATTTCTAGTTCACCTAAGAATGTCCTTGGTCCTTATTGCCTATCTGTGGACTATATTGTAGCAAACTTCAACTGAGCACATGGTCAACCTTTTTTGATTTTGTCATATCTTTCTTCTTATTTTGACCATTTCCTTTCAATTCTCGGCTGAAAAGCATAAATTGAAATCGATGACATTCACCAGTCATAGTTTCATTATAATATCCCAGTAGCTCCTAATTGTTTTGATCTATCAGGGCGCTCACTGCCTTTGAATAGTTTAACCATATTGGCATGTTCAGAGCTAACAAAAATTATATTGTACGTTCTTCAGTACAATTAAATACCATATTTCTGAATTTACTTCGTTGGTATGATTGAGATCTGTTTATGTTTAATATTTTTAAATATCTATTATTTGAATATAATTTATTCTTTTTGTAAATTTTCGTACTTCTAGAAATTTAATGCAAACTTTTCAAATGATGTATTTTATATTTGCACATTGTCAAAATTTACTTACATGAATTACACTTACAATATAGATTGTTATTCCTCTTTGTTTTTAAAAAAATATGTTCCATTTTGTGAACGATATTATTTTACTCTCTTGAACTGAATCTGATTGTTGACTTATAAAAATTATTTTATTATTTACTAAATTTTATAAATAAAAGAATTTTATAAATGTATGAATACCCTATTTTATAAATAAAAAATAATGATAAGCTCTTCATAAATTTCGACTTTTTTAAAAGATGAATTAAAGATAACAGTACAGTTGTTTCAATAACAATACAATAAAATGATAATTACAATACAGATAAAGTTTCCTTTCATCACTGTTTACTTCTTATCTTTTGTTTTCATGATTATTTGAAAGATCTCTAAAGTGGAAATTCAATTCCTCAATTCCTATTCAATATTCCTCAATTCCTATTCAATATTCCTCAAGAAATACAATGCATGATATTAAAACAATTTTTTTTGGTGGAAATAAAAGTCATTATTTACTCATCAAAAATTAATAATATAAACATGTTGTTTCAAAGGGTTTTCATTAGTAATAAAATAATTTGCTTAAATAAGTAAATATTTAATTAATAATTAAAATTTTTAATATTAATTTTAAATATTTAACGTAAAATTTCAATTAATAATTTTATGTTTAAAGAACAAACTTTTGCTGTAAAATACATGCATACAAGAAATTGATTTATATATATATATATAAGCAATCGAATTTTTAAACTTGGAATATAATAAGAAATTCCTCGAATACATTATTTTATGGAAGGAAATTCAGCCACATCTTTGAGGCCGAAGTACTTTGTTATCCAAAAGTAGATTTGTTTCCTTTTTTGCTCCAAAGTGTTATTTTTTTTAAAAAAATATGTTGCACTTTTTAAACAAAAACAGTAAAAAAACCCTACCGATCTTAGCATTTCAGAAAATGTTTTTTGTCATGCTGCCTTTCGTTGTGAATATTTTCTTTTTCCTCTTTTTATCAAAGGAAATTCTATTTTCGAAGTATCTTAATTTTTTATTTATTATTAACGACATTTTCTGAATAAAGTCTGCCTGAAAGCACTTCAAATACTTCTTTTTTCCTGTTTTTAAATCCATTTATTTTTTCCATCTTTTGTAGATTGAAACTTTTTATTTTTTTTTTACTATCGCATTCAACAGGAAAATTTTCCAAACTTTAGTATTGGTAAAATATTTCATGTTTTTTCTCCCGTATACCTTAGACTATTGTGTTCCAGGTAACGAATACTTTATTTTCCTACGTATGTCTATCTAGGTGAGAGTATTACGATAATGCAAGCCCACGCTCTTGAAGACATGAAAAGTTGTTACGGAATTTTCTCATCTTTGAGAACTTTTTTTTCTAGTTTGTTTGGGTGTCCTCAAAAGCAGATTTGCTTCCATCACAGCAAAGTATTTCTGATTTCTAAATAGCTGTCCATGCGGTTTCATATTTTTGATAAAATATTTCAATGTAAAAACTTCTTACTCTTCGTAGTCAGTTAGATTTTCGAATTATTTCAGTATTATTTATATAATAGAAAAAGTTCCCAAAATATTTGAGTCTGATAAATATTTTTACGCAAACATACATAACTGAATTACTGAAATATAAATTGTTTGAGTGTGTGAAAATTTTTTAAATATTTGCTCGATGAATTTTTTTTCTCGTAGGGATCATTTTTAATCTTAGAAACGAATTTTTTTCGAATTGTTCTGATAACTCCTCAAGAATTTTGGTATTATGAGACGAAACATATATATTTTTTTAGTTATCATATTCATTTATTTTGCATCACGGAGAGAGACTAATTATCAAAACAGATTTAGTGATTGATAAAATTTAAATACAGAAATATATAAGCTGTAGTGTGCAAGTTGGACAATCCAAATGTAACTGTGTGTAGTTGGGCTGAAATACTTGAGGCATAGGTTGGTTGTACTCGCAGGTTTCTTTACTCAAGAATAAATACACATGCATACAATTACAGATATTCAATATTTAGCACATTTAAAGACAGATTGTTTAAGATTTATGGGAGGTAGGGTAAAAACTGCAGTTTCTTTTTGTCCTTGACTTTTCATCACAAAGATATGGGGCACCAAAGGAGAAAATACGCCTTTTCTCATCCATTGTACACCTCGGGCACTAGGTACCCATTTATTTGCCTTTTACGATATGCATGAACAACAGTGGGGCTATTCTAACCCTGTCCGGAACGGGACAGTATACATTTATATTGCAAACTATTGACAAAATAAAAAAAAATCTTTTCCCGACTAGTGAAAACTTGAGGAACTAGTTTGCAAGAAGGCCCAGATTTGAATCAATTTGCAACGTCCATTACACTTATAACTTTTAAAAACTACGAGATTAAGTGACTATTAAAACAGTAAGTTTAAAATGTCGGGTATCGGTGATCATGCAACCTGTGGGATAATTTTTAGGTTTTGTCTCATAAAACAATTAAGTGTGGAGTAGATGGTTACAGCGATCTAAGATTGTTCATGATTCTTATTGCCTATCTATTGATTATATTGTGGCAAACATTAGTTGAACACAACGCTCAGCTGATGTACCAATTACATACATTTCTGAATTCTTTTTTTTGTTAGTATGATTGCAATAAGTTTATAATTAATATTATCTAAATATCTATTATTTTAATATAATTGAATTGATTTGTGTATTTTCGTACTTTTAGAAATTTATTACAAACTTCTCAAATGAGGTATTTTATATCTGGCATTTTTCATTCTGAAAATTTATTTGTTTGACTTACACTGAAAATATAAATTGTTATTTCTATTTTTTTTTAACTATGCTACATTTTGTGAACAATATATTCTTACTCTCTTGATTTGAATCTAATTGTTGACTTATAAAAATTCTTTTATTATTTACTTACGATTTTATAAATGAAAAATAATGAAAAGTTCCTCATAAAATTCGATTTTTTTAAAAAGATGAATTAAAAATAACAATACAATTGTTCAATAAGAATAACAATAGAGATTAAGTTTCCTTTCACCACTGCTTGCTTTTTATCTTTTGTTATTGTTCTAATGCAGCTGGTAATACAGAGACAATCTTTTGTTTTGGTGATTATATTAATGATGGCCAAAGGGGAATTTCAATTCCTCAATTCTTATTCAATATTCCTCAAGAAATACAACAGATATTATTAAAACAGTTTTTTTGATGAAAATAAAAGTTATTGTTTAATCATCAAAAAAATATGTTTGCTGTTTTAAACGTGTTGTTGCTTCAAAGAGTTTCATTAGTGGCAAAATGAGTTACTTAAATAAATCTTTAATGCAAAATTTTAATTAATAAATTTATGGTAAAAAACAAACTTATGCTGTAAAATAGATGCGTAGATGTAAATTAGATGCAAACTTACAAGAAATTTATATATATATATATATATATAAGCAATCGAATTTTTAAACTTGGAATATAATAAGAAATTCCTCGAATACATTATTGCATGGAAGGAAATTCAGCCACATCTTTGAGGCAAAGCACTTTGTTATCAAAAAGTAGATTTGTTTCCTTTTTTTTCCGCCTGAAGTGTAGTTTCTTTCTTTAAAAAAAATATGTTTCACTTTTTGAACAAAAACAGAAAAAAACCCAACCCATCTTTGCATTTTAGAAAATGTTTTTTGTCATGCTGCCTTTAGTTGTGTACATTTTCTTTTTCATCATTTTATCAAAGAAAATTCTATTTTCGGGGTATCTTAATTTTTTATTTATTATTAACGACATTTTCTGAATGAAGCCTACCTGAAAAGCACTTCAAATACTTCTTTTTCATGTTTTTAAATCTATTTATTTTTTTCCATCTTTTGTAGATTGAAAACATTTTTTTTTTCCACTATCGCATTCAACAGGAAAATTTTCCAAACTTTAGTATTGGTAAAACATTTCATGTTTTTCCCCGCATACCTTAGACAATTGTGTTCCAGGTAACAAATACTTTATTTTCCTACGTATGTCAATCTAGTTGAGAGTATTTCGATAATGCCTGCCCACGTTGTTCAAGACATGAAAAGTTGTTACGGAATTTTCTCATCTTTGAAAACTTTTTTTTTCTAGTTTGTTTGGGTGTCCTCAAAAGCAGATTTGCTTCCATCACAGCAAAGTACTTCCCATTTCTAAATAGCTATGCATGCGGTGTCATATTTTTGATAAATTCTTCTATGTAAAAACTTCCTATTATTCGTATTCAGTTAGATTTTTGAATTATTTCAGCATTATTTATATAATAGAAAAAGTTCTCAAAATATTTGTGGCGTCTGATAAATTTTTTTATGCAAACATGCGCAACTGAATTACTTAAATAAAGTTTTTGAGTGTGTGAAACATTTCTAAATCTCATGTTTGATAATTTTTTTCTAGTAGGAAACATTTTTAATTTAAAAAAACTTTTCTCCTGGCAGTTTCTTTCGAATTGTTGTGTATTATTTCTCGTGAAAAATATTCTTTTGAATCATCAACTCACTTTTATATCAGAGAGAGAGAATAATTTTCAAAAGTTTTGATAAAATTCAAATACAGAAATATATAAGTTGTAGCGTACAGGTTGGGCAATCTGATTGTAATTTGTATAATTGGGCTGAAATACTTGAGGCACATATTTGAGAACACACTGTTTAATTTAGACATGCATTGTGAATATACATACAATACACATACACATGCACACACTTAGAATTAAAACGCACAATATGTAACACATTTAAAAACATATAATTATAGATTCGTGGAAGCATTCCTCTTCTAAGCCGAAATCCTGATACTCAGGTAAGCGTCGATGCGCGAAATATACTTCCTCTCCGGGTGAGAGTCTTTAAGCCAACTTATACGCAGGGTTGAATTAAATATATTTCATCTATGGATGAGAGTTTACAAACTAAACTTTTCTCAGCGCGAACGAAAGTTGCGTTGCACTTCCTCTCAGGCGAGAGTCGCGAGATTTACAGACCATTTCTCATTAGTAATTATTTAAATATAAAATTCTTTGTGTATTATCATATTTTTAAATCTGTGATAGCACTGTTCTGTTCTTTAAAAACTTTTCTTAATTCCAAAAGTGTTTTTAAGAGAAACAAAAATCTCGAATGATTAACTTCTGAAACTTTTGAAAACCAAATACAATGAGTCATGAAAAGAAAGAATTGCTTTTAGAACGAGTATCGCTGAACGAAACGGCATTTGCCATTCTTAATTTTAATAGAATATGGCATTTATGCGAAAAGCTCCGCATTTGTCATTATAATTTTAATTATAGATTTAAATATTAATGAGTCTGAGTAATTTAGCCGGTACTTGCTACTTTTATAAATGAAGTGGTATTTTGAAGCCTTCTATTAACACTGGCAACTATATCTGTCACATTTTATTTCACGTCACTTAGACTTTTCAAATAATTTGATAGGTGACTGCAGTGTTAATATGCAAATATTTGTATTTGTATTTTAAATAAAATTAAAAAAGCAAAGTTTGAAGACTTATGAAGGCTTGATTTTGCATTCTGTCTGGATTTTCTCATTAGCAAATCAATATCTTTCATTTAGGACGAACCCAATTTGAATATAAATTATTTTACCTTTAGATAATTTATATATTGGCGATTTACTTTTCAAATTAAAATTATTAAAAGTGAAATTTTTATCGGATTAAAAAAAAATAAATAATTAGTGAATTAGTAAAAATAAACCATATCTGTGATGATAAATTCACATTTATTATCAGAGCTAATTAAAAAATAAATTGATTTTTGATAAGACTATATACGACAATGAAATATAGCTTGCCATTTATATTGTATATCATCAATATTCAGAAATTTTTTAAGTAATTTAGCATTACATTAAACTAGAATGAGAAGAAAATGAAAAAAATTGGTCAACATCTTCTATTTAAAAGTTAGTTTGTAAAAGATCTTTTACAAAATATATATATATATTTTTTTTTAAATTTTATAATCGCAACTTTTGTTAAAATAACTGTTAAGTTTAAGATTTAACAAAACTTCGCAAAGTGTATTAAATACTAGTTTAAATGGTTTATATTGATTACTGAATTTGATATTTAATTCTATCATTAAATTTAATTTTGATATCACTTCAGAACACAAAATAAAAAAACAAAAATAAATAAACAAAAACAAATAAACAAAAATAAAAAAAACTGTAGCAGTTTTAACCCAAATTTTTTAACTTGCCATTATTCATAAATTCTAAAGCTTTATTTTATGAGCTTTAATTAAAAATTTGATATGTAAAAATATAAATTTGCAAGAATAAGGTAATTCATATTTTATTATTATAAACGAATACATTACGTAATTTTGTTATTCATAATTTTTTGAATAATACCTGCTTGCAAAGAATTTGTAGACAATGTTTTAAATTTCTCAAAATTAATATTTATCGTTTAAGAAAATTATTACCTTCAAAATCTAAATACAATATTGAGCCAATGAATCATATATAAAATCTTTAATATGATGATAATCTAAGTAAAATGTTGTAAATTGAAAACAAGGTATCGGGTTGCATAATCAAATAGAAGCTATAAGTTTTGAGAGTAACAAACAAAATATTTTTTTCTAAAATACAAAATTAAACAGGCAAAAGGAAAAAAAATAAATAAATAAAGGAAATAAATGGAATAGAGAAAAATGTGAAAAATAGATGAATATGATTTAGAATTCTTCTTCATTGGTGCAATAGCCTCGGGGTGGGCCAAGGGCGTCTGCCTGTTGGCAGATTTCGGGATAGGAGATGTTTTCTTTTTAATACGCTTTTATTAGTTTCACCTGTATGTATGTATGTATGTAATTGACTCTTTGTGCTCGATTTTGCCATACTTTAAGCGATCCGATTTAATATAAACGTTGTAGATTTAACAAGGACCGACAACACTAAAATACTTTGATAAGTTTATTATCTCACCATGATTATGATCGCCAGGATTAGTGATTAAAACACACAGCCTTTGAAAAGTCATCTTGATCGGCGATCATTTTTCCCCTGGAGATCTGTTTCTCCTCATATACACTATTTAAGCTGCAAAGAAACATTTACAGGCATCTTTCAGACATTCAAACCTACGTGGGACAGCGGCACAACGGATAACGCGCCTGACTAGGGATCAGGAGATTCACTGTTCGAATCATGGCTGGCTCGACATATTCGCATTTAGCCTTTGTTTTAATTAAATTATTGTAAGGAACCAGTCCTCCGTACCGGGATCTCATTTAAATATTATAGTTTAAAAACACGCTCTTAGAGTTAATCTAACTAAAAAATAAATTAACAGTTTAAAAAAACTAAAAAAAAACACGCTTTTAGAGTTAATCAAACTAAAAAGGAAAAAAAAAATAATAGTTTAAAAAAACTAAAAAAACACGCTTTTAGAGTTAATCAAACTAAAAAGTAAAAAATAATTGTTAACGTAAGAATAAAAGGACTGACGAGAAAATGAATGTCACTGTTCTAAAACCGTGGGGTGCTCGATATCAATCGTTATAATTTTTCACTAGTTTCATTCCGAAATGCAGAGTTAGTTTAAAATGTCATACAAAGCATCCCACGCTTTTAGAACAGTGACATTCATTTTCTCGTCAGTCATTTTATTCTTATGTTAACAATTATTTTTTACTTTTTAGTTTGATTAACTCTAAAAGCGTGGTTTTTTTAGTTTTTTAAACTATTATTACTGGGTAGGTTTGTCAGTTGTATGCACTAGAGTCATATTAGACCGGGACCAGCGGTTTAAAGTATATTCCGCACTACTACAGACATCCATGGCAACGCCGAGATTCGAATCCGAAACATCAGGCATTGGATTCGATGATTATTTAAAAGATCGTCAAAGGGGAAATTAAATTCCTCAATTCATATTCAATATTTCTTAAGAAATAAAACGAATGATATTAAATTTTTTTTTTTTTTTTTTTGGCGAAAAGAAAGTCATTATTTAATCATCAAAAATTAATAATATAAACATGTTTTTGTTTCAAAGGGTTTTAATTAGTGATAATTAATTTGCTTAAATAGGTAATGAAAAATTTCAATTATTAATTTTATGGTAAAAGAACAAATTTTTGCTGTAAAATATATGTATACAAGATAAGGATATATATATATATATAAGCAATCGAATTTTTAAACTTGGAATATAATAAGAAATTCCTCGAATACATTATTGCATGGAAGGAAATTCAGCTACACCTTTGAAGCCGAAGTACTTTGTTATCAAAAAGTAGATGTTTCCTTTTTTTCCTCCCTAAGTGTTTTTTTTTTTTTTTTTATGAAAAAAATTTTATATTTTCACTTTTTGAACAAAAACAGAAAAAAACAAATCCATCTTTGCATTTTAGAAAATGTTTTTTGTCATGCTGCTTTTAGTTGTGTGTATTTTCTTTTTCTTCTTTTTATCAAAGAAAATTCTATTTTCGTGGTATCTTAATTTTTTATTTATTATTAACGACATTTACTGAATAAAGCCTTCCTGAAAAGCACTTCAAATACTTCTTCTTCATGTTTTTAAATCCATTTATTTTTTTTCCCATCTTTTGTAGATTGAAACTTTTTATTTTTTTTTTTTCACTATCGCATTCAACAGGAAAATTTTCCAAACTTTAGTATTGGTAAAATATTTCATGTTTTTTCCCCACATACCTTAGACTATTGTGTTCCAGGTAACAAATACTTTATTTTCCTACGTATGTCTATCTAGTTGAGAGTATTACGATAATGCCTGCACACGTTCTTGAAGACATGAAAAGTTGTTACGAAATTTTCTCATTTTTGAAAACTTTTTTTCTTAGTTTGTTTGGTGTCCTCAAAAGCAGATTTGCTTCCATCAGAGCAAAGTACTTCTGATTTTTAAATAGCTCTTCGTATTCAGTTAGATTTTTGAATTATTTCAACATTATTTGTATAATAGAAAAAGTTTCCAAAATGTTTGTGGTGTCTGATAAATGTTTTCAAGCTAACATACATAGCTGAGTTATTTAAATATAATTTTTTTGAGTGTAAAACTTTTCTAAATACTTATTTGACAATTTTTTTCGAATTCTTGTGATAATTTTTGTAATACAATACGAAAAATAATTTTTTTGAATCATCATATGTTTTCATTATGGAGAGAGACTAATTCTCAAAACAGTTTTAGTGATTGCTAAAATTCAATTGCAGAAATGTATAAGTTGTAGTCTGCAAGTTGGGCAATCCAAATGTAACTAACTGTGTGGTTGGATTGAAATACTTGAGGCACAGGTTGGAGAACTCACAGGTTTCTTTCCAGACGCACAAATACACACGCATACAATTAGAGACATACAATATTAATCACATTTAAAGACAGATAGTTAAGGATTCGTGGGAGGTAGGATAAAAAATGCGACTTTGTCCTTGACCTTGTGACACAAAGATATGGGGCACCAAAGGAGAAAATCTGACTTTCTTCCGCCCGTTATACTCTCTGGCACTAGGTACCCATTTAAGTCGCCTTTTACGATATGCATTGGCTACAGAGGAGCTATTTTAACCCTGAACCATAGGGGACAGTATATTGTAAACTATAGACAAAATTTAAAAAAAAAAAAAACTTTTCCTCACTAATAATAACCTGAGCAACAAGTGTGCATGAAGGCCAGGTTTGAATTCACTTGCAGGCAGCGTGCATTGCAATTATAACTTTTAAAAACGACGAGATTGAATGACAATTGAAACAGCATGTTGAAAACGTCTCGCATCGACGGTCAGATTTCTTGGTGGAAGAAGTTTTTGGTTTTATCTCATAAAACAATTAAATGTGGCGTACTTAGTGTCAGTCCTCTCAGAAAGCCCTTGATCCTTATTGCCTATCTGTGAACTACATTGTGGCAAGCATTATTTGAACACAAGCTCAACCTTTGAGACTTTGTCATGTCTTTCTTCTTATTCTGACCATTTCCTTTTAATTATCGGCTGAAAATCAATTGAAATCGAAGACATTCAACAGTCATAGTTTCACCATAATGACACAGAAGCTCTTAGTTGTTTTTTGACCTATCAGGACATACACAGTCTTTGGATCGTTTAACAATTTGGCATATTCAAAAATAAAAAAAAAATATGTTGTACGTACTTTAATGCATTAAATACATATATTTTTTATGTATTTAATGCATTAAATGATACGATTGCTATCTGTTTATAATTAATTTTTTAAATATCTATAATTTGAATATAATTTTTTTTTGTTAATTTTCGTACTTCTAGAAATTTATGGCAAACTTCTCCAATCGGGCATTTTATATCTGCTCATTTTTCATTCTTAAAATTAACTTACTTGATTTTCACTAAAAATATAGATTGTCATTTCTCTTTGTTTTCTTGTTCCATTTTGTGAACAATATTTTCTTACTCTCTTGAAATGAATCTGATTGTTGACTTATAAAAATTCTTATATTATTTACTTATGATTTTATAAATGAAAAATAATGAAAAGCTCATCATAAAATTCGACTTTTTTTAAAAAATGAATTAAAAATAACAACACGGCTGTTTCAATAACAACAATAATACAAATAACAATACAGATTAAGTTTCCTTTCACCACTGATTACTTTTTATCTTTTATTTCAATTCCTCAATTCTTAATCACTATTCCTCAGGATTACACCAAACAATATAAAAACGGTTTTTTTTGGTGAAAATAAAAGTCGTTATTTAACCATCAAAAATTAATAATATAAACATACTGCTGTTTCAAAAGGTTTTCATTGGGGGTAAAATAATTTGCTTAAATAAGTAAATATTTAATGCAGAATTTGAATTAATAATTTTATGGTTAAAAAACAAAGTTTTGCTGTAAAATGCATGCATAAAAGAAATTGATTGTTATATATATATATATATATATATATATATATAATAAGCAATCTAATTTTTAAACTTGGAATATAATAAGAAATTCCCCGAATGTTGTTTTTTTAAAAAAAAATATGTTCCACTTTTTGAACCAAAACAGAAAAAACCCAGTCCATCTTTGCATCTCAGAAAATGTTTTTTGTCATGCTGCCTTTAGTTGGTTTATTTTCTTTTTCATCATTTTATCAAAGAAAATTCTATTTTCGTGGTATCTTAATTTTTTATTTATTATTAACGACATTTACTGAATAAAGTCTGCCTGAAAGCACTTCAAATACTTCTTTTTCATGTTTTTAAATTCTTTTATTTTTTCCATCTTTTGTAGATTGAAACTTTTTATTTTTTTTCCACTATCGCATTCAACAGGAAAATTTTCCAAACTTCAGTATTGGTAAAATATTTGATGTTTTTCCCCACATACCTTAGACTATTGTGTTCCAGGTAACAAATACTTTATTTTCCCACGTATGTCTATCTAGTTGAGAGTATTACGATAATGCCTGCCCACGTTCTTGGAGACATGAAAAGTTGTTACGGAATTTTCTCATCTTTGAAATTTTTTTTTTTCCTAGTTTGTTTGGGTGTCCTCAAAAGCAGATTTGCTTCTATCACAGCAAAGTACTTCTGATTTCTCAATAGCTATGCATGCGGTTTCATATGTTTGATAAAATTCTTCAACATAAAAAGTTCTTACTCTTCGTATTCAGTTAAATTTTTGAATTATTTCAGCATCCCAAGTTCCCAAAATATGTGTGGCGTCTGATACATTTTTTTACTCAAACAGGCACAGCAGAATTATTTAAATAAAAAAAGTTTTTGAGTGTGTGAAACATTTTTAAATACATGTTTGATAATATTTTGCTAGTGGGAAACATTTTTAATATAAAAAAAAAACCAATTCTTCTGGCAATTTCTTTCGAATTGTTGTGTATTATTTCTCGTGAATTTAGGTGCTTTGACACAAAAAAATATTTTTTTGAGTCATCATATTCACTTTTTTATATCATGGAGACAGAATAATGTTCAAAACAGTTTTAGCGATTGATAAAATTCAAATGCAGAAATATATAAGTTGTAGTGTGCAGGTTGGACAACCCGATTGTAACTTGATATATTTGTGTGAAAATACTTGATGCACAGGTTTGAGAACACACAGCTTAATTTACACATGCAGGGTGAATGCACATACGCATATTTATACAATAGACATATACATACATACAATACATATACACATGCACACACTTAGAATTAAAACGAACAATATGTAACACATTTGAAGATATGTAATTATAGATTCGTGGAAGGATTCCACTTCTAAGCCGAAAACCCGATACTCAGGTACGCGTTGATGCGCAAAATATACTTCGGGTGAGAGTATGTAGGTCAACTTGTACGCCGAGTTGCTTTAAATATATATTTCTCTCGGGATGAGAGATTACAAACTAAACGCTTCTCAGCGAGAACGCATATTGCGCAGTTCTTCCTGTAGGGGGAAGAGTCTCGAGCCCTACTGATCATTTCTCTTGAATGTCACAGGGGGCTCTCCTGCCAATGCATATTATAATGAATAGGAGGTTGCATCGTTACAAAGAGAAGTATTTAAATATAAAATTATTTGTGTATTGTCATATTCTTAAATCTGTGACAGCACTGTTCTGTTCTTTAAAAACTTTTCTTAATTCCAGAATTTTTTTAAGAGAAAAAAAGTCGAATGATTAACTTCTAAAAGTCATGAAAACCAAATACAAAGAATCATAAAAGAACGAATTGCTTTTAGAACGAATACTGCAGCGAGAAATGACATTTGGCATTCTTAATTTTAATAGAGTATGACATTTATACGAAATGCTCCGCAACGTTCACTGTCATTATAATTTTAATTATGGATTTAAATATTAATGAGTCTGAGTAATTTAGTCGATGCTTGCTACTTTTATAAATAAAATAGTATTTTGAAGCATTCTATTAACACTGGCGACCCTCACTGTCACATTTTATTTTACAACCACTTTGATTTTTCAAATGTATAATTTGATAGGTGACTGCACTGTTAATATGCAAATATTTGTATGTTAAATAAAATTAAAAAAGCAAGGTTTGAAGGCTTATTAGGGCTTGATTTTGCATTCTGTCTGAGTTTTCTCATTAGCAAATCAATTCCTTCCATTTATGGCGATCCCAATTTCTCATTAGCAAATCAATTCCTTCCATTTATGGCGATCCCAATTTGAAAATAAATTATTTTACCTTTTGATAATTTATATACTGGTGCAATATTTTAAAAATGAAAAGATCAAAAGTGAAATTTTAATGAGATTAAAATATTATGTAAGTAGTGAATTAATAAAAATAAACCATATCTGTGATGCTAAATTCAAATTTATTATCAGAACTAGTTAAAAAACACAAAATTGATTTTCGAAAAGACTATACATGACAAGGAAATATAGCGTATCATTTATATTGGATAGAAGAAAAAAATGAGCTAAAGAGTTTCTATGTCAGACTGTATATAATGATTCAATGGAGCAAAATAAATATATAATAGGAAAAATGGCAATGGCAAACGGGAAATGGGTAATATGACAAAGGACAAGGAGGAAATGGGAAAGATAAATATATGTTCCAAATTGCAAAATATAACATTTAAGCTCGTCGCACTTCATAGATAACACTGAATTTGCTATATATATATATACAGGGGTTATCAAAATAATGGAAACACCTGTGAATAAAAGTGACATTTTGAATGCGCTTCGTAAGCATTAAAATATAATAACAGCTACCAGTTTCCTTTTTTACATAGAAATGTATATATTCTGGCAGTATGTGGTAGCTTTATTGAAGTTCTGTAAGTCTTGGATTTATTTCAAACGCGTGAAATGTCGGACCTATCAGATTTTCAAAGAGACCAAATTGCAGGAGCAAGTGTAACGGAAACATCTCCTCTTTTAGGTGTTTCTAGAGGTACGGTGTCTAAAGTCATGACAGCATATACACAGCGTGGCAAGACAAGCTCGGCAAAGCAAAAGAAGGGACGGAAAGAGAAACTCAGTGAAAGAGACCGACGGGTATTGAAGCGGAGTGTGATGTCTCAAAAGTGAACAACTGCAGCAAAGTGGCCGCAGAGCTCAATCAACACCTGGATTCTCCAGTGTAAATCATTACAGTTAGAAGGCACCTTAATAAACATGACATTTACGCCAGAGTAGCAATTCCCAAGATGTTACAGATGTTAATGCCAAACGTCGTCTGCAGTGGTGCCACACTCACAAATCCTAGTCGATTGATAAGTGGAAGAAAGTAATATGGTGTGACTAATCATCTTTCACACGTTTCCCTACGACAGGACGGGTGTACGTTTGAAAGACACCTGCACAAGCGTATGATTGTGATTGTCTCCTTCCAACTGTCAAGCATGGATGTGGATCTGTCATGATATGGGCAGCCGTGTCGTGGTTTTCTGCTGAACCAATCGTAACCCTGAAAAGAAGGATCATTTTTTCAGGATGATAATGCACCCATCCATGCAGCGGGACTTGTCCAATCAGGATTTGATGAACACAACGGTGAAATTAAACATCTATTTTGGCCCGCAAAGTCGCCCGACCTCAATATCATTGAACCGTTATGGTTTATTTTAGAGCATTCAATACAGAATCGATATCCTCCACCGGCAGAACCGGCTCTCCCAGAACTTTCACAATATATCCGTACAATATTCCTCTAAACACTATTCAGCACTTGTATGAATCGATTCCTAGGCAAATCCAAGCTGTACTACATGTCAAAGGCGATCCTACACCATACTTATAAAGGATTCTTTATAAATCTTTGGTGTTTCGATTATTTTGATAACCCTCTGTACATTTTAAATGAGAAATACATTTAATTAAGTGTTTGGCATTTGAAAACAACAATAGCGATCTATAGAATTGTGTATATAATGTTCGTATGATACAATTTTACTGAATAAAAACAAAGCTAACATGTTAGCAGCATAAAATAAAGCATAACTTTATGGGACATTTGTCTATGTTAAATTTAAACTTTCAGTTACAAATTTAAAACTATATATTATAAATTTCACAGATCAATCCTGAAAACAGATAAAAAGGAACAAGCTATGGGTTCGAGAATGAAAAAAAAAGATTAATCTGTCACCAGCGTACAAAAAAAGAATATAAATGGAATGCCAGATAGAGAAACTCAAAGGAATGGATTCTGATAGATTTTGTATAGTATGCATGAATAAAATACGAAAGTATTTATTTTATATTTATTCGATATTATTTTGCATGCAATGGGTTTTTTTAAAGTATATATTGGTTTTTTAAGAATTTGTTTTTGAATATTACTCGTATTACTATAAAAATTGCATTTAAAAGGCATATATATGCATGTCCAAATCAGAAATAAATTTTACTGCAATGAAAACTTAAAGTAAAATAACATAACAAAAAATAAATTTTAATAAGCCTGTTTGAAATTATTTACTTCACATAAAAATTATTATAAAATGCAGTAAAATAAATTTATAAAATATTAAAACAACATAGAAAAATATGAATATAAAAAGATATAGTTTTAAAACTAATAAGTTTTTGCTTTTGTAACTTAAAAATCATACAGTGTTATTGCAATGTGCTAAATGCTAATCTGTTGCCCATAAAGCATTATATATTACAATACAGATTCAATATTACGCAGGATACATTTTTGATTTATCCAATTGCTGCCACTTTTGTAAAAATATTCACAGGGGTGGCCTCTTTTGAATCCCCTCGTCTTCCTCTTCATATCGATTGAAGGACTTTTCTACCTACAAGTTTATCTTGTTTTTGCATAGACATAGACATTTCGGCTTTATAACTACTAGTTCCATGTCTGAATACATGCTTGTTAAAAGGCAAATATAATCAATTTGGGACTTTTTTTTCAACATATTTATCGAGGTTTGAATTTAGAGGTCAAACATTTTAAGTTGCTTATATTACCTTCTTTGTCTCCTTAAAATCATTCTTGACTAAAACTAACCCAACACGTCCAATCCTGAAGATAAACAACTTTCAAAAAGTTTGCCTCCTGTATTTAAGCAAATGAAATTTTTAAGATCCCGAGTTACTATTAGCTCCACTTTTATTCGTCTAGCGCAAAATTTGAATAAACATGCCTCCTAAATTTCGTTTATCTAGCAACGTTCCATCTTGGTGGTTGGTTTCTATTTTTCCCCAGTGTAAATTGAAAAGAATGAAAAGCAATCAAGCATGCAATCATCTCTTGGCAAAAGTTGGATTATGTCATGAAGATTTCGTCAGGTGATACTTAGCAATTTTTACGATTAATTTATTATTGTTGATATGCAAAATGTGAACGTAGAGTAAAAAATAAAGCGATGTTTCTTGAAAAATATTGATATGTCAATAAATATTCTAACATGTAAAAGCATAGTTATGCAAAGGAAATAATTTGATGGATTTCAAAATTATGTAAAAGAATTGAATGTAAGCATAAGAATAAATATATAAAAGTATTGAATAAACTCATAAGAAATTTATAAAAGTGAATAAAAGTATTGAATATAAGCATAATAAATATATAAAACTATATAAAAGTATTGAATATAAGCATAATAAATATATAAAAGTAAATAAAAGTATTGAATATAAGCATAATAAATATATAAAAATATATAAAAGTAAATAAAAGTATTGAATATAAGCATAATAAATATATAAAAATATATAAAAGTAAATAAAAGTATTAAATATAAAAATAATAATATATAAAAATATTGAATATAATCATAAGAAATATATAACAATATTGAATAGAAGCATAATAAATGTATAAAAATATATAAAAGTATTGAATATAATCATAAGAAATATGTAAAAATACATAAAATTATTAAATATAATAGAAAATATTGAATGTTTGGCATTTAAATTATCGTCATCCAGATGTCTTTCGTCTTTGTTTCGTATTACGCCTGTCTTGTAGACTATTACTCATAACATTTTTGGAATTTGCACGAATGGAGAATAAGTTTCAGGTATTCCTATGCAACTCTTGAAGGATTCTTTGATTTATTCTATTATATTTTCTATCCAAATATCACAATAGGAAGTAAGATATTGTTGGATAGCAGAACTGCGAAAGAAATTCAATTTCGGCTGGTTTTGGAATTTTTCTGAAACAAACATAAGCCATTTTTTAATCTAGAATAAGTTATTTCGTTGTCTTACTCGATAAATTGTTTTATGTTCCCATTTAATGCATACAAGCTTACTGATTTTCGTTACACGTCATTTTTAATCTAACGGTAGATCGTGTAAACAATTTTTTTAAAAAATAACAAAAACTAATATAAATAAGTGAATTTCAAGAAAAATATTCAGTATTTTTCCAGTTTTACTTCAAATATTTATTCTGGTCCTCTATTATAAGTTTTCAAATTTATTAAAAATAATTTTCAAGTTTCCGAAACGGGAAAATTATTTTAAAATCAATAAGTTTGTCATTGATACTTATAAAAGTGCTTTGATAGATTATTCGTCTCTTGAACGACATATATGTAAACACACACAGCTTTAATCAGAGTGCACCTTGACGGTTGAGTTGAAGCCTTGCTACATCGCATAACCACAATTTGCGATGTAAAAATTTGCTTTCAGGCGTGACCTATGGATATTTGCAAGTTGCTCAGTTTCACTTCGCTCTTCTACTGTAGTCTATTTCTATTTATTTAGCGTAGTACTGAGGTATACTCCAGGCACTTTAATCTCAATAGGGCCAATGGTACAAATTTTGATGGTAAAGTGGCGGTTGTTCACATAACATTGACTGAGGTATCTAAGAGGTTTGGTTTGGTTTGTCACTCTATGGTCGTTTTGTACACACTTTGGGTTAATTAGATCGGGACCTACAGTTTAAAGTATATTCCGAATCACTAACAAGCATTCATGCTCCAACCAGGAGTGAACCTGGAGCCTGATGTACAAAGGAATGAGCACTAGCCTATTGGCCACCATGCCACAAGGTCTATAAAAGAGAACAACGGAACATTGTGATTATCATTGATTCGTAGGACCCAATTAAGACAATATCTTGCCTTCTAAGAATAGATCTGCTCTTGAATGCCAATTATTGATTGATTTTTTGATAGTTGGTGGTCGCAATGTTATCCTGCAGTTGATACTAAGTGACTGTGGTGTCGCGGGTAACGAATTTACAGGTACTCTTGCTAAGACCGGATCTAACTTTACTCAACAAGATCCTCTTGTCTGCTATTATGGCATTAAGAGAATTATTACAGCTAGATTTAAGGCGCGTCATCGTGAAACTATTTCCAACTCTGTAAGGAGCAGATTTGGGCTTTCTTATTGGATAATCCTATTTCTTGCGACTTACCTAGACCTGTTGGTGTTGCTAATTTCAGAATAAAAACTGGGCATGACTATCTTAAAAAAAACACTCTCAGATTTGGACTGGCAGATTCTTCAACTTGTCCACTTTGCCTGACTAATTCTGACATGAGTGGGGAACACTTGATTACTGTACTGAACCTATTGACGTCGTGGTTGTAAATACTGTAAAAGACTATAATTGTTTTTTGTGTTATTCTGAATTGTATTGGGCTGGCTGTCATAAACTGTTGGCAGTCATACCTAGATCTGGTGTAGGAGAAAAAATTATTTACCATGTCGAATTACAATTTATATATGCGAGTTTTCTATTCTGCTACTTTATTCGGGTCTTGAACAAGGAATCCTTGAATACCTGGAAAATCATTCAACCACTCTATATGTGATTCCCCATACAGAAGATTTGAGTTCATTACTTTTTTTCTGAGAAACTTACAATTATAGAGAAAATATAAATTTGATATTTTTTAAAACGAATAGTTAATTATTTAAAGATCTACTGTAAATTGCATTTTTATATTCTTTCAGTTTACATTTTTCTACCGTTAATGGTACATCCTTTTGAATCAGAACCATAGCCTATTCTTCATATAAATTGAATGGAATATTTATAAATTAAATATATATATATTAAATTAATAATTAAATTTTATATTAAATAATTAACAACATGTCCAAGCAAAAAACTGAATTGTACGCTTTTTTATATTTTATACACAAATAAAATATTACCAAAAAAGTTTTTATTTTATGAAGTATCCTTTTTATTTTCAAATGCATCTTTTAAAAAAGAGAACATCGTTAAGATAAGTTTTCACGAATTAAAAAAAAATGGTTAATGTGTTAGTAATCGCAGTTAAAAGTATCTTGAGTAGAGAAAAGTGGAACTGTTTTTTTGCCTTTATTCTCACTTTAATTCGTCTCTGTGTGTAATAACCAATAAGACAGCAATCTGGTTTAAAACGATCGATTGAAATGCATTATAAAATCCCGGATGAAATCTAAGAAAATGTATTTTTAATGAGGAACATATGGCAACATTTTCGAAATCGTTTGTTATTTTATGTTTCCTTTTCGGAAGGAAGTTTAACTTAAAGTAAAAAATAAACAAAATTTTCCGGATAGTATTTTTTTTTGTTTATGTTTAGGCGTAAGGAATTTTCTGGTAGAAAGATTTCGAGAAAACAAACATTTTTCAAGTACAGACAAAATAAATCATTTCAAACTTTTCCGGAAGTTTTCTGGATGAGTGGTTCATCGTATTTTGAAACTGTCTTCTATCAAATTGTAGTAAGCATTTTTCAATGTCTTTTAGAGACCATGGCCTGCGTCTTTTTATTTTAATTTTACTGTTGAAAGTCACATAATAGATTATTTTTCGTTGACTTTCAGATATTGATAAACGACTAAAATATGGCACATGATCTAGTGCTAGTTTAATAATACTTAAATGTCAGAACAATATTTTATTTAGTGTTTCCTACATTGAGAGAAACTAGAAGAATGCATGGCCTTGATTTATTTTACTCTTTATTTTCAATGTCTTCAATGTTTTCAGAGACTACGGTGTGTGTCTTTTTATTTTAATTTTACTGTTGAAAGTCACATAATAGATTATTTTTCGTTGACTTTCAGATATTGATAAACGACTAAAATATGGAACATGATCTAGTGCTAGTTTAATAATACTTAAATGTCAGAACAATATTTTAATTAGTGTTTCCTACATTGAGAGAAACTAGAAGAATGCATGGCCTTGATTTATTTTATTCTTTATTTTCAATGTCTTCAATGTTTTCAGAGACTACGGTCTGTGTCTTTTTATTTTAATTTTACTGTTGAAAGTCACATAATAGATTATTTTTCGTTGACTTTCAGATATCGATAAACAGCTAAAATATGGATCTACTACCACATTTAATAAAACTTAAGTATCAGAAGAATATTTTATTTAACGGTTCCTACATTGAGAGAAACTAGAAGAATGTAGGGTCTTGATTTATATTTATATTTATTATTTATTTCATTCTTTATTTTATTTATTTTTTAATATCCAATGTCTTTTATGAATATACAGACCACGGCCTGCGTCTTTTTATTTTAATTTTACTGTTGAACGTCACATAATAGATTATTTTTCGTTAGCTTTCAGATATTTATAAACAATTAAAATATGGAACTACTACCAGTTTAATAAATTTAAATATCAG
Source organism: Caerostris darwini (assembly GCA_021605075.1). Lineage (NCBI taxonomy): Eukaryota > Metazoa > Arthropoda > Arachnida > Araneae > Araneidae > Caerostris > Caerostris darwini. The sequence goes on along the minus strand of BPLQ01001451.1, from coordinate 336,916 downwards.
ACGAATATTTTATTTAGTGTTTCTTAGATTAAGAGAAACTAGAAGCATGCAGGGTCTTGATTTATATTTTTCATTATTTATTTTCTTCTTTGTTTTTGTTATTCTGTATTTTTCAGTGTCTGTTAGGAATGCACAGACCACGGCCTGCGTCTTTTTATTTTAATTTTTCTGCTGAATGTCACATAAAAGATTATTTTTCTTTAGCTTTCAGATATCGATAAACGACTAAAATATGGATCTAATGCTAGTTTAATAAAACTTAAATATCAGAAGAATATTTTATTTATTGTTTCCTACATTAAGAGAAACTAGCAGAATGTAAAGCCTTGATTTCTATTTTGATTTATCCTACTATTAGTTCACACTCTCCCTATATATATCTTGTTCAAATTTTCAATCATTCATAAAATACTTTTTATTCATCCACTCAAGTACAAATACATTTTTTTTGAACTTGCAAAGGATGACACTTGATGTTAATACAGTTTTGTCAAATATTAAGTCATTAATTAATTTTAGATTTTTTTGCATTTAAATTGCATGTATCTAATAATAGATGGCGCCAGATGTAAGAGGAAAATTTCAACTTTATTTATGAAGGACTTTCTGCAATATAGTGAAAAAAAGTAGGAATTGACTTTAAATTTTTTTTTTATATTTCTTGTTTTTTTATTATTTTATTTATTCTTTATTTTTAAGAATCTTTTAGCGATACACAGACCATGTAGTTTGTCTTTTTATTTTAATTTTACTGTCAAAAAATGTGGAACATGATCTAGTTCTGGTTTAATAAAACTTAAATATCAGAAGAAAATTTTATTCAGTGTTTCCTACATTGAGAGAAACTAGGAGAATGTATGGTCTTGATTTATATTTTATTTATTATTTATTTTATTCTTTATTTTATTTATTTTTTATTTTATTTTTTATATTTTTATTTATTTTATTTTATTTATTTTTACAATAGTCGATGGCAAATGTTTTTTTCCTTTTTTAAATTGATGAATGTTATGGTATTGTTAAAATATTTTCCTTTTTAAAATGGTTCTCAACATATCTGTGGTTGCTGCTAGGTAATGCATTAAATACATTTGAAAATAAAGAGTTTTAAGCATTAATGCGAAAAATTCAATCAATACGACCTCTTGGCATTAAATTTCCCACAATGAATATAAAATCAATATAAAATAATGTAAATATTTTTAAAAAAGAAGAGAATCAACTTTGATTTATTGAAGTTAAGTTAATGGATAGAGTGCTCTTATTATAAGTTTATTTTTTTATTTAAATATGGGCAAGAAAAAATGAATTTAGGTTGTGTACCCCATTGAAAATTTAAAAGAAAAGGGCAATTTTATATCAAAAAAAAAAAAGAAAGAAAAAAAAAAGATAAAATATTAAAGTAATATTCTTTAAAAAAGTTTTCCCAAGTCTTGTCAGTAAAGTCAAAAAGGAAGTAACAAAAATAATATGTGGTGGATTTTAAAAAAAACCATCTTATCATCTGCATCCATATTGTGATTACAAAAAAAAAGATTGAATTTAAACACTCACCACATATAAATATATGCACATTTTCGTATAATTGACTTCCTTTTAGGAAAAAAAATAACAATGATAAAGGAAATTTATAATTTTAAAATGGAAGTTCAATTTTGTTTTTGTATTAATTACTTGGTTGAGTGATAACAAGAATATTTAATATATGAAAAAATTTTTTTAAAATTATTTGAGTGCATCTAACGGTTATGTAAAGTGCTGATCAAGATGCATAATGATTAATTTTTTAGAAGTGTTAAAGTGTAAATAATTAAATCCTTATATATATAATTCTTCTGTACGAGTGTTTGTCACTGAATTCCTCCTAAACGGATGGATCGATTTTGAGGAAATTTTGTGTGTGCATTTGAGTGGGTCCCTGGATGGTTTAGATTCACAATTGAACCCTGTAGGTGGCGCTGTAATAGTGTTCTTCTGTGTGTTTGTCACTTAACTCTTCCTAAACTGCTTAACCAAATTTGATGAAATTTAGTAACGATATCCATGAAAATTAGAATGCACATATATTAGAAAATGGAGAGTATATTCGCGATATGTAATATTCTACAATAAATTTGTTTTTGCAGGAAAATGTATACCGGGTTATGCTAGTATATATATAAGGATTTTTTATTCAATACCTGGAGGTTATTCGCCGTATAAAGCAGAACTGCGATAAATAGAGCTTTATCAGGCTGCATCATAGGTTTGAATGAAAGGAATCCATTGAGATATTTATAATACTAACCAACTCATATTTGTGATATAAATAAAAGAAAATCTTCATGCACCAAACCTGATGACATTGAAGCAGCTCGATAATGCACATGCTAGTTTATTAATTTAAGTTGTTCAATTAAATAAAAAGGGACATAATTTAAAGCTAAATTCTGTACTTAATAGCCTCGCCTTAGGAGAGGGGAGTGCATCTAGTACATTGTTTCGGGCGTATAGAGTTAAAGGGATCCCTAAAATAAGAAATTTTAAATTTTTGTACAAAACCAAATTAAAAAAAAATATTGGATACCTCATATTTATACTTTCTATATATATATATATATATATATATATTATTCTATAATTTGTGTGCAATGCAGAATCACCTTGTATAACATAAACTTTGTTAATTTGAACATTCATTGAAGAATTATTTATGTACTTTTCCAATTTTAATTTTATTACTTATTTAATTAGTTTCACTTTATTTATGAATATATTCTATATTTTCTTTTAGTTTATGAATGTGAAATTTTATTTATGTGAAATATAATCTAAAAAACACTAAGGATAAATGGAAACAGAATGAAAAAATATAAGGTACTTTTATATAAGAACTTTTCAGAATAGTGTTAAATTCAAGACAAGCAAAACAGATCAAAATGATACTTTAACTCAGAACGTTCAGAACAACGTACAGAATTGAAATAAAGTTCTAAATCTCATGAGTCTAGTTTGGAATTTCTAGAAATATTAGAACAAGTAAAATCTTAGTTGATAGATTTAGAGATTGAATTGGAAGTTAGTGAATGTTGATAATTCTTCCATAATTACAGATCCAGGTTAAGACGGACAGCGTAAAGAAAAGAGTATGTCAAATTTTGAAATGGCTATTGGAATTCTTGAGATACAAAGACTTTCCTAAACAGATATAGAAAACTATGTTATTAAAATTCATACTGGCTTTTCAATTTGCAAAAATATGGTTAACGAGCATTTTTTGAAAAATAATGTAACATTTTTGAAATTTAAATGAAATGTCGTAGAAATAGTCTTGACTGGAATGCAGTTAAGCATTATTTTGTCTTACTTATCAATTATTTTGAAACAAGATTTGCTTGAAAAATTAATTCAGCATCTTAGTCTATGTTTGCATCAACAACAACAAAAAAAAGGATCAGTGATTGAAAAATGACGAAATTTATGTATTAGCAACTCAGAAAAAAGAAAAACTATTCACAGACAGTGCTATCTGACTGGCAAAGAAATAGAAAGAATGCTGTTATCAGACAAATAGATTGACAGTCTACTGAAGCTCGCAATTAAAAATGAATCAATCAAATAGTTTAGTACAGCGAAACGAATAACAAATTTTGTACTATTTCTTGATTAATGAAGGCCTTTTTTGCGTTAGCTCTCAACGCATTCATGCGAATGAATAGAAATTTTCTGGAAGTGATGGAGTTGATTCATTGCAATCCAATTCTAAATGAAACTTTAACTCAGAACAACGCGCAAAAATAAAAAAAAGATCATAATCTTATTTATCTTAGTTGAAATTTTATCTGAGTTGAAAAATTTAGAGAATGAATTGGAAGTTAGTAAATTATGGAAGTGCTTCAATAACGCAGAATCTGTCACGGCGGACATCGTGAAGGAAAGAGTAAGTCAAGTGTTGGAACGGATATTGGATTTGTTATAATAAAAGGACCTTTTTAAGTAGATATAGAAAACTGTGTTATTAAAGTTTATGCTGACTTACCTGACACAATTTGAAAAAAATATTAATAACCAGTATTTTTCTTAAAATATTCGGCTTGTGTTATACTAGTATTCAACTTTTCTTCGCCTTCTATTATATTATATTAGTATGAATATGTGAAGTGATTCTTACAGTTTATTAACAAAGGTAATAAAACAGGATATGGCAAAGTATAGATGATAATAAAAACATAGAAAGAGCTCGATATACCAGTTGGATTGTTGGAACAAGGCAGTAACAAAGCAGTCAGCATGACAGATAAATATAAAAAATGCGCAAGACAGAATACTTGTTCAAAGAGAAACAGCATTATTTTCAACATATACAGGCTACACCTATTATTTGAATGCAAATTATATCGTAGAATGCATTATTCCTGAAGCCATGATATATTTTGGAATAATAAAGACTTTACAACTAGTTTAATCCCCATGTTATTGGGAAAAAACTGCACAAAAGGTATTGAATGTTCTCTTCACGACATATGGAATTCACAATTGTCAGCTAAATTGAAAATATAAAAGACATTGTAGTCTTTCTGTTAGGTAGCAAGTTAGCATTATAAATTCTATTTAAGCAAAAAGTCTAAAGCAGAATTTTTTTTTTTTATGTTGAAAATGTCTTATACTGTTTTTTTTTCTGATTTTATCTGCTAATGTCAGTTGTATAGTTATCTGTAATAAACAAATATTATCAATCAGTTCTATTCTTATCTGTAATAAACATATTGAAAGCTCTAGATTTTGGAATATCTAACTTAAAAAATTGATTTCAGAATTGAAACATCTTTGGGATAAGTGGAAAAATATATGGAGTGAAGCTGACCATGTTGCTCCTAATTTGAAAATGTGAAGAGAATTTGAATGAAATTTAATAATTTGAGAGAGAGAGAGAGAGAGAGATTTCGTGATGAAGTGATATAAAAGAAGTAGATTTGTCAAAACAAAGTGAAATGGATGAATACCACAGGGAGCGTTTTAGAAAACATGTCTTCTATGTAATATTGGATATTGGCTATTATTTATTTTAGCGCTGAAGAACAGTTTTAGAAATTTCAGTTTCCTCTGAAAGTACTAATCAGTTTCTCAAGATGAATGTAAAGAAAAATCGAAATTATTGTCAGGCCAATATCCTGCTGATATCAGTGAAGATCTTACAATGGAGATAAGTCTGTAATGGATATTTGCCGTCCGTTAAACAAACACATTTTGAGTTATTCAATTCCTTAAAAAAATCTGAATGTCTTCGTATTTTATCAAAAATTTATGCTACCGTTGCCTCTGAAGTGTGCTCATTCAAGAAGCTATCTAAGAACATTCGTGATAACGGTATGTAAGATCGTGAAAAACAGAAACAAAATCTGTTCTTACCATCTTTGTGATGGGGAAGGGTAAATTTGTAAAAACTCAATATTAAATCTGTTGTTGACTCATTCGCTGTGTCCTGTAGCACAGGACAGACATCCCATGAGTATATTCATTGATGAAGGTAAAAGAGCAGCTTCTGCTGTGATGGAGTGCCCGTAGGTAGAAGTCTAATTGAATAAAGAGGGCAGTGACTTCAGTTAGCACTTTTAGGGGTACTACTCCGTAAAAACTTGGAAAACTCCCACCGGATAATTGGACTAATGAGGCAAGATGCCGAACATTACAAATACCATTGAGTCCCCTCGTCTTTGAACCGGTGTCTACAACAATATTGCCAGCGAACTGAACATCAGTTCTAATCCTCACCAGCGGCGCAAGTTACCATTGAGCCACGAGTCGGGCATGTTGAGTCTGATTTGGCAAAATCATTTTAAACTTTGCAAATACATTTCAACATTTTTCATAATATCATTAGCTATTTTAGCAAGAAAAATACTACTTTTAACAGAATATAACCATCGCTTATCAAAATATGAAAGACGTTTTATCTCAACTATACTAACGATTACGAGCTTGTAATCAATCTAGTATTAAAATCATTGTTCCACTTCTTCGCAAGTCAGAAATTGTTCATGATACACTATATGGAATATTTTTTTATGGTCTTGAGATTAAAAATTTTACCCTCAGTGCTTTTTTTTGCCCGGGTAATAATTTTTAAATACCTACAATATGTGTTAAGGAGTAACCATTAACTTAGTTCGTGAACAAAAAATGTACAACGTTTATCTACCCATTAACCGTGATCAATTACGAGCTTCTTTTTAAGAGTTCTTTGAGGTTAGTTTTACGAGTTAAAGCAACAGTAAAACCCTTAGCGTCCCCAGTCTTTCTTCTACAATCCTGCATTCAGAGCGACTACCGATACTAAAGCTGCAGTAGCCACTGAGGAACAATTCACCGATTTCTCGTAAGTTAAAAATGGACGTTATACTACTCCAAGGAGGGGAAAAAAAGCTATTAGCCAAGTCAAACACAATTAAAAAAATAGTTTTGTTAACCTTCTGTTTCCAGACTAGCGGAAGAGATTTTTCGTATTTTTACAGCACCCAAAGTGCAATTCTAACTTTTTCTGATAACGTTAAGTGTTCTGAAATAGCCATTCAGCTGCAGTGTTCAGTACATTTGTATAAATAACCTAAAAGGTATTTTATTCAAGTTTCGCTTCTTGGCTTAGCTGTTTTATTACTTTTGGTATTTAGATAAAGCCTAGTGGAATATTCTTTCTTTTTTTTTATCATTTCTGAAATTGATACCAGATGATATGATTGAGATATCATATAATGGATTTTTGATGTTTCTATGAATTATTCATTAAAATCGATTGGTTAATTTTGACTAATAATACTGGATAATTTTTAAATTGTTACAGAGTTTACATCAAAGTTAATGAAATATTCATATATTGTAAAAAAATAATTCATTTGATAATAAAATAGACTCACTGGGGACACATATAGTCTATATTATTATACTTTAGTGTGATTGCAATTAATTACATCAAATACTACTATTATATATTACAAGATCAAAGTATTGAAAAAAATTAAGTATCATTCAGTATTGATTGAGTATTATTGAGTATCGATTGAGTATCACTGAGTATTGATTGACTATCATTGAGCATCAAGTGAATATCATCAAGTATTGATTGACTATCCCTAAGTATCAATTGAGTATCATTGAATATTGATTGAGTATCAATTGATTATCATTGAAAATTGATTGACTACCCCTGAGTATCATTGAGTATTAATCAAAGTATTTATTGTTTCCAGAAATATGCTAAAAAAGCTTTTTGATCAAAATTTCATTTGCTATTTTTGGTTGTCATAACACCCCATATTCAAGATAGAAGCACAAAACGTTGATTTTTATAGTAAGAACATTCTCTTAAATTGATTTTAAAATAAATCTGATGTTACCTTGATTATTATTAAATTTTATTATGAGCCTTTTGATAATTTATTATAGTTCATAGAAATATATTATCCAACATTTCGTTTCTAGAGATATAAAAACTGACAATTTTAAAAGTGCAAGTTTCAAATCCCCATTTATTGAAAGATCTTTGATATATAGGTTGCAAATAAAAGCAGTTTAAAGCAAATGTTTTTTTTTTTTTTGAAACTCGGATAAAATTAATTCCTAACATTACAATTTCCAAAGAAAATTAACTCATTTAACATCTGTTGGTAATTAAGAGGGAAATTTGAAACATGGACCGAAATTTGACGTTTTCTGCAGTAAAATAAGCCCAGATATGAATGTTTTTTACATTGGTGAAAGCAAGGCTGGATGAAAGTAATCCACATGGAAGCTTGATTGTGAATATAAGACACATACTTACACAAACCTCTTGCTTTTGAAAATAGTGAATGTAATGATTCTAATCTGAGCTTTCCTGCAAGCTAGTAGAGAGCATTACCATTGGACCTGGTAATTAATGGCTATTTATTTGTTATTAATATTAGTTGAGTTATGGTAATTCTATTACGCTAATTAGTTTCTACGCCATTAGTTCCCAAAAAAATGAATGACCATTTTGTTTATTTTGCTCATTACATTTATTCATTATCCAAATATTAAAAATAAAGATGGCTTTTGTTATTTGTGAATTATTGAATTCAAATAGAAGTCAGAAATAAAAATTTAAATAATCACAAAGTTTCATTTGTTCAAGATTGACATATTCATCAAACTGAGAAAAGATATTTCCATTTCAACCTTCATTGTTTTGTTAAGAATTTTGTTAACTCTTAAAATTTCTTGAAGAAGGCCTCAGTGCAAAATAATTAACAGTTACTACGACATTAACATTAAAAAATATATAACTCACAAAATATATTTTCATAAAATTATAAAATAAAATACAAATCTGATATTTTTTAAAAGCAATTTTTATAATAAAAAAGAAACATATATTATCATGTTGTCCATGTCTAAAAAAATGATAATTAAGAAAAAAGGGTTTTAATTTCCAATGTAACTGGAATTTTATGCCTTTTTTATGTAAATGAATCATATGTCTTACCTTTAAAACATTCAGCATTTCTCAAATTCAATAATATAGTTGTAATTCAACTGGCTTCTTTAAACAGCAGGCAGTTTTCCATATTTCTTGCTTATGTCGTTGCATGGATATCTGAAATTAAGATAATTTTATTAAGCTTAAGTAATATATAGACATTTTGGAATTTCGACATTTTCAAAGTAAACGAAATTTTTTTTAATTAATACTATAACTTAATTTGAGTTTTGATATGAGATTATCTATATTTACAATATATATGCATTTTAAAATATTTGCAGATAATTCAGAAAGAAAAGCATATATTTCGAATTTATTCAAACAATCGTGAAATGTGTATATTTTTTTTCTTTTTGTAAGAAGTATTTTTCGACAACTGTGGTTAAGAAGGACTATAAAGTAGGAAAATGAAGTATTCTGGGAGAAAAAATGTCTATAAATTAGGGAACTCATTTGCACTTCTGAATTAAAACGATGTTATAAAATAATATTTCTTTTTAAATTACAAAATATTTTTCCATATTAAAATATATATTAGAATTAATATACATAGTAATAATAACTCATTAATGTGTCAACATTTGAGTGTAATAAAAATGTCTGATAAATCACCGTAGCCTATTTTATTAATTATTTTATTTATTGCTATTTATATTTTTCCTCTGTTTTTAAAAATATCAAATAATTGGAAAAAAAATTAAAAATTTAGAAATATTTGTTTAACGTTTAATTAAATTTTTTCTTTACTTAAATGTATTTAATTAATCAACTTAAATATCTTAGTGAAATTTGATAATTTCTGAAAGTATTTCCACATCTAAATTAAAACGATGTTATAAAATAATGCTTTTTAAGTTAAAAAATATATTTTCATATTAAAATATGTATTTTTTAAAAACATTAAATATTTGCAAATCATTAAAAAATTTAGAAATATTTTTTTAACCTTTTAATTACATTTTGTTATTTACTTAAATACATTTAATTAATCAACTTAAATGTCTAAATAAAATTTGATAATTTTTAAAAATATTGTTAACAATTGATACAAAAAAATTGAGTTCATTAGTAATTTTTAAATGATTTTTCTTATAAACATTTGAAATTTTGGTGACATAGATGTTTCTTAATCCACGTTAAACTATAGGTTCTAGTCTAATTAGCCTAAAGTGTGCAAAAGAATGACCGAAAAGCGCCAAACCAAACATTTGAACATGCAATTGTAACATGTTAAATTACATCAGTTTCCTTTATAATAAGAAAATTTCTTCTGAAATTCAAATCATGTCGTTTTTACTGAATACATTAAAATAAATTGAATTTTTCTTACCTTTATTTAAGAAATTTGAAAGTAAATCTCTTTCTACCAAAAGCAAATTTAATTAATATCAGTGTTTCAACTCCTCAAACAAAACACAGATTTCTTTTTGAGGAAGAAATTTTCTTTAAATATTAAACGGAAAGAATGGAAATTACAGTAAAGCCTTCACTTTTAAAATAGTTTATCCCATGATGTTAATTTGAATATACAAGAGTGAAAAATAAGATACTTCATTCAATATTTAACGTCAGGAAAAACCCCACCAAATTTAATTAACATACAAAATTAAAGACGAAGTTAAAAACTCGCATATCACTTACTAATCCGATTAGAAAAATTTGATAAGCGTAAAGGTTTAATTTAATCAGCTTCATATCAAAGACTAGCAAATAAAATGTCGACACAATTCAATTAACTCTCAATGGACTACGTTTTCTATTTTTAGATAATTAAAATGCCACCATTTTATTTCAAAGTGAACTAAAGTCCTAAATATTTCTACAAGATTTGTTAAGTTATTATGGATTAATTCACCATAATTGTAAAGTAAAACAAAAATTAGTTAAGAAATGTCTGAAAAGTCTTTTGACAGCATACACTGCAGGGAAGGGAATCATACAAAATTTTTCAAGTAATAACTAAATAAACCAGAATTTTTCTTTATCGCCTTAACGTTAATATCATAATCTCAAGCAAGCAAGAAGTTAGCGTTCCAAAGCATTTAACATTTTATGTCGTGACCAGGATGGTTAATTAAACAATTTTTATTTTGAATTCTGCCTTTGATAAATCATCGGTTTTTGCCATGCCTTATTGTCTTCAGAAACAGACTCAATGGACATCGTTTTCTATGTTTAGATAATTAAAATGTCTCCATTTTATTTGAAAGTGAACTAAAGTCATAAATATTTCTACAAGATTTGTTAAATTATTATGGATTAATTCACCACAATTGGGAAGTTAAACAAAAATTTGCTAAGAAATGTCTCAAAAGTCTTGTGATAGCATACTACTATGCCCAAAAAGTATGACTAATTATTATTTTTTCTCAAAAACCTCTTTATTTATTCTTCCAAATTTATTTCATCGACTTCAAAATAATCCTCTCCGGACACAATGCTTGCAAACGTCAACTTTTTTTCCAATCCTAAACGCATGCTAAAAAGTCATCCGCAGGGATGGCCTTCAAAGCGGTCGGCGATTTACGTTGAATCTCTTCAATCGACTGGAAACGGTGTCTTTTGAACAGCCAGGAGTAAAACGGAGTGGTCGGAACAGCCAGAACTCGCGCGGTGTGAATAGCGTGGTTGTGGAACGATATGAGTCTCATTTTTGGCAAAAGTCACGAAGAATCAATGCAGTGTGAGCTGGCACATTCAGTGCTTTCGGTACCAATTGAGATTTAACGCGTTTGAGGCCCAAAATGGAATTGACTGATTCTTTTGAAATTCCCACAACATCAGCAAGATCTCTAATTGTAAATAGACAGTTTGTAAGCACCAAATCTTTAATTCTTTGGACGTGAGTTTCGTCGGTTGAGGTTGATGGTCGAATAGAGGGCTCTTTGTCTTCAACGCGTTCTCTGCCTTCTGTGAATTGTTTATACCAATTTCTAAACATTTCTTTCCGATATAGGAATGCTCACCGAATGCTTTCTGCAATATTCTATGCGTTTTCGCACACGAATATTTATTCCGCAAACAAAATTTAATGCGAGTTCTTTGCTCAATTAATTCACACGTTTCAAAATCGCCGGAATCAGTTTTAGCGTCTCACAAAGCCAAGTGTAACTCAAACACTAATGAATATTTTGACATCAAATTTCACACAGACGTCAAGGACAGTGCCAGAAGCCTAAAAAAGAAAAACAATTGAAATTCCATAAGCCCCGGGAGTTCTGAAACTGAAAATGGGTCTTATTTTTTGGACGCAGTAATAAAACAAAAAAAACTATTTAAGAAATGTCTGAAAAGTCTTTTGATAGCAAGAAGTGAGTCACACAAAATTTTTCAAATAATAACTAAGTCAACCAGAATTTTTTTCATCGCTTGAACGTTAATATCATACTCTGAAGCAAGCCAGAAAGGAAGTTAACGTTCCAAAGCATTTAACGTTTTATGTCGTGACCAGGCTGGTTAATTAAGCAATTTTTATCTTGAATTCTGCCGTTTGATAAATGATCGGTTTTTGTCATGGCTTATTGTCTTCAGAAACAGTTCTTGCCACACCCCTTTCAGACAACATCAATTACAGCAAGTCGTTTCATGTTGTTGAGGTGGATAACTTAGAAGTAATGTCTCGTATAAAATCGAGTGCTTGTTTTCTGTCGTGATGTACGATAAATCGAAATGATTCTGTTTCTGTTTGTGTACACGTGTCTTGGAGAAATGGAATTAAGGATTTACGGTTGTTAGTAAAAAATAAAGCTGCACAAAAGAAAAAAATAACATAAATAGTTGAAGACAAAGTATCATCATTAGTTCAGAATAAAAAGAAAGAAACCATTATTATGATAAAATACATAGCGTAATACAAAATAACTGCTAATTTTGATTTAAAATAAATAACAAATACATGCTATTTATTAAGAAATTTATATGCTATTTCTGTTCCTTTTTTTCATTTTTTTTATCCATCTGGGAAGTTATGCCTTTTATTAAATTATTACTTTTGCTGTATAGTTTAACATCATAACATATAAATAATTTATTTAGTAAATTTATTGATCTTTACTGTTGGAGTTAATTTTGAGTTTTGAGTATTTTTAAAATTAATTATCTCACATTTGTATAGTGGAGAAAAAAATAACCATGCAGCTTGCCTTACATCAGTAAAGCATGTTGTTAATGTGCATGTTATTTTAATTAAAGTGGTTTTAGTTAAATGAAAAAGGAAATAATTTAAATCTTATTTTTGCTTGTTTTTTAATACTCGATTGTAATGAAATTTTCAGTTTTGAGTATTTTTAAAACTAATTATCTCACACTTATGTTGTAAATGAAAAGCATAATCCTGCAACATGCCTAACATTAGTAAAGCATGTTGGTAATCTTATTTTATTTAAAGTGGTTTTAGTTAAATGAAAAGGGACATAAATTAAATCTCATTCTTTTAAAGAATAACCATAGCCTGAGAAAAGTGTAATGCAGCTGGTATACTATAGAAAGTCTTTTCTTTTCAAAAATCTCGACAAGAACTTAACGTAATTTGGGTTGAATATACACAGGCATAAATTGAATAAAATAATTCTTGTAAAGCAAATAAAAAAAATATTAAAAAATATAGTAAATATTTTAATTTTTGCATGATATTCGATCTCAAATATAAGAGAGAAATATTTGAAAATACGATTTCCTTAATTTAAAAAATTGTAACAACATATATATTTTTTGTTAAAGAAGTAAAAATATGTTCTTGCAACTAAAGAATTTCTTGCATTTGTTTACAAAATGTTGTTTCTTTAATATATGTAGTATTTCTCAGATACTTCTTTTAAGGAAAAAGTTATTTTCAGAAAGTGAAATACACAATTCTTTTTCTGTTTCTGAACTTAATAGAAGGGTACTACTATGTGCAGTTGTTTACGTCATGTTATTTCTTATTTTTTCCACTGTATAAAATCATTATAAAGGACTGAAAAATATGTTTTATCAGCAAAAAAATAGGATTATGATTTTCATTATTTATTGATTTTTAAAAAAAAAAAGATTTTTGCACACATGTGAGACCAAAAGAATAACATAAATAAGCAAACTGGAAGGAATTTTAGCAAAAAGAAGTGAAAGAAAACCAATCAAAACTAGACAATGAAAAAACCAATTTTGTTGGTTGCAATTTTAATGAGTGTATCTGTTGGTACCCCACAAATAAACTTAATGTAATTTATGTATGCAATCTATGATTGTATACGTTTACATGCATTTTGCATGAAACGTATAGTAAACGATTGCATACATTGCAATCTTAAAAAAAAATATATATGTCATGTTTTTACTTTAGGTTTAGGCAATGTAGTTATTTAATTCATGTTTCCAATTAATTTTTTTGAAACCAAAATTAAGATGTCAAATAAATTTTGAAAATGTATGTCAAAGAAAGTTACAATGGAAAAATTAGTAAGTTTAATAATAAAATATTTCATATATTTTTTTTCTTTTTAAAGTGAATTTTTATTGTTTTAAGAAATTATTATAATTTTGGAAGTTACAAACTAATAGCTGAAAAGAAAATTTGATTTGTGGTCTTTAATTTGCTAATGGATTATAAGGTTATCATTACCATGGTTCACTTACCTTTCCTGATCTCACGAAGAAACACTATTTATCTTTAAGACAGTAAGATGTAGTTCGTAAACATCATCAAGACAGAACATTTCATTCCTTTTTAAGGATAAAACATAACAAAACATATTTACTCTATAAATGCTTCACAGAACAATGCGTGAGTGATTTCAGTTTCAAGCATTTCGGATATACAGAACTTGCCAAGATCAGTACCAAGATAGCAAACATTGGATATCACGAACTGCTTACATTGAATTGTACAAGATGTAAGGAAGAAAACAATGACTTTCATCTTAATGTATTGAATGAAACCTTGAGTTTTTATCAGTTTATAATTAAGGAAAACTTCTGATAGATCTTGTTAGGAAAAAAATGTAGGATGTTGGAAAAGATCGGTAACTATTGGAATGTAATAAATTCGAGCAGTAATTACGTGGTATGTACAGATGTCTCTATATCCAATATTGCTCCTGCTGTATAGTTAATCTATTCAGAGACCTGAACAACATGATGACAATAACTTAAGCACATTCGTCGACTTGCTGATGATCAGGGATGTTATTCATTGTATTCATTGAAGATAATTTTTATGCCTTTTCTTTTTACCGAAAAGGCTTGGCGGGTAACGCCTCTTCGTGGTATAGATGGTCTATATTAATTGACAAAGTAAGGAAAAGACATAGAGAAAGTATTTATGAAGTTAAAAATTTATTTGTCATTTCCTTTCTTTCTCACTTGTAAGTATTTTTAGACACATTCATAATTGTTAATTATTTTCGCATCAGAGGGACAAGCCATAAACAGTGAGGCAGAAAAACAAACACGAAAACAACCTGGCATTTTTGGGGCATATGGCAGTAAGAAGAATTTTGACAATGATTTATCATCTGAACAATGATTTATCATGCTCATCCACAAAAGTAGACATCAACTAAAGATAGATTAAATTATAAACAAAAAGCTTTTTAACTATATTTTGCCAATTAAAAGTATTATATAATGCAGTTTATAGTATTTTCAGGAACTTATATAAGTATGGAGTTTAAAAATTCATAAATAACAAATAGCATATTTAAAAAAAACATATAGCATATAGTAGTACCATATAAAAATAGTTCAAATATATAAATAATAAAATAATATATATATCAAATAAATATATATGGGTTCAAAATATATGAATAGTTCATATTTATACATGGATATTAACTTATCAAAGCTAACGATAACCCCTTCCCCCCAGAGAAATGGAATTCTTTTATGCGAATTGAAAAAAGTTTTCTGTCTCTGAAAATGATCACTGGCTCTGTTATCAAAACTGAATCTCAAGGAAATGTAATATCTTTTCTCTCGACTATCATTGAGATTTTATTCTCCCCCAGGGACTCAACGTAATTTTTACCGTTAAATTTAAAGTCAACTAAGCATACACACGTAAGTGGAATACGTATATCTTTGTAAATCAATATCAGTAGCTAAGTGCAAACCCATTTCTCTTCCTTTCAAACTGAGTGGAGTGCTTCTTTTCTTAAAGCAAATATAAAGTCGCTTTGAGCTGTCATTTAATAAAGAATTACAGAAAGGATTTAAACTCAGTTTTCTTTTAAAGAATAAATAAATGTTTTCTGTCACGAGTATGTGAAGTATCATACATTCTGTTGCCCAGATACACAACAGGAAGATAAACACTTATTTTTTGGGCAAGCTTTGCTTGGAGAATAATGTTAGTTGCGAGAATAATACAATAGGTAAGGAATGCATAATTTTAATTGATCCTCATTTCATTATGAATGGTACTTGATATTAATTATCATTTTTTTAGTATGCAGATTTTATGAACTGTCTCATTTTTAATTAGATTTGTCGATCATTATTTTTTTAGTGTGGCGAATATTAATTTTAAAGTGTTTACTCATAATTGAGGGCTCTTATTAATCAAATCACAACATCGGTGCTCAACTTGCCACTTATTGACGACTTTTATGTATATGTGTGTGTTATCTCGCATAGTATAGCACTAGTATAACTCTTAGTGTCCACTTAGTATATAATTAAATAAAACTTAGTGTCCCCTTAGTGTTTATTTAGCATATAAATAAATGACACTTAGTGTCCCTTTTGTATATAATTAAATCACACTAAAATCCTAAAATGACACTTAGTGTCCTAAAAATATAACACTTAGTGCCCTAAAAATAAAACACTTAGTATAACACTAAGTGTACTAATTATGTTACTTAGTGAGAGTGTCCCTTTTCTTTTATCTCGTATATAACTGAAAATTTCGAAAAAATGTCTTTATTTATTTTTTAACTAAATGAAATTTTATTTTGTGCCTAGCGTCATATGGTGTTATTTTTGGTATTGGTATCGCATCCTCAATAATTCTTTATTATTTGTCTTTAGATATTTTCTTGAAATTAAAATTTAACTAATGGGATTGAATTTCCTTTAGTATATTTCTTATTCATTTGCTGTAAAATTCTTTCTATTTATATGTAATTATTTAGAATGTGTTTTCCTTTACCCTTTGTAAAATGATAATTTAAATTTTGACCAATATTTTTTCTCGAATAAATTTTTTCAAAATTAAAACATTTGTTTTACATAGACGGAAAAAGCTGGGTAATCTATGAATACATGATACAAGTTGATAAAATTATGTTGTTTGAATTTGAGCGTGCGGTTTTTGGAAAACACATTATGTATTTATATGTTGCTAAAGCATGACAACAAGTAATTTGTTTTAGTAAACATTCTTTGTGTCATTTTTTTTCATTGTTCGGCATTTGCACATTAACTGTGGATACACATTATTTATCTTTTATAATTTGAACACTGTTGAGAGATGGGTAACATTGTAATTTACTAAAATGATACTACTGCAACTTGAAATTAATATCCTCTATGGTATTATTTAAGAGGCTTGACTTCCCAAAATTCGCAGAAGAATTTTAATATACAAACTGAATAGATTAAATGCACCAGAAAATAACAAACATTAATTGCATTCTTCAGATTTCGAGGTAAACATCCTCATCACAACAGCCTGAGACTCTAACATCAAGCCATTCCTCTTCGTCGAACATTATGAACTAATTAGCAGCTTAGCCGGAGTTTCCTAGGTACTTATTTCCCTATATTTTGTCAGACATGATAATGAATAAAACTGACTTGACCATTTACTTACCTTAAAGCCATTGTTAGAACAGTAAAGCAGAAAACCTTTATAGAAGCAAACGAAAGTGCGAAATGAAACTGTCACATTCGCTGTGTCAAAAACTGTGAATTGTGTCAAATTCGAAACTGTGTGACATTCGCTGCTAAGAAGAAAATTACAATTATGCTATTTAAAAAGTCTCACTTACTACATATAGCTACAATTCCGCAGTCTAAGTGGAAATACTTAATTCACTGACAACTCAATGCTAACATTTCAACTATTTCTTTCAAAAATTATCTGACAGGTGCAATATGACCGAAGTTTCCCTGCTACATATAAATCAAAGATAGTTAATTTATATTCATAGAATTAAAGTCTTCATGAATATGTCCATCATCTCAAATCTATAACTCATTTTAGTTTTCGTATTAATTTCTATTTTTGATAAACACTTTGACAAAAAACAATTCTAGAATTTTTTCGAAATGATTTTAAACTCTGGTAACAATTAAAATTGTAAAGAAAAAAATATTGTGATTAACTATTTATAAATAAAAACATTTAGGAAGTAAAATATAAATAAGCCTTATTTGAAACAATTAACTTTAATTATTTTTTTATCAATTGACTTCAATTTAAAGAAAATTTTTAAATTCTACCACCAGATGGCCATCTGGCCTATGGCAAAAAAGAGTTTTTTTATATAATTTAAAAAACTAATTAGAATATGTTCATAGTTTTTTTTGACTAGATACTAGAGTAAAGAGTAATAGTTTAAGAGAAAAAAAAATAACATTAAATGGTATAGTTTTAGGGTTACATTGGAATACCATACATACAATCATTTATTAATATATACAAAAATTTAAGTTTTTTTATTTTTGCAGCAAATTAGAATAATTAAAAAAAATTTAATGTAAAAATCTAAAATTTTTTTCTAAATTTTTGGCATAACTCGAAACTTATATTTTTACATTTTGGAGTAATTCTAATGATTTTCTTCCTTAATATACAAATTGCATTTCAAAATTTACAAAATGGAGGAAAAATAGAAATTGTTAAAATAAATATTGCTAAAAAGAAATTTTTGTGATTAATTGGTAGAGTTGAAACATGATTAGAAAAAATTAAAGACATAATGGAAATTAAATGAGCTGAAAAATTCTGAGTTGTGTAATTTATTTTATATTACACAAAAACAAACTTTTCTTTGCTTTCTAGATGATAAAACTTTTATTCTAGTTGCTCAATATAAATTTTGCAATTCCTATTATAATAAATTGAAAACACAGCCATTTAATATCATCATATTTATAGCAATTTAGAAGATAAATCATAAGAGCGTTCATTTTAAAATATAATTTAAATTGCAGAAAAAATGTATCACGTATACATTAAAAAACAATAAAATAAATAATACAATAAAAATTATTTTAACGTAAATTAATGTAAATAAAGTATATTTACTTAAAGCCTACTTAATGTATTAATAATAAAACCTAATGCAAATAATAAGATTAGAATATTACAATTCTCAAATTAGAATATAAATTTTTAAAAAGAATGATTTAAACCTTTTAGCTTTACATCACACTTTTCTGCTAGTATAATGCAAGTTTTTCTAAATTAAATGCAAATCGCGAACAGACGATAGATCAAGGTGCATTAAATACTGCTTTAAAGGTATATGAATGCTTTAATCTCTTAATCGTGCAAGAGTATACATGAGTTGGATGTGCACTCATGTGATATGGAATCCACACTAGAGAAGATCGTGTACTATTCATAAGTGAATCGATATATGCTTTACAGAACTATTCTCGTTGACTATGGATCGGTAGAGAATGTAAGCCATAATACCAATCTTATTATATGTATATAACTAAAGCGTTGAGTATAAAATGGTAAACACGAAATCGTCAATTTTTTAAATAATTTAAATAAAATTCTGAATTAATCCCTGGATTTATCCTAATATGTTAAGAGTATATGCTATTTATCCTAATATGCTTTCCGGGATTTATCCTATATCAGTGGTGATTTAAAACAATATGTTTTCTGTTATTTTAAATCCACACTAATTTATATAGCATTATACACTCATGTCCATAAATTAAGGATAATGAAGTTCAGGCAAAGAAAGAGAAGTTTGAAAAACAAATTTGATTTATTTGTAAAATCTATTTATTAAACAAAAGGTAAAGAGAAAAAAAGATGCTATATGTTTGACATAATTAATAAAAAATGCGATTTTTACTCCCTGGAGCAAATTTCAAAAAAGAACCTATTCACAAAAAACAGTATAACATGGTTAGTATGATGGTTAATATGGAGTATGTCTCCCGGACGATGCAATACAGGCCTTACAACGCCTACGCATGCTGAGTATCAAATTATAAATCTGATCTTGGGGAATATTACACCACTCATCAAGCAATGCCCTCCGAAGTTCCGGTTGACAAGTGGGAGGGGGTTGATGAGCTGCAATTTGTCGGCCAAGCATATCCCACACATGCTCTATTGGACCATCATCTTGGAATCGTTGCCAAAACCTGGAGATGACACTCTGGGCGATTCCAAGTTCCTCGGATACTTCCAGCTGGGTACGTCCAAATTCCAGTCGTCCGATAATTCTACCACGTAAAAAATCATCCAAATGCTTCCTTTGTGCCATAACTATGCGGTTATTGCACTGAAAGGCTTTTAAAGCGCTTGTGAACAATTTTACTTCTTTGCCACCATTACTGTCATTTGCATATTCTTCTTCAAGGTGTGTGTGATAATTCTACAGGGGAAATTTTTATTTTAGAGTTCAATTTCTGTGTGATTCTGAATTATCCTTAATTTATGGACATGAGTGTAGTATACAGGTGATTGTAATTAAACTCACACTACTTCCATATATCGATGCAAAAAACGAAATAGCACCAAAATTTGTAGAGGCACTAAAGATGACATGTAGAAAATATCAGTGAAAAAAAAGAATTGTAATTTTTTAAGTCATCAATAAAAAAAATATCTGTTGCTGTGCAATGAAAAGTGATAAATAAATAACATAGATAAAATTGAAAGTAAAACATCACGTTATATTTAACAGATTTACACTGCCTGAGCGAGAAAATATATTACCTTAATGTGATAATCGTTAGCGTGAGATTCTTCTTGTATCCTTTACACAGCCCAACATAACACGCCACAAAGGATATTCATCATAGTCCATTATATGTTATCCTTTTAAAGAATAACCAAGACTGATCTTGGACTTGGACTTCTGGAGCAAAGAATTAAATCCAAAAAACTAGACAGCCATGTAAAGAGAAAATTGCGATTAATGATTCTTTTGTTTACGAAGTAATGCTGCAACAGTTGCTTACTTATTGACAAATACATTTTGGTTCTCTATTCTGAACTTCTACATTGTTTTTGTTGTAGTTGGACAAAACTCTTTACCGTGGCATAACACTTCTACAGGGACCTGATGGCTGAGATACTAGTTCTATGGCGCTAGGTACCTCAGGTCTCGAGTTCGAATTCCGACTGTGACATGGATGCTTGTCGTCGTTCGGAATCCACCATAAACAGTAGGTACCGGTCTAACATGACTGTGTGGCGTAATGCTGACAACCCTACCCCTTAAAAAAACATCGCTTGTCTCGAAATCTGCCAGTAGATGCCTTCGCCCACCATAGGGCAGTGAAGGAAGAAGAATTCTTTTTATAAAGGTAATTGTTGGAGTAATTAAAAAAAAAATGTTTAACGACATGTTGTGCAGTGAAATCATACCAATGTGAAAGTTTGAGTAAAAGAGCAGACTTTTTTGAACTACACAGGATTGTTCGGATGCTTAAAATCAGCAATTCAAGCATCAATCAATCAGCAATCAGTTAACATTACCTTTCAGATAATAATGATCATTATCTGACGGCAGAAATCCCCATGTCTAAGCAATGTCAATCTTTATCTTAGTACAAAATATCAGAAGTATCAAGTATTGACTTAATTGTTGGATTGGAATTGCTGTACGTGATTGATATTATACAAAGATTGATGCAGTAACTCCATATTGCTTTCCATATAGGCATAAATTTGAAATTCAATTCTTTCTGGGCGTTTAGTTTTATTAACAATAGTTCTTTGTATGCTGTCGAAAATCGGAGGCCTCAATAACCATAATTGTTTCTGCTACAGGTCTCCGTTCTATACCATTCCAAATTATTTTTTTAAATTTCTGTATCATACCTTTCACTGTATTAATTCACGGAAAGCCTTCATGCTATAATTGGTACTAAGTTACCGATGAAATAATCGTTGGATAGTGAATAGTATGGATAGTAGTAGTAGTAGGGATAGTAGTTATTGGACTAGTGAAATAAAAGTACATTCACATGGAAACATAGGACTCATATTGAGCTGATCTGGTCATCAAATTGTCTTTCCGAGCTTTTTCCTTGTTTTCAAAGACTGGATTATTTGTGCCTTTGCCGCTTATGTAGGCATGAATTTATAATTTGAATTTTACTCGCACTTTTGAAATATCTCTGTTATGTAGGTGACAAAAGTGCAACATATTACTCCAACGGATATATTTGAAACTACAATTCAATACACTTATTCAGTTTACTTTAAAAATATTTTTGGTATGGGGGTGGGGGGAAGAGGAAGAATTTCAAATTTTGATTAAAAATTAAAACATTGAATAGCATTCGATTTTATTTTAATATTAAAAATCTTTGGGCATATCCAAGTTGTAACGAAGTGTCTACATGTGTGAAGGCAGGAAAATAATTTTTTAGAGCAGTTAAATGCTAAAAGCAAAGGTAAGGACATCATACTGAGTTTACATTATACTTCAGAAAAAATAATTAATGAACAATACCTTCTACTTCTTCACTGACACAACAGCCCCATAGTGGGCAAGACGGAGATTTTTTCTTTTTACGGTGTAGGGTTGTCAGCTCTGCGCCCAACAGTCATATTAAATCGGAACTTACGGTTTAAAGTGTATTCTGGACCCCTGCAAACATCCATGATACCCGAAACCTGTGGTACTGAGCACCACAGCTCTACTAACTCAGCCATCAAGCCTTAATAAACAATATTAGCATGAAAATATTTAACATGCAATTCCATGTAATAAATGAATAATTACATTAATAAATATTATACTTATACTATATATACTTATATTTTATACATTAACTTCTCCTATAACATCTGCGTATAATTTTAATTTTCAATAACTCTTACAAGCAATTAAGCGGCCTGATTGCCAATTGGCTAGCGCTCTGGATTTTTGGTGCCAAGGGCTTCAGGTTCTAATTCTGCTGGTGGCATGGATGTTTATTTATGGTTCAGAATCCACGTTAAACTGCAGGTCCCGGTCTAATTAACCCAAAGGGGGCACAAAATGATGGTAAAGTGACAAACCAAACCTTACCTGCAATTAATAGATTGCTGATTGATAACTCTTTCCTGATAATTTCTAATATAAATACGTTATATATTTATTTATTTTAGAAAAGTTAATTTAAAAATTACGAGCAAAATAGCTAAGTGTGCGGATTAGGGAATCGTCGTTTATTGTTGCATTAAAAAATATTTTTAATTACCAGTATTTAATAAAAATACATTAATTGTTTATTTATAATTTATTGAAATCATATAATTTCAATAAAAAAATTGTGTATGAGTTGTCTTTTTATTAAAAAGTTTCCAAGGCATTTTTTGTCGTATGACTGAGGTAGAAATAAAGCTAACGTACCTCTAGACGCATTTATTTTTTGTATTCATTCACCTCGTTCCCTGGTGTGATTCCAGCAGTAATTGATCGATATTTACTGCTCTCTTGGAGTTATTTAGCCCTAATTGATCAATATATTTGGATGTCTTTGCGTCATTATCCTTCACATGAGAGTTATGGGGAAAAAATTGTGCTATTCGTGTACTGAGAAGAAAAGAAATACTGAGCAGTTACCCAGATAAACGGACAACTAAATAATTTATATTGCTCCTTTCGATTAATGTAATCGCACTAACATTTGCCGTACCATCTATTTGATCCCTAAATGCTGGTTAAGTAACAAATAAAATGATTTCAAGAGATAGCTTAAAGATTTAGTGCTATTATTCAAGCGTTTTACGACATACTAAATAAAGTTGTTTTCGACTGTCAGACAATCTGACCAAAATCATTCTGTAGAATGGTGGTTATATAGTAGATCTGGTATTACCCATTCAACCTCTCATGAAGTCTGCTACATTGTAGCAACATATTTTTCACCACAGTTTTGAAGAAATTCCTCAAAGGACGGTATATGTAGGATCTTCCTCATATCCTTCTGATGTCTAACAGAAAAACATTTTCTCTTAAGTACTTGTAATATCCATGAAAGGAATAGGTAAAGGAAACTTTTGCATACACTTTGGATTTCTGGTTTCGATTGTCACTCCCCTCAATTAGGACATCTAACGCACTACTCACCACATATCACTGAGCCAATTCCATAAAAATTGAAATTTAATTTTGGAAGTATGATTTAAGTATCTAGAAGCTTCTAGTAAAGACTAAAATAAGATTACCTGAATGTTAAGAAAAATATATTTATTGTGGGTCTGAAGCTCTATTTTGAACAGTGTGCTACTTATACCACCACACCACACCACTGTGCCCTATACAGTTTGGGAATGATGTGTATGAAATTGAATAGATACACGATAGAGGTGGGAAGAATTTCCGCAAAATTCCCATTTGGTGCTACAGAAGCTGAACAATCAGGAAAAATTTACAAAAACAGTAGTAAATATCAAAAATTAAAATTTTAAAAGGGAAAGAATATAAAATGCGAGAATATATAAGAATATAAAAAAAAAACACACAAGGGAAATTATTGGAATAATTTAAAAACAATGCAATACAATAAACACAACATTGGAGAATATATAAATCAGAGAGCGGAAGGAATAGTCATCAAAGCAATTAAAGTGTTTAAAATGAACAATTAGAAGATGAGTGACAGTTAATAAATAATTGGACAGTAAAAGCAGTTGCTGTGAAATTATGAACAATGGAAATATAAAAGGCAGGAAGATATTACATCTGAGAAGAGATAAAAAGCAAATTACATAGCTAAATAATTGATATACACATAAAAAATATTAGAGAAAATGCAAAATAAAAATTGGCGGGCATATGGAATAAAATAGCAAATTGTTTCAAAATTATCTTACACTAGTTATACAAACATAATGTATATACCATGTAGATTATTTTATAAAACAAAAATTTTCTAAAAAGGTAAAGCATAATTCAATCCCGACAACAAAAGTTCCTGTGTCTACGAAGAGGATCGACATAATAAATCTGTAGGCTGAAAAGTTTTAAGTTAGGATTCGAATAGAAAAGTGTTCCAAATCGTGGTGGCTCAATGTTGATGGAGTACAACAAGCCAGTGGTGCATTCTGGGTTACCTTAAATCTGCTACATTTCTATCGTTCCAATGGTGCACCCTGAGTAACCTTAAATCTGATACATTTCTATGAATCCAGTGGCGCAGCCTGGGTAACCTCAAATCTGCCACATTTCTATGAATCCAGCGGTACATCATGGCATCATGGTTAATCTTAAATCTGCTACATTTCTATCATTCCAGTGGTGCACCCTGAGTAACCTTAAATCTGATACATTTCGATGAACCAGTGGCGCAGCCTGGGTAACCTCAAATCTTCCACATTTCTATGAATCCAGTGGTACATCATGGCATCATGGTTAATCTTAAATCTGCTACATTTCTATCGTTCCAATGGTGCACCCTGAGTAACCTTAAATCTGATACATTTCGATGAATCCAGTGGCGCAGCCTGGGTAACCTCAAATCTGCCACATTTCTATGAATCCAGTGGTACATCATGGCATCATGGTTAATCTTAAATCTGCTACATTTCTATCGTTCCAATGGTGCACCCTGAGTAACCTTAAATCTGATACATTTCGATGAATCCAGTGGCGCAGCCTGGGTAACCTCAAATCTTCCACATTTCTATGAATCCAGTGGTACATCATGGCATCATGGTTAATCTTAAATCTGCTACATTTCTATCGTTCCAATGGTGCACCCTGAGTAACCTTAAATCTGATACATTTCGATGAACCAGTGGCGCAGCCTGGGTAACCTCAAATCTTCCACATTTCTATGAATCCAGTGGTACATCATGGCATCATGGTTAATCTTAAATCTGCTACATTTCTATCGTTCCAATGGTGCACCCTGAGTAACCTTAAATCTGGTTAATCCAGTGGCGCAGCCTGGGTAACCTCAAATCTGCCACATTTCTATGAATCCAGTGGTACATCATGGCATCATGGTTAATCTTAAATCTGCTACATTTCTATCGTTCCAATGGTGCACCCTGAGTAACCTTAAATCTGATACATTTCGATGAATCCAGTGGCGCAGCCTGGGTAACCTCAAATCTTCCACATTTCTATGAATCCAGTGGTACATCATGGCATCATGGTTAATCTTAAATCTGCTACATTTCTATCATTCCAATGGTGCACCCTGATAACCTTAAATCTGATACATTTCGATGAACTAGTGGCGCAGCCTGGGTAACCTCAAATCTGCCACATTTCTATGAATCCAGTGGTACATCATGGCATCATGGTTAATCTTAAATCTGCTACATTTCTATCGTTCCAATGGTGCACCCTGAGTAACCTTAAATCTGATACATTTCGATGAATCCAGTGGCGCAGCCTGGGTAACCTCAAATCTGCCACATTTCTATGAATCCAGTGGTACATCATGGCATCATGGTTAATCTTAAATCTGCTACATTTCTATCATTCCAGTGGTGCATCCTAGGTAACCTTAAACCTGCTACATTTCTATCGTTTCAGTGTTTTTATTGAATAAAGTAAAAAAAAAAATTATCCATATTCTGTTCTTTCATTCAATTCTTAATGGTTGTGTTTTTATTAACGCCATAATATTATCTCAAATGTTTATTAACATCATCTCTTAATTCATTTAAAACTGTACACTAAATTTTATATCAACGTTAACATTATTGCAGTATGAATTTTATATAATCAGTATGAATTTTATGAAATAAATATATTACATTTATTGATCTCATAGTTGTATAAAAGAAATAGAAGAGTTCTATATTTGATATTTCTGGGCAATCTTAAATCTGCTTCATTTATATCGTCCCAGTGGTGAATGATATTTGGTGGCGAGTCAAACATTCGAAAACTGCAATATATTTTCCATAATTCTTGTGTTATAAGTGAAAAATAAATAATAATAATTTTTTATCTGTGTTAATTAAAACTTCAAGTAGTACATTCGTTTTTTACGAAGTTGTAATCTCAGTCATTAAGTATCAAATATCTCTATATTAGTGTCGAATTAATTGAGAAATAAACATACGTTCCTCATATACCTAAAATAAAAAATACACACTTTTTTATGCATGTTATATTAACTAGGATTAAATAAATGGTTCTCATTTTCATTAAAAATTAGTAACTGCTTAAAATCACCATTAAACAAGATTAAATTCCCAATATGGGACGCTTTTGGCGATTAAACTGTCTTCACTTGTACCAATTAGTTTTTGAACTCAGATAGCTGTTAATTTTTTTTAATGAGTCATTAAAGTCATCTCTGAAACTGTTAGCTGCGATAAACTATGGTTTATTTATTTATGTTTTCAGGTTGTTGTTTTTATTGAGTATAATTGCTTTTGCTTTATCTTCGAAACAATCTTAAGACGAAAGATTTATTAAAAGCATTTTTAAGGTTTTAGAACTGTATGAAGTAGTGAACGAGTATGAAGGAAAAACATTTATATGCTATAACTGTGAATACAATTTTGCATTTAATTAAATCGAGATTGTATTTTTTTTCACAAATAGCAGAAACTATTTAATAAATGAACACAATAAATAATTATTCAGAGTCATATACATATTAACTTTTGAAGAAAAACTCGTGATACAGTATTTCTAAATGTAAATAATTGTAAATAATTCTCAAATTATAAAGGATACAAACCTAACGGTATATGACATACAAATTATATTTTTTTCAAAGTAACTTTAAAAAAAAAAAGACAAATCATTCATATATATATTGACAGATCTTGAAATGTGACTTGCAAATTGAAACTTTCTGATTTAACCTATTTTTTATTGTGAATATAGTATATATTAGGCTAGTATATATTTTATATTTATTATATATATTGTATTATGTTATGGCTTGGGACCTGATGACCGAGTGACTAGCCCTCTGGCGTTCTTTGCCACAGGCTTAGGATCAAGTCCTGACGGTGCCATGGATGTTTGTTGTGGTTCGGAATCCACTTTAAATGTAGTTCTCGGTCTAATAAAACTGTAGAGTGTTGGGAGTAGACCTGGTAACCCTACCCAATGAAAAGAAAACATCTCTCTCAAAATCTGTCTGTAAGCAGACGACCTTGACCAACCTTGGGGCTGTGTTGCGCCAATGATGTTGATATAATGGCTTGGTATATATTTATTATGTTATGACTTTGTATATATTTATTCAAAATAATAAATGAGTAATATTTTTATTAATTATTAAAATATATTACTAAAAATGCTACTTTTAAAGACAGTTAAAGTTTTTCAACGAGCACCACGGACAATGTAGATTTAGTGATAAACATAAAACAAAAGTATTATATCTATAACCATTTAGTGATTGTTTTCTTATTTCAATAAATACATTGAAAATAGTTAAATTTTAAAATAAGTTAAGAAATATATTTTGGTAATATGGGGCAATCTATTTTATTTTTTCAGAAACTTTAATTTTTAGTTAAAATATTTAATACAAAAAGCTAGTTAGCAAATAGTTACTGCATCTTTAATTGACTTACTGATTAAACAAATATCTTTCATTTTGAGTATAGTTGTTGAACACTTTCTATAAGCTGCAGTAAATGTTTTCAGGAAAAAATATGGCAAAAAACTTAATTTATTTTATTTACAAAAAATGCAAATAGATAGACATTTTTTGTATAATTTTTTATACCATAAATTGATTTTCAGAAACATCAGTATTCTACCAAAAAAAATGTCTACTAGCCTCTTTTAATGAGGCATTACTATAATCAAAACGACTAAAAAAATTTATTGAGTAAAAACTTCGGCTTCTATCTGTAACAAATTCAATAAAAAATAAATAAATAAATGAACTTCAGTACGTACATTATCTTGGAGTATTTGAAATAACAATAACAAACAACAATTTTTTCGAGTCCCAAAGCCAAGAACAAAAAAGAAGTAACGAAAAGTAAATAAAAAAATCTATATTTCGGACTCGCTGAAGTAGAAAAAAAAAATGTCGCATAAAGAATACAAAGAAATTTCCGGATTGAATTTGGGAAAGTGAACCGAGCCTTGGGCTAAACAGAAAATATTCGGTGCATTGCAGAAAAATAATATATTAGGAGTAAAATAAAATGTATACATTGTTGGAAAGATTTTTGCTTCTTTAATAAGTAAACCATCGGATTATTTATTTCTTTTTTTTTTTTACATCTCTTTCTATTTACTCCCAAAAAGTTTTTTTTACTACATTCTTCCATAGATAACTTCTCTATTGGCAGTGATCTTTGAAAAAAAAAGTACCGAGGATATTATTTTTTCCCCTCACTTTACAGCTTTCAAGCTTCAACATAATGTTTAGGATGGAAAAAGACAAGGTGCAGTTTTCTTTGTTTCATAATGAGCAAGTGAAAAATTGTGTTGACCGGCTATTATATTCTTACACAGACTATTACCATCAATCATAGCGATAATTCTTTATTTTGCAGTACACTTTTTTTTTACCTTTTCTGTACTGAAAAGAATTGAAAATCAATGTTATTTCCTAAATCTGAAATCAGTGTACAAAAGAATAAAAACATGAAATATTAATCAACGCTACCCAAATTGAATCAAACTGTCATAAGCTATATTATGATAGATTTTTAGTTAAAATGTTTAATAAAAAAAGCTAGTTAGCAAATAGTTGCAGCATCTTTAATTGACTTACTGATTAAACAAATATCTTTCATTTTGAGTACAGTTGTTGAACACTTTCTATAAGCTGCAGTAAATGTTTTCAGGAAAAAAGTATGGCAAAAAAACTATATTTATTTTATTTACAAAAATTCAAATAGGTAGACATTTTTTGTATAACTTTTTTTTATATCTTAAATTGATTTTCAGAAACATCAGTACTCTACCAAAAAAAAGTCTACTAGCCTCTTTTAATGAGGCATTAATATTATCAAAACTATTAAAAAAAAATTATTGAGTAAAAACTTCGGCTTCTATCTGTAACAAATTCAATAAAAAAAAAAATAAATAAATGAACTTCAGTACGTACATTATCTTGGAGTATTTGAAATAACAATAACAAACAACAATTTTTTCGAGTCCCAAAGCCAAGAACAAAAAAGAAGTAGCGAAAAGTAAATAAAAAATCTATATTTCGGACTCGCTGAAGTAGAAAAAAAAATGTCGCATAAAGAATACAAAGAAATTTCCGGATTGAATTTGGGAAAGTGAACCGAGCCTTGGGCTAAACAGAAAATATTCGGTGCATTGCAGAAAAATAATATATTAGGAGTAAAATAAAATGTATACACTGTTGGAAAGATTTTTGCTCCTTTAATAAGTAAACCATCGGATTATTTATTTCTGTTTTTTTTTTTTACATCTCTTTCTATTTACTCCCAAAAAAGTTTTTTTTACTACATTTTTCCATAGATAACTGCTCTATTGGCAGTGATCTTTGAAAAAAAAGAAGCCAAAGTGATTATTTTTTCCCCTAACTTTACAGCTTTCAAGCTTCAATATAATGTTTTAGGATGGAAAAAGACAAGGAGCAGTTTTCTTTGTTTCATAATGAGCAAGTGAAAAATTGTGTTGACCGGCTATTATATTCTTACACACCAGACTATTACCATCAATCATAGAGAGAATTCTTTATTTTGCTGTGCAATTTTTTTCCTTTTTCCGTATTGAAAAGAATTGAAAATCAATGTTCTTTCCTAAATCTGCAATAAGTGTACAAAAGAATAAAAATATGAAATATTAATCAACGCTACCCAAACCGAATTAAACTGCCATAAGCTATATAATATAATAGATTTACACATTTTATTGATTTTAAAAACTTTTTATAACTAATAAAATATTTCATTCTTTATTTTATTTATTTGTAATTTTATCACTCGTTTAAATTTCTATTAACTTTACTTTTACTTGAGCGGCCTGATATATATATGATTAAAAGTATATTATATCTAGTAACATGATATAAAGATATAAAATGTAACTTTAATAATTTAAAGACTATGTTTATCATTCATCGAAATAATTACCTACAAATTTATACACACATATATATATATAATATTTGCTTGAATTCTTTCAAGCATTAACGTTTTTTAACAAGGTAAAATCATTGATAATGAACTATTAAATCGTAATCAAACAATATATGTAATTTTAATATATTAATTATAATATTATTTTATTATTATTATATTCTAGTATATATGAATGAGACCTAATGGCCATGTGACTAACGCTCTGACGTTCGGTGCCCTAGGTTTCGGATTCATGTCCTGGTGATGCCATGGATATTCCTAAAACCATTTAATAATATATTTCCTTGCTATACTTAGTACGGGGCCAGATGGCCGAGTGGCTGGCGCTCGGTATCACAGGTAACCCGGCGGTGCCATGGGTGTTTGTAGGGGTTCGGAATTCACTTTGAACTATATGTCCCTGTCCTAATAGGATCGTAGAGCGTTGCAGGGGCATTGTTACTTATCTTCCAGGTTACGCGCCCTCCTTTATACAACTTATCTTTCAGGTTACATTCGCCCCCCTGGGTAGTGCAAAGTGAGTAACGTCAGTGCAGCCCTTATGGCATAAAAGATCACGGTATATCTTGCCAGCTGGATTAGAGAAAAAAAAACTTTTACTGAAAATGTTTTATCCTAATATATTATTAAGATTTCATTTTTTTAACTCAACTGTTATTTTGGGCACACTTTGGGTTAATTAGACTGGGACCTACAATTTAACGTGGATTTCGAACCGCTAATAAACATCCATGGCCCCTCTAGGGTTTGAACCTGAAGCACAATGCCCAGAGCGCTAGCCAGTTGGCCCTCAGGCCGCATGTTATTAAGAAGAACGCAATTTAATGCAAAGAGTATTTTAATTTTTTTTCAATTGTACTTGACATTTTTTCCCATTATTATAAATTATTTGATCATTTGAAAATTTTAGATTTGTTTTCGCAATCAAGGTTTGCCAAACTTACTCAAAGGGCAATATAGTTTATTTTTAAGAAAAATATTTAATAAATACTATTCAGTTAATTTTGCTGCATTCAGTTTATTTGAAATATTTTATAATTATACATAATTTTCCGAAAACATTTAAATCAAACAGCATGAAATTCTTTAAATAAATTAAATTTTCGAAACAGTATTAGGTTTCAAAATAAATAATTGTAAAACACTTAGCTAATTATTTGAATACCATTCAAATTTAGTTCAATTATTTATTTTAGTGTGAAATAATATCATGCTAAAGTGTTCGATTAAATTTAATTAAATTGTTGAAATTATCAAGAAATATCAAATATAAAACTCTTCTATTTCCTTTATACAACTATGAGATGAATAAATGTAATATATTTATTTCATAGAATTCTTGCTGAGCTTATATAGTTCATAATAACTTATGCATATTTCCTGGCAAACTTATTATATTGGTAGCAATTTGGTAATCAATTGTAACTTGAAAAAATGATCAAGCTATTAGATTATATTAGATTTCAGTTGTTCTTATTATAAATTTTATACTCAATTATACTTTCTCAATGTTTATGTTGTTATAAAATTTAGTGTACAGTTTTAAATGAATTAAGAGATGATGTTAATATACATTTGAGATAATATTATGGCGTTAATAAAAACACAACCATTAAGAATTAAATGGAAGAACAGAATATGGATAATTTTTTTTTTTTACTTTATTCAATAAAAAAAAAAAACTACTGCAATGATAGAAATGTAGCAGATTAAAGATTACCCAAGATGCACCACTGGAAAAGTAGAAATGTAGCACATTTGAGGTTACCCAGGATGCACCACTGGAGGCTTGCTGTACTTCATCAACATTGAGCCACCACGATTTGGAACACTTTTCTATTCGGATCCTAAATTAAAACTTTTCGGAGTACAGATTTATTATGTCGATACTACGTAGACACAGAAACTTTTGTTGTTAAGATTGAGCAGAACCGAACTCAGTTGATTATAGATACCCAAACCATACTTCGAAAATTAAATTTCAATTTTTAATGAACTGGCTCAGTGGTATGTGGTGGGTAGTGCATTGGATGTCCAAATTGGGAGGGGGGGATGAGGATCGAAACCAGAAAACCGTAGTTTAAGCCAAAGTTTTCTTTGTCTACTTCTGGGATGGATAGAATAAATCCATAGATTAGATAGAATAAATATAGATATAGATATAGATATATATATATAATATAAATATAGATATATATAATATCGATATAGATAGAATAAATTCATGTTTTTCTGTTAGCCTCGAGTAGGATATGCTGAAGGTCCTCCAGATGCCCTCTTTGAAGTATTCGTTCAAAATTGTGGTGAAAAAGATGTTGCTACAATGTAACAGGCTTCACATAAGGTTGGATGAAGTACCAAATCCCATGAAGCCTGCTACATTGTACCAAATAGCACTACATAGTGCCTTCTACATTGAACTAATACTAAATCTACTACACACACACCATTCTACTGAATGACTTTGGTCAGATCGCCTGACAGTCGAAAACAACTTTAGTTAGTGTATCGTAAAAAGCTTGAATAATAGCACTAAATCTTTAAGCTATCGCTTGAAATCATTTTATTTATTTATTAACGTAACATTTAGGGATCAAATAGATGGTACAACAAATGTTAGTGCGATTACATTAATCGAAAGAAGCAATATAAAATATTTAGTTGTCCGTTCATCTGGGTAACTGCTCAGTATTTCTTTTCTTCTCAGTACACGAATAGCACAATTTTTCCCCCATAATTCTCACGTGAAGGATAATGACGCAAAGACGTCCAAATATATTGATCAATTAGGGCTAAATCACTCCAAGAGAGCAGTAAATATTGATCAATTACTGCTGGAATCACACCAGGGAATGAGGTGAATAAATACAAAAAATAAATGCGTCTAGAGGTACGTTAGCTTTATTTCTACGTCAGCCATGCGACAAGAAATGCTTTGAAAATCTAAATTTTTTTCTGGAAATTCTATGATTTGAAGAAATTATACGTTAAACAATTAATGTATTTTTACATCGTACTATTTATTAAAATTTTTTTAAAGCAATAACCAACTACGATTCTTCCCTAATTCACACGTTTAGCTATTTTAACACCGAAACAATTTGTTTATTGAAATTCTATGATATTCTATGATTTCAATAAATTCTAATTAAGCAATTAATATATTTTTATTATGTACTTTTAATTAAAAATAATTTTTATTAAATGCAACAGTCAATTACGATTCTCTATTCGGCACGCTTAGCTATTTTGCTCTCAATATTTAGAACAACTTTTCAAAAATTAATAAATATATAATACATTAATGTAGCAGTGCATTAATATTAGAAATTATCAGGAAGGAGTTACCAATTATCAGTAATTTATTAATTACAGGTAAGAGTTATCTGAAATTAAAATTATACATGGATGTTATATGTGATATTATTGTATAAGCAGATAGTATCCAGTTGTTTTGTCAGGTATTATTAAATTTAATAGAAATTTAAATTATGTTGTTGAAAAGAATGAAGACTGTAATACAATCGAATCCAAATTAATCATTTCCTATAAAAATAGGACATCTAAATTTTTCAGCAATACAATCAAATGTCCTTGTAAAATTTATAATCCCGATTTATTAGACAGTTTTATGCATTTTTCTTTTAGGAAAGATAATGATCATTAAAAATAAATTTTACGCGATCGTCAATATAATGAAATTTTTAAAAAAATTTCCTTTTATTTAGCAAATAATATTAAAAAGTATTAATGAATTTAACGAACGAATTTAATTTTATTTTCCTTTATACAAAAATGTAATAACTGAAAATAAATAAATGACAACAGAGAGAAATGAATGTAAAATTACGTTAAATCAATCGGGTTGTCAAGAAATTGAGTTCGGTTTTTACTATGTAATTAAGTGGTGAAAATCGAAATGACTTTTTTGCCAAACTCAATATATTATACAGAAATTAATAACAGCAAAAATAAATAAAAAATCACCCAACTAAATGAAACAATAAATATCAAAGACACGCATGACAAAGAGCACAGACTGAATCATTTCATCATTTAGTTTTGAAGAAATTATTCTAGGAAATTATAATTTCTATTTGAAATAACAGAAGTTATAATAATTTAATTGAAGTTCAAATAACATAATTTCTATTTGAAATAACGGAAATTTTTGGTCAATTGTAATTTTTCCCGTATGTAATTGTAAATCAAAGTATGTTCTGGAAAAAA
Source organism: Caerostris darwini (assembly GCA_021605075.1). Lineage (NCBI taxonomy): Eukaryota > Metazoa > Arthropoda > Arachnida > Araneae > Araneidae > Caerostris > Caerostris darwini. The sequence goes on along the minus strand of BPLQ01001451.1, from coordinate 302,027 downwards.
TTGGATTTCTTAGGATTACAGTTTAAAATTCAAAATTATAAGAAATGCATACGTTTTTAGTAGTCGGGTAATATGCAAAAAAATTTTTTTCAAAATGATCAATTTTCAAAATATTTGATAAGAATATGTGGAAAAAAATATGTGCTATCAATTTCAAAGGAGAGCACATAGTACTATTTCACAATAATTTCTAAATGTAGTTGATTAATTTACAGTTTTGTGTATAAATCAGTCAAGTTAGTAATTTTGTAATCTGAAAACTAAATTAAATCCCACTGAATTGTTTGCGAGACCTGTAACATGACGATTGCCTTAATTCAGATATTATCGAAATAATCACATTGTATATCAGATTGTATTCACATTTACTATTTTTAAATTTATGTCAATTTAACTTTCAATAAATTTGAATATATATATATATATATATATATATATATATATATATATATATATATATATATATATATATATATATATATATATATATATATATATATATATAATATATATATATATATATATATATAAATATATATATATATATATATATATATATAAGAATGTAATGATAATTAACATTTAAAAACCAAACATTACCATAAAAATCCTGTACAAAAATGCACTGTAAGTTATTATTAGCGTGCATTTGAATTTTCGATAAACAGAAATTTTTTTTCAATGAAAAATTGTAAGCTAGATCTTTGTTTTTTTTTTATTCTTAAATAATACGAGTGATGAGATTTTTTTTACGTATACAATACTCACATAAAAAAAAAATGTAAAAATTATCTGTACATTGTAGCAGAATAACCTTGCAGCAAATAACATTTATTCTAATTTTAAAGATAAATTTTTTTTTTTAATAATAAGTGTGTCAATAAAAACGCTGTTCCTTATTTTATTTCGTTAATTTTTTAAGTGATTCAGATTAATCCAATTTTTTATAGTAATTTGATTTGCTTCCCTATTGGGGTCACTTTGTTGTAGAATAACTGGAAGAATAGCATTAAATGTGATTCTTAAGTTTAGTGATGCAGCAAGAAATATATTTAATATTTTTAATCAATATAATATGCATTTTTAATCACATAGTACGGTATGTGATTAAAAATGCATATTATATTGTTTGATCATGTTTATATCAGTACATATATACTTTTCCTTCATTGGCGCAACAGCCCCTTCGTGGGCCATGGTAGTCTACAGGCAGATTTCGAGACAGGATATGTTTTTCTTTTTACGGGGTAGGATTATTACCCGTATGCCCAACCCTTTACAGTCATATGAGATTGGGACCTACGTTTTAAGGTAGATTCAGAACACTACAAACATATCCATGACACCACCGGGACTTGAATCCGAAACATGTGGCACCGAAAGCCAGAGCCCTAGTCACATGGCCATTAGGCGCCATACAAATAAAGTATAATATAATAACAGTGTACTATAATAACATAATAATTAATATATTAAAGTTACATATAGTGTTTGATTACAACTTAGTAGTTCATTCTTAAGGATTTTACCTTTTTAAAAAACGTTAATGCTTAAATAAATTCTAACAAAACTGATTATATATATATAAATTTGTAAGTAATTTTTTTCGATGAAAGAAAGATTAACTTATTCTTTACTTATTCTTAAATTACATTTTATATCATCTTTTAGATAAAATATATTTTTTAAACGAATTGATGATAAGAGAGTTTTGTGGATTATGTTACATTAGTTCGTGTTTAAAAAAAGCTATTAGTTTACAAAGAAGATATGCATATCATAAATGATTTAATAATGAATGGATATGCAATTCTTTATACATGAAAAGTATATTTTTTTACGTTTTACTTTTTCCGATAAGCTTCACTTCTAAAGCAAGTAAAACAAAACAAAAAAAAAAAAGGTTATCGAACATCACTTAAAAGATATGGAAAGATCAAAAGATCTACTCTAACTTACGTGTACAAGAGAATCTCCCTACAACACATGCTGTAACGTTTTGGCGAAAAAATCCCAAGTCTTTTGCAATCAAAATATGATTTATCTCATCTATCAAAGGAAAAAAAAAGTTGGGGCAAGAGTGAGAAAACTGAGCATCAGTCGCCAGGTCAATTCAGGTACAGCGGCGTTTCACAAGATACACTGATGAATGTCTTGCATCAAGAAAACTCAATGAGATTCTTTATGCAGGACCCAAGGAAAAACTTTCTCATGAGTCTTTCTTCTGCGGTGCGATGATTGATGGACACGGAGAGCAATTTTCTGTCATAAGCGTTTGCCAATCTCCGGTCTTTACTGATTTCTCTAAAGTACCGCTACTTTATCTGGATGTTTTTCTTTTTTTTTGCATTGAGTATCTTTACAGACACATGTAACAATGAATTGAAACTGTTCAAGGATTGTATAAATCACGAATAGGTTCCAAATTGTACAATAGTTTGAGTTTAGTATTCGGGATTACAATTTTTTTTCTATTTAAAAATATTCTATAAATATGGCTTCATCCCTCATCTAGTATAAATAATGTTGAAAATTTGGGGTGTTTGAAGTGTCTTAAGGACCACCGAGACTTTAATCCGAAATCGAAGGCCCGAACCGCAGAGCGCTAGTCAGATGGCCAGGAGGTCCCATATATATATACTATAATATAATAATAATACTTTATACTATAATGTAATAAATATGATAAAATAATATAATTAATATATTAAAATTATATATATTGTTTGATTAAGATTTAATAATTCATTCTCATGGATTTTACCTTTTTAAAAAGCGCTAATGCTTGAATGAATTCAAACAAAACTGATTATATATATATATATATAAATTTATAAGTAATTTTTTCGGTGAATGACAAACTTAGTCTTTAAATTATTGAAATTGCATTTTATATTATGTTTTCTCGATATTATATATTTTTTTATATGAATTGATGATAAGTAAAAGAGTTTTGGGAATAATTTGACATCAGTTCGTGTTAAAAAAGATTTTAGTTTGTAAATAGCATATATATATATTATAAATGATTTAATAATAGATGAATATACAATCCTTTCTATATAAAAGCGATTTATAATTTTTTTACATTTTACTTCTTCCGATAATCTTCCTTCCTGAAGCAAAAAAAAAAAAAAAGATGTTATCGAACATCACTTAAAAGATAGAGAAAGATCAAAAGATCTAGTCTAACATACGTGTGCAAAAGAATCTCACTACAACACATGCTGTAATGGTTTGGTGGAAAAACCCCAAGCCTTTTGTAATCAAAATATGATTTATCTCATCTATCAAAGAAAAAAAAAGTTGGGGCAAGAGTGAGAAAACTGAGCATCAGTCGCCAGGTCAATTCAGGTAAGCGGCGTTTCATGAGCTACACTGATAAATGTCTTACATCAAGAAAACTCAATGAGATTCTTTATGCAGGACCCAAGGAAAGACTTTCTCATGAGTCTTTCTTCTGCGGTGCGATGATTGATGGCCACGGAGAGCAATTTTCCATCATAAGCGTTTGCCAATCTCCTGTCTTCACTGATTTCTCTAACGTACCGCTACTTTATCTGGATGTGTTTTCTTTTTTTTGCGTTGGTTATCTTCACAGACACATGTAACAATGAATTGAAACTGTTCAAAGAATGTATACATTACGAGTAGGTTCCAAATTGTCCAGTAATTTGAATTAAGTATTCGGGCTTACAACTTTTTTTTCTCCATAAAATTATTGTATAAAGATGGCTTCTTTCATCATCTAGTATAAATGTTGTTGAACAAATTTGTTTCTTCTTGTTAAGTATTATGTATATTAAGGAAATATATTATTAAACGAATTTAAGGATATCCATGGCACCACAGGGACGTGAATGCGAAACCTGTGGCACCGAAAGTCAGAGGGATAGTCACATGGTCATTAGGTCTTAAATGTATATACTATAATGTAATAATAATATAATATTATACTTAATATATTAAAATTAAATATATTGTTTGATTACGATTGAACAGTTGATTCTCAATGATTTTACCTTTTTAAAAAAAGTTTATGTTTGAGAAAAGTTTATGAATTCAAACAAAACTGATATACATATATAATAAGTAATTTTCTTTTTGATGAATGATAAACTTAATCTTTAAATTATTAAAATTAAATTTTATATTCTATTTTCTAGATATAGTATATTTTTTATACGAATTGATAATAAGTAAAATAATTTTGCGGATAGTATGACATTAGTTCGTATTAAAAAAAGCTGTTAGTTTGTAAAGAACATATACATATCACGAATGATTTAATGATGGATGAATATACAATCCTTTTAACAGGAAAACGATGTATACTTTTTTTATATTTTACTTTTCCCGATAAGCTTCAGTCTCGAAGCAAAAAAAAAAAAATGATATCGGACATCACTTAAAAGATAGGGAAAGATAAAAAGACATAGTCTAACATAAGTGTACAAAAGAATCTCACTACAACACATGCTGCAACGGTTTGTTGAAAAACTCCCAAGCCTTTTATAATCAAAATATGATTTATCTCATCTATCAAAAGGAAAAAAAGTTGGGCCAGAGTGAGAAAACTAAGCATCAGTCGCCAGGTCAATTCAGCTACAGCGGCGTTTCACAAGATACACTGATGAATGTCTCGCATCAAGAAAACTCAATGAGATTCTTTATGCAGGACCCAGGGAAAGACTTTCTTATGAGTTTTTCTTCTGCGGTGCGATGATTGATGGACACGGAGAGCAATTTTCCGTCATAAGCGTTTGCCAATCTCCGGTCTTTACTGATTTCTCTAAAGTACCGCTACTTTATCTGGATGGTTTTTCTTTTTTTGCATTGGTTATCTTCACAGACACATGTAACAATGAATTGAAACTGTTCAAGGAATGTATAAATTACGAGTATTTGGTTCAAATTGTACACAGTAATTTGAATTTAGTATTCGGGCTTACAGCTTTTTTTCTTTTTGAAATTATCCTATAAAGATGGCTTCATCCATCATCTAGTATAAATGTTGTTGAAACAATTGTGTTTTTCTTGTTAAGTCCTAAGTAAGTGAGTACTATTAAGGCATTTTAAAGAGTACAAAATAAAAGAAAGAAACAATGTAATACAATATAGTAATAATAAGTATCAACTGATGGAAATTAAAAGCCAATTTTTAGAATATAACTCTATTATCTGCTTTTGGAAAATTTTTCATTAAAATTACAATAGCGGGAAAATTTTTAAGCAAAGTTTTTATTATTAAGATTTAATATGAAAAAATTGAATAGATTTTACATCTTCTATTGAATTAAAAATTGTAAACTCACTAGATTTAATTTAACTAATTTAATGTATTAATTTATATAAAAGTACCGCTACTTTATCTGGATGTTTTTCATTTTTTCTTTTACCTTTTGCGTTGGTTACCTTTGCAGACACATGTAAAAATGAATTCAAACTGTTCGAGGAATGTATAAATTACGGGTACTTGGTTCCAAATTGTACAGTAATTTGAATTTTGTATTAGGGAATTTTGTATTCAAACATATTCTATAAAGATGGCTTCATCCATCATCTAGTATAAATAGTGTTGAAACAATTTTGTTTCTTCTTTTTAAGTACTATGAGGAAGGAAATATGTTATTAAGGGATTTTAATTCAATATAAAAGTAAGAAATAATGTAACATAATGTGCTAATAACTATCAACTGATAGAAATTAAAAGTCAATATTTAAACGATAACTCTATTTTCTGCTTTTGTGAACAGTAACAATAGCAGAAACACCTCCTCTAAAAGTTTTTGTGTTAAGGTTTAAAAGACTATAGAAGAAGATATATACATAGAAGATATAGACTCTATATAGACATAGAAGAAAAGATTATAGACCATAGAAAAGTTGAATAGACTGTACATCTTCAATTGAATTAAAATTTGAAAACTCACATTTAAATTAACTAATTTAATATATTAATATATACAAAAGCAATTGATCCTTCGCTTTTACCAACACTGCTTATATCAATAATTCACAATACCATTTTACAATATAGGATATTTAAAAGGTGGAAATAATTGTGGTGGATATTTTCCTTTTTTGAGCTACAATATCGAAACACTGATATCAATATACTTATCTGAATTTTTAAAATATTCAGCAATTTAAACAAGATCTGCAAATAAATGATAAGAATTAATGAATTATGAATGAGAACAATAAAACTTTAAAAGCCACACATTTCATGAATAATTTCAAAACTAGGCAATGCATTTATTATATAGAACAGCCAAATAATTTATTTGATAAGCAATATTTTTGATTACATAACACTTACATTGATACCACTGGACATTAAATAAAGCAAGAAAACTTTACTTTATTTATTAAAATAAATAAACTATTTTTATAAATTTGTTATCTAAATATATATAATAATACCATATTGTTATTAACTGTAAACCAAAAATGTCAAAATATCAGAAGGACGAAGAGTTTCATAACAAAACAGATGATTGATAAACAATGTTGCAATTTAATATAAAATAAATTCAATTTACATAAAACATATAATTGAAAATTTATGCAAAAGGTGATTTAAAATAAGCACAATATCGTTTATTTTTAATGTTATGCGAAATCAATAGTTTGCATAATTATTGTATTTTCCATATAACTATTGTATTATAAAGAGATACAAAACAAAAATGATTGAAAATTATTGAAGAAATAATGGTTGAAAACGGCGGCTGATGTATTTGTTATTTAGGCATAATATAGAATGTTTCCTCAAATGATTGAGATTAATATTAAATATAGTATAGTATATTTTAGGGAAAAAAAGTTAAATAAATATCCATTTTTTTCTTCTGAATAATGAGAAGACAATTTTTTTGAGAGTTTATATACGAATTAATTGTTGGTGAATTTATGTCCATTAAATACAATAAAGACTTATATAGCATAATATTAATAATTAGTATATATTTTACAACTTGTGCATCTAAATTTAAAGAAATTATAGGATAATTTTTACGAATAAATAACCATTAATATAGGTAAGGATACAATTTAATCCATAATGTTACCTCAAGATTCTTGTATGCCGAATTTTATTAGATTATCTGAAGAAGCTGGGATACGTTAAAGATTACATATGCAGATGAAACTGTCTTGGAAACGGTTATTTTATGGTGAATGCACTAAATTCACAAGAGTTATCTCTAGAACAGAGATAAATCAGATCAAAATGTAATTGAAAATGGTTTTACGTGAACATACTATCACCATTAATACAGTAGACGCTGGTTTCCTGATTGATAACTAATGTTGTATATTATGTGGGAAATTTCAGTTTTAATTCCTAAATAAATTAAAGTTCTGGTTATATATTCTTTGTAGATAAGTTGGAAATCATAATCTTAAAAACTGACGGCTCCTAATTTCTCTTTTACAATTTATTTCTTATTTTAAAACTTTAATTAACATTTTTGTAATTTTCTAAAATATGTTACTTTATGATATTTTTTATGATAAATATGATAATTTGATGATATTTTTTATGATAAATATGTAGTTTCATACTTTATATTAGTATAAAGTAGGAAACTGGAAAAATTTTTAACAATTAGATCAATCTACCTTGTTTTATTTTTATTTATATTTTAAGGGGAATATAAATGTAACTAAGTGTTGAATTAATATCCATAAAACTTATATTAAATAATCGTTTAATGTCTTTGTTTGAAGTAAGATATAATTCATTTTTACCAATAGTATAAAATAAATATCAAATTTTCGGAATAAAAATTAACAGAGAAATACCTAGTTTTAAATATTGGTTATTTATTACTTTAAAGTTGTATTTAAATGAAGTATAAGTTAATGCAGAATGTAATGATGTATGTATGCATGTATGATGTATATATGTTTCATTAGATAATACACATCATCATTACCTCATATATATAATTTTTTAATTAAATGTATACTTGTATACATACATAAATGTACATACATTTACATACAAAATAATATACATACATAAATATCTACACATAAGATTTTGTATTAAATAATAGTTTAATGTCCTTTCTTTTTTATCAGTAGTGTAAAATAAGATTCCAGTATTTGAAATAAAAATTAACAGAGAAATATTGAATTATAAATATTTTTTATTTATTACTTTAAATTTGTATTTAAATGAAGAATAAGTTAATGTAGAACAAGTCTTGGTTTTAATGACAAACAATAAGAATCCGAATCTTGTTAAATTGGAAAAAAAAATAATTTGTTTTCTTAATTTGTTTTTTTAAATTTGCTATTTTGTTTTTTTTTAAATTTGTTTTATTTATCTAGAAATGTATACATTTATACATCCTAAATGTATATATTTTCTTTTTACCAATAATTGAAAATAAGAATCCAATTTTTGGAAAAATATATCAAAGAAATATCTAACTATAAGTATAGTTTATTTATTTACTTAAAGTTGTATTTAAATGAAGAATAAATTAATGTAGAATGAGTCTAGGGTTTAATGAAAAACAGAAGGTTTCTGAATCTCGATAAATTAGAAAATCTTGTTTCATTTATCTAGAAATATATACATCTATATATCCTAAATTTATATATATGTACATACATATCCTAAATGTATACATTTATGCATTTATTATTTATATTAAATAATCGTTTAATGTCCTTGTGTGCAATAATATAACTTTATTTTTACCAATAATAAATTAAGACTAAAATATTTAGAAAGAACTAAATTATTAGAATATTTAGAAAATATTTTTAAAAATAATAAATTTAAGTCTATAATATTTTTTAGTATAAAATAAGACTGAAATAGTTGGAATAAAAATTAACAGAGAAATATCTAATTATAAATATTTTTTTATTACTTTAAAGTTATATTTAAATGAAGAATAAGTTAATGTAGAAAAAAAAAAAAAAAAAAAAAAAAAAAAAAAAAAAAGAAAGAAAGAAAAAGGTTTCTGAATCTTGTTAAATTAGAAAAGCCTGTTTCATTTATTTAGAAATGTATACATGCGTACATGTGTAGAAATGTATACATCTACACATGTGTAAGCAATGCGAAGAATATCTACTTAAAGAAGAATTATTTAATACAATATTTTTATTTATCGCTCAATATACCTAAAAATTTTTTTACTGTTGGTATGATAATTAATTGACAATAAATACATTCCTGTTAAATAGCCCAGAGATTAATTTACTCATACTTTTTTAATTTCGTAGGTCTTTTTTTTGAAAGCTAAAATAATGAGGAAACTATGTTATTTTTTCAGAATCAATCATTAATTAACGGAGCTAATCTTGTATACTTAAAAGATACTTGCGAGTGATAAATATTTATTAATGAATGATCTAAAAGAAATATTATCGGTTTCTTTCTCCAATAAGGTGACGTGTATTTCATTACGTCATACACATTAAATGTATGTTTTTATATCTATCATAATTAGTTTTTTTTATCCCACTTCAATTTGTGCGAAAAAAAGAAATATGTAAAAGAAAATGGCCTATGTTTCACGCATTAACATATTTTGGCAATTTTTCATCATTAACTGATATGCATGCAAAAAATCATGATATTGTTTTTATATTTGAGAGATTTAAAAAAATGAATTTATTTTAGATTGTTGATTTTAAAAAAGAGTCAGGGAGAAACATAGCAATTTTTTTTATTTATTTCTTTTTATTTTGTACTTTCGCAATTTTAATTTTAGTATGTTTTAAGATTAATTGTATCGTTAAGGCAAAGTATTCTTAATTTGTGCATACAATTTATTTTCACTAGAGTCATTTAAGATTTTTTTATGATACTTATGATAGTTCATTTATTATATTTGAAATAAATATTATTTTTAAATTTATTTTAAAGATAAATTTTATGGTTTATATTTGTAGAATTGCTTGGAAAAGTCTTGAATGTTTTTAACAAGAAAAATATTAATGCAATAAACCTGAATAATAAAACTTCAATATTCAAATGCAAATTAAATTATTCCTTGGCATTGCTTATTAATATCATTAACAATATTTTTTTAATAAAATACTATTTTTAATTTAGAAATTAGAAATATCAATTATCGTTGATTCAAATTTCGAAATCAGTATTGTGATAATTTTTTTAACACGAAATCAAATGAAGATGGTAACTTATATAGATCTAAAGTGATTATAGTTTATTATTAAATAAATTCGTATCCGTTTTTGTTATTGCAAATAAAGATTTTGTACTTTCTTTACATAAAATATTAATAATAATTTCTTTAATAAAAACCCCATAAAATTGTGCTTAAATTAATAATATTTTAACAGAAGTTTGGCGAAAGTTTAGAGAAATAATTATATATTTTGCATAATTAGGCTTCATTATTTGATTTCTCAGATTATTAGATTCTTTAAGTGTGATCCATGACAGTAATATATATTTTTTATCCATCTTGTACAATAGTATAATTTCTAAAATTTTGTTTCATAATTAATTAATTAATTCCTCTTTATGTAGAACTATATTTTTTGGGATGGAGATAAGTATTAAAGCAGTATTTTTAACATATTTTTATTTTTTTAAGTCAAGGTTTTTTTTGTATTTCAAATGTTATTTTTTAAATAATTTAAAACATTTTTTAATTTAAGTTTTTCTAGAGCGTTTTAAACTTAAATTAATGATTTTAAATTTCACTAATTATTGCTAAGTAAACGCTATCTATTGCGTATAAGAATTCTATCGATTGAAAATAAGAAATAAATAAAATTTATTCATGAAAAGAAATTTTAAGAAGAAATTTTGGAAATTCAGATTTAAAAAAAATAATTCAAAATGTAGAGAAATAATAAATAAATAAATAATAATTTTTAAAAGTGTTACAGAAGGGGAATGTCATCATTAAAAAATGAAATATACGAAAACATACTATTTTAAATTAGCTTATTTAAAATAAAAAAAAATTGGATGAGATTATACTGTTTTCTACTGCATTCAATTTTATTACAAAAATATTAGACAATTTAGGACATTAAATATATTTTGTTTTTATATTTTAATTTTAAAAGTTTAATTAACAGCATTTAAACTACCAAAGTTATTTACACTTATTCTATGTTACCTTGTTTAATTAAAGGAATGAATAATATATTTGAGACACAATATAATTTTAATCAGTTAATGCAATATTGAGATTGCATTGGAAATGTTAAATAAAGATTGCTTACTTATTAATTATGGATGTCATGCTAGTTAGTACAGTGTGTCTCGTAAAAATCCAAAGAAAAATTTTTTTTTATTAATTTTACATAATCAAAAATAAATTGTTGATGTAACATCATAATAAAAATCCAAATAGAATAAAATTTTGACATTTCAAAAATTTATTTCTGGTAAGAATTGCTATATAATTGATATCGCAACCAATTGAAAACAGTAGCTTGTTATAAAAGTTCACCAGTCAGAATCAATACAATATATAAATAATCAATTTAACATTTAATGTAATTTTCCTTTTGTTGAGCGTAGAATCAGATTAAAGCCTTCCAAAAATTCTTTAATAATTTACTAATTTTCTATTTTTAATAATTTTCAATAAAAATTTTCTTTATAAAAAATAAAGAATATTTAATAATTAATTATAACTCATTAATTTATCCTTAAATATCAAAAATAATAATGAAAGAAATATTTCTTTCTAAACTAACTTCTAAGAGAAAGAATTTTTAACAATTCTTGATGTTATAAATTTAAATAATGCGAAGCTTGCAAAATCAATTCTAATGTGAAACGAACTATAACGTGAAAGTGAATCGGAAATTTAAAGTAAAAAATGTAATTATATTGATGTCTGTGAATGATTTATAATTTCAAATTATTTCAAGGAATATTGTTTTTATCGTAATTTTTACAACTAAGTAATTAGTTGAAACTATACAAATGTTTTATAATTGAATTATTCTATTTTTCACTTTTTCCCATGACATTTAGAATTTCTTTTGAATGTTACATATTACTAAAAATGTTATTTAGCAAGTGTGTAAGGTTTAGAAGCATGGATAACAATTTAACATTTGTAAATGACGAACTAAAGAGTTAAATAAGTAAAAATAGATAACATGTGAAACAACCATTAGTATAACTATTTGTTTGATATATTCGTAACCCCGTAATATTACTTTATATGGGTAATTTCTACAACTGAGTAATTAGTTGAAACTATACAAATGTTTTATATTACTAAATGTAATGACATTTATAATTTCTTTTGTATGTTGTTCGTAATATAATACTAAATGTATTATTTAGTAATTATGTAAGATTTAGAAGGAACTCCATTATTAAAATACATGGATAATAATTTAAAAGTTGTAAATGACGAACTAAAGAGTTAAAGTTAAAATGGGTAACACATGAAACAATCTTCAGTCTAATTGTTTGATATATTTATAACCATGTAATATTACTTTTATATCGGTAATTTCTACTACTGAGTAATTAATTGAAACTATACAAATGTTTTATAACATAATTATTCTATTTTTCACTTTTTTTAATGACATTTAGAATTTCTTTTGAATGTTGTTCTTACAACATACCATTAAAAATATTATTTAGTAATTATGAAAGAAAATATTATTTAGTAGTTATAACAGAATTTTTCTAGTTTTAACTTTTTTAAATGAGATTTAGAATTGCTTTTGAATGTTTTTATATCATATTATTAAAAATATTACTTAGTAATTATATAAGGTTTAGAAGAAACTCCATTATGGGCTTTAAAACACATGGATAATAATTTAAAATTTATAAACGACCAACAAAAGAGTTAAATAAGTAAAGATGAATAATGCATGAAATAACCATTACTCTAACTATATGTTTGATATATTTGGAGAAGTTTTGTTTCCTATATTAAAATAAAAGATAAATGCCATTAGTTTTTTAGATTGAATGGCATCGTAAATTGTCGAAATTTCTTTTTTTTTTTTTACTGAAAACAACGAGCTGATGTTTACTGACTTGTGCTTGAAGCAGAAAATGTGTTTGAAACTGTAATAATTTTTGGGGAAAGGTTGCTTAAGAACTCTTTTGGGAAATATATTACGGCGACACATTTAAAAGTTTCTTTATATTAGTATAACAGAGGATATAACTTCAGACATATAAGGCTGCATGTGAATATAAAACATTTCTTTCTTAAAAAGTATTAAGTTAGAGTTAATAAAAATTTCTAATAAAGATAGAGAAATTATAGCGCACATATTCTTATTTAAATTATCTCTGTTTAATAAAGAATGATTTTAAAAAACCAGGAATTTTTTAATTTTTATAAATGTATGTAAAAAAAGTTTTTTTTTAAAGATAGGTCTTAAAAAAATAATGTCTCTACATATATAAAGAACTGTCTGCTATCTCTCTCTCAAGAGATTTGTCTGCGTTTGGGTATTATTTTTTCAAGATTAAAAAAAACTTTAACATTTAAAAATTATATTTTTTTCTGAGTTTATTTTGTTTAGTTGGAGCGTAGCCAAAATTTCTAAACATTGCTTTTTAATTTTTTTAATAAAATAAAACCTTCTTGTAAAATTACTTATTTAAAAACGTTTTTCAAAAATCATCTTTTTTACTAGGATGTTAAAATCGTCAAAAAACAGTAAAAAATAAAAAAGAATTAGAATTTATGATGTAAATAACTTAGAATGTTTAAAGCTGAGAGATCCAATACTGTTTCTTATGATTTATTATATTTGATTGTGTGCATTACCGTAATATTAGATAAAGATGTTCATTTTGAATTTAAAATATAATTTGTAAAATGAAATATACCATAAAATAAAATTAAGCATTTTGAAACTACAGTAGTTAAAGATTCGTCTGCTTTTATTTGTATAGATAACGAAATTAGTTGTAAATATTTAATGGAACAAATTAAAAATAATATTTTTATTAGTTTTCAGGAATATCTTTGAAGTTAAAAACGGTAAAAAAAAAATTTGTTTTTGCAATTATCTTTTAATTTTTATTGCTCATTTTGAGTGAGCTCTAATAAAATTGATTTTTAATGAAAATCTTCTCAATGCTTTAGATTTTTTTTCTTAATTAAACTTACCTAAGTAAAAACATAATTTGATTGAAATTGAGGAGGGGGGCATATATATTTAATTAAACTCTTGTTCTCTAATTCTTGTATATATGATAATTAAACCAAAATGCATTTCTGAAATGTATTAAAAACAACGCTTACATTTCAATTGATGGTAAAAAATATTAAAAGATACTTTTTCGAAATAAATGTTTGTAATCTTATAAGTAAATTTATTATTGCTTTCATTATAGTAAAAAAAATCACAATATTATAATGCAGTTTAGTAAGAAATTTAAAACTGAATTTATTAAGTAAATCTTAATTTAAATAATGGAAAATTGTCTTATTCTTTGAACAATTTACAAATTATTTTCGAATAGAATGTTTTTCATATTTTAGATGTAAATTTTTGTTTTGTTTTTAATGAAAGCTTAATGCATTAAAATATATCAACCTGATGTTTATGAATATCAATTATATATGAATATCTTTTACTTATAAATGATCAATGCCTGAAAAATGACTTTATAAAGATTTTAATATTATAGATATTAATATTATATATTAATATTATAGATTAATTAATATTATAGATTAATATTCTATAAGCTATTTACATTAAAAATTTATGAATATATAAATACGTAAAATAATTTAAGGTTATTTGAGTTCAATATAAGTTTAATGTATTAATATGAATTTTAATTTTAATACATATTTAAATAAAGAAACAAAAATTCAAAACAAAAGTAATAATATAATTACTTGATTATCATCTTCCTATCTTATAATTGATTCTCACTTGTAATTATCATATAAGCCATAGCTTATAAAATGCATTGTTATTAATATAATAAAGATATAACACGTTAAAATTTTTACTCTTTTTAAAAACTTAAAGAAAGGGAAGATATTAATTAACGAAAGATAAAAAAGAGTATTAAACTTTTTTTAAGTTTAATGTTTTCTTAATTATATATTATTTATTTAATTATAAACTTTTAAAATTATTTATTTATTTTGTGTAACTTCCTAAATTAACAGAAGTTTCATTTATATATAATATGCATGAGAATATAAAGAAATTATGAAAACATTAATGATTAGGAGAAGTGATTTTATTAATAAATTATACATATATTAATGAATTTAATAAATATAAAATATAATGGAAATTTCATACAATTAATAATTAATGCTTATATAAAACTTTTCCAAAATTAAATTTTTTTCGATACGAATTTTTTTTTGTGCAATGTAAATTTTTAAACATTTCAAAGCATTTATTAAAAATTAATAAATAAACTTTTGTATATAAAATAAGTGGAATAGTTATTTTATATTAAATAATATTATTGTTTTTAATGCTACAAGATAAAAAATAATTGGAAATGTATTAAAATAAAACATCATAATTTTTCATTTAAAATCCAACATAATTTTTAATATGAAGAATACCATACAATCAATGCTTTTTCATTTGAAATAAAATATAAATATCGCATTCGTAATAATGAAACAAGAAATCATTTTTACTATCTTCCTTAACAATACTTATCCTGAAAATTTCCTGGAAGATCAAATATTTTGAAATGTTAGAAATACGAAATACGCGTATACAAAACACAACGGGTTCTTTACAAGTGAATGAATGTATACAGTGTGTGCTAAAATGTTAGTACAAAAATTGTAATATTAGATCCTTCACAAAATTGTTGATTTCAAATCACAAACGAAACCTTTTATTAGCTTTTCAGGAACTTTGATTTTTGCTTCCGGGCCCATATATAGATATTTTTTATTCCAAAGATAAGAAAGACAGAATTTTTGCTTAAAAGCCTTTCTCTGACTCCGCAGATAAGCCCTTGAATTCCTTTTGAAGAGCCTGTGCCAAAACTCTTATCACTAGTATTATTATATTTTCTTCTTTTAGAAATAAATATTTTTTTTTTTTTTTTACTTGTGCCACAGAGCAATTTTGCCTTCTTTGGAAAGGAACAGGAGAAAAAAATATCCCCTTAAAGGAATTAAATCCAAGGAAAAAACTTTTTCATGAAGTTTTTGTCTTCCTATTTTTTTTGTCCCTTTAGACCTGGGGCTAATTTAAGGCAGATACTTTTTTAGGTACGATAAATCTCTAACTTTATTTATTTTCGCTCTACTAAGTTCAAAGTGTCAGGAACATTTAGCGGAACCTGTGTTTGTTTTACGAAAGTAAAAGAAAAACACTATTTACATTACTTACATGCATCACAAAGAAAGAAACAATACAGACTTAGATTTTTTTTTTCGAGAAAGAAAAAGTTTTGCATTTGCCATAGATCTTAGTTCAAAACAGAAAAAAAAATTGGTTTTATACAAAACATTGATAGTTTTTTAGCTTTTAGTTGCTTAAACAATAAGTTTTTTAACCTTAAGATATGAATTTCATTATTAAATAGATACTACTGTGCCCAAAAGTAAAAACAATTTTTTTTTCAAAAACTCTTTATTTATTCTTCCAAATTTATTTCATCGCCTTCAAAGTAATCCCTCCGGACACAATGCACTTATGCCAAATTTTCCAATCCCTCAATGCATGCTAAAAAGTCATCGACAGGGATGGCCTTTAAAGCGAGAAGCGATTCACGTTGAATCACGATTCAAAACGGTGTCCCCGGTGTGGTCTTTTTGAGTTTAGGAAAGTGCCAGAAGTTGCACGGTGTGAATACGATGGTTGTGGAACGATATGGGTTTCAGTTTTGGCGAAAAAAGTTACGAAGAATCAATGCAGTGTGAGCTGGCGCATTATCGTGATGCAAAAACCAAGAATTGTCTTTCCATAAATGTAGCCTATTTTTGCGAATAGCTTCAGCAAAAGACGGATAACATTCAAATAATATTTTTGCATACCGTTGTTGACAATTTGCTTTTTGCTCATAGGAAACTGAGCATGCGCGCTAGGGAGAAAAAGAAGGAATTTATAATGGTACACCAGAAGGAATTTATAATTAACCACACCACGGTAATCGAAGAAAACAGTCAACAGGACCTTGATTTTTGAGCGACTTTGTCTTGTTCTTTTCAGTCTTGCTTCACGTTTGTCACGATAATTGCTCTATTGATCTGTTTTTTCCCGGCGTAAGCATAAATCCAAGTCTCATCTCAATTACGATGCATTTCAAATTGTAATGATAGACAGAAAGTATTGTTTCACACACTTCAACGCGACGATGTTTTTCCAGTGTGTTTTCGGTACCAATCGAGATTTGACGCGTTTGAGGCCCAAAATGAAATTGACCGATACTTTTGAACATCTAACATATATTCTAACATCAGCAGCAAATTCTCTAATTGTAAATCGACGGTTTGCAAGCACCAAATCTTTAATTTTTGGACATGAGCATCGCCGTTTTAGGTTGATTGTCGACCAGAGAACTCTTTGTTTCAACGAGTTCTCTGTCCTCTTTGAACTGTTTATACTACTTCTAAACATTTCTTTCCAATATAGTAAAACTCTCCGAATGCCTTCTGCAACATTCTATACGTTTCCGCAAACAAAATTTAATGCAAGTTCTTTGCTCAATTAATTTGGGCATTTCAAAAACCGCCGGAATAATTTTTAGCGTCACAGAAAGCCACGCGTAACTCCAACACTAATGAATATTTTGACGTGAAATTTTCCACAGATGTTAAGGGCAGTGCCAAAATGATATTCCATATTCCAGAGAAATTTAAATTGAAAATTGATTTTACTTTTTGGACACAATAGTACATGAAACAATAGGATTTTATTTGGCAAAAGAAAAAAAATAGTTAAAATATTGACTAAGTTTAAAAATTTATAAATGTACAGGTTATAATAATATGATAATCTATATCATATATTGAAAAACGTCTCCTATAATCTATTATTTTTTCTATTATTCCTATAATTTTCATTAAAAATTGATTTTGTTCTTTAATTAATATTATTTTTCGGAAATTGATTATTGCAATATTATTTTTAACAGCTTTTATTTCTTTTTAAAAATAAAAAGCCTGTATTGTGTTTATGAAGTATTCATTTAAATAAGTACATGATTTTAAAATGTTAATAAAATATAAGCTGAAGAAACTGACAAAAGTTATATCATACTTATTTTTTCTTTTCTTTTGATATATATATATATATATTCCTAACGTGTATTGCTGTCATTTTTATTTGCATTGTAACTGTGTTAGTAACAGCATGTATTAATATTCATACATGGTCAGCATAATGTCCACCTAAGGCCATTCATCGCTGCATAAGATATTGTGTGGTGTTAAAGTAGAAGTAAGCTTTTCATATGTAAACAAGCTTAGTAGACAAGCCTTATGAAGACAAGACTTATGTAGACAAGCTTTTTCATATCATAGAATACTTCTCGCTATTAGATAGAAAAAATAGTCTAACATAGATCTTGTTTATATATTATATTATATTTGGAAAATCACTTTAAATAATCAATACAATGTCAAATACATATTTATTATTTATTATATTATTTTGATGAAGGGATTTTTTTACATCTTATTCAAGTTTATTGTTTACATTTTTTTTTCTAATTTGTCAGTTTTTTTTTATGTCAACAAATATTCCATCCACTGAATTAATTAATATGAATTTTAATTCCCTAAGCTTAAAAAAATAGAAGGGATTTTCATTATTTCATATTTTTTTTTTTTTTATTTATTTCAAATAAAAATATTTGTTAGGTTAAAAAAAAAAATGGATGTTTTTCATCTATACACGTTCCATAATTGAAAAATGATGTAAAATGCTTAATAATAATAAAAATAATAAATGCATATTTATTGCTCTGCAATATTATTTTGTTTAAGAGATAATTAATAATTTTTTATTTCTATTTGTTCTTAGGCATAAATGTTTAGTTTTTTTTTTGTTATTGGCATTTATGATCATCACTTTTTTTTTTGCTTTTTGGTAAAAGGAAAAAACTAAGAATTAATTCAATGAAATAAATACATAAAATAAAAGAAAAGTAGTGCTTTAAAATCGAAATTCATTTATATTATTAAATGACTTATTTAATAAAGTTTGTTTAAAAAATTGAAAAAAACTACAATGCTTAATTTCATTCAAAATAATAATAATGAGCCGATAAAATAAGCTACCTTTTTCATAATTTAAGCTGACCGTAAGGTTTTTTTTTTTTAAGTACTGTACTCCAATATGACCATTAAATTTTCAGAGGACGTCCCGTTCTCATGCAAATAGCATTTTTAACATTATATTGCTAATTAAAATATCAAGGCTGCACACAGCGTGTTTACATTAAGGATTCTTACGAGTATTTAACATTATTACCAATGTCTGTCGGACCTGGATAGCTGCAAATAACATAATCAAGGACGCAGATATTTTCCAGATGGCGCTACTGTGAATCGCTAGACAGCTTAGGAATGATTTTCTAAGTCACTCTTTTCCCCTGGTTGTTTTTCATTTTCGTTTATATTGTTTGCAGTGAAATCTTAACTTCTGTAATATGTGTGGGAGTTGCCATCAAGAAAGAGGAAATAAACATTTCGGAATTTGTAAGAAAGGTATACTTTCCTACTACGGGATAAAACTTGGAGATTAATAAAATTCTTGGGCGCCACACAGAGTATGTTATGATAACTTTGAAAAGTTAAGAAAAAAATATCACAATGAAAAACATTTTTCAAATGTTCGTATGGTATGGAACATATGATGGCATACAAAATCATGAATTTGATGAAATCTTAAAATATTATTCCCATTACTGCTCATAAAATTGGATCCCTGAAGCAATTTATAAAATTAATCTCTAAAATTGTATATTGTTTCAGTACTATGCAAAATATTCCCTCACTTGTCAGTAACTAATCTTAAAGGTGGTGTCTTTGATGCAACATATTGAAGCAAGACCATAGCATTAAAAATCTAATAAATTAAAAGGATGCCCAGATTGCATATATAAAAGTGTTTTATGATTCTCAGAAACCAAAATCCCCTTAATTATGAAAATATATTTTAAATAATGATGAGAAAATTCAAGGAACTTGTGTCCATTACGTGTCTGAAAGTATATTTTCCATTCACACTTTAATTTTTTCCTTTAAAATCTTGAACAAATGAATAATGAACCAAATATACGTTTTCACGTATTTTAAGCGTATAAATAAAAAAGAAGATAAGTTCGTTGAGATGTAAATATGATGGGCTAATTTAAAATTCGGATTATATGGTATAAGGCAAAGTGCTACATCGAAAGTTTTATCAAGAAAAGTAAAAAAAAAAAAAAAATACTTTGGATTGCTTTAGAGAAGTACAATACCCCACCAGCTTTTCTTGTAATAATGCTAAAAAAAAATTGCAATTGCAAATAAATTTATTTTCTATTCATATATACCTTACACTTAAATGCACCGAAGTTTAGCTTTATAAAAGCCAAAAATTAATGGAATTTGTAGAATAATACTGGGTGCTAGGAGAAAAGCGACTGAATAAGTGGAATAAATTACCCCCCAAACGTAAGAAATTTCTAAAATTATGAAAAAAGAAATTTTGAAATATTTTTTGTTTGTCCTGTAGAATACTTACATCTAAAGAAACACACATAATTATACATTTTTAAATATGGAAAATTATTTCTTCATCAGCAAAGTATTAAATATTTGGAAATTATCCGAAACTTTTTGAATAAAATGCTATTTATGCATGGTATTCAATCTATATTTGAATAATTGAAACGTGACATATTATAATGCTTTGAATTTGCTATCTTAAAAATAATTTTTAACTCAAAAATAAAACAAAAAATATTACTTACTTGACTTTTTGACTTTTCATCTTAGAGTTATTCTTCCAAATTGTAGAGAAAAAGTTACATATTTAAAGTTTATATTATTGATCATCATTTTTATTAAAATGATTTATTTTAAATTGCATTCGTCATGAGCAATTTATCTCTTATTTCTCCAGTGTCAGAAAGTTATGAATAGTAGAAAGACTAATTAGAATGCACATTTGTTTTGTTAACATTCTTGTAATGTTAGGTTATAGATTATTGTAGAATTATGAAGAAAATCTTTACATGGAAAAGTCTCTTGCAATCTTCCTCAAATGTATAAGTTAAATTAAAAAAAACAGTTGTGGCTCCATAAGTTATCACACCCTTATGTTTCATATTTACATTATACAGAAATCTATTGAAGAGTCTTGCATATAAAAATCCCATTTATTTAAACAGCTTCATATTCATATATATCTTGTAACAGTATGATCTATAGAAATAAGGGGAAAAGAATAATAATGAAGATATTCTTTGCTTTTTCTTAACATTGAAGGCAGATAAACATAAAAAATGCTGCTCCATATAAAACTCATATTGGCAACTCAATTTCAACAATACACATTTTCATTAATGAGTTGTTTATTGCGGTACAGAAATGTAATTCAAAAAACGTAATATTTATTGTTATTATTTTTGCAAATCACTTCACAAATTAGGTCGTTGTGTTCCATGTGCTGTGCATAGTAACTTTTTAAATGCACTTCGAAAATCTGGACTGAAAATTGTGTAAATTATAGGATTGAGTGTAGAATTAGCGTATCCCAACCACAAGAAAATGCTGAAGATAGGAAAATTTGGCTCGCATTCATTGCAAAGAGGTAGCAATAAAGCCATAATAAAAAATGGCAACCAGCACACAACAAACACACCAGTTATTATCGCCAATGTTTTGGCTGCCTTCTTTTCTCGTTTCGCCAAATTGTTTTCAGGCTTCTTTTCTCTCTTTCCAATATGCAATAGTCGTCCCATTGCTCCAGATCCTGATGATGAGGTTTGAGCTTGCAAAGCTGGCTTAACAGGTTGAACACCATTTAATGTCTGTGATGTTGCAGTGTTAGTATCATGTAAGTTACAAGACAGTGTAGTATCAACGACTGAAGAAGGTGGGTCGAAACCTGAAGTTGGTGAACTGCTACTTCGCTTTGAATCTGTGAAAGCTGGTGGTGGCCTCTGTACCAACAACATAGCTTGGCTAGCTGCTCCAGGTCTTCTGCGAATCCGTCGCCGAGCTTCTTGGAAGATTCTCGAATACAGAATAAGTATCAGTATTAAAGGAACATAAAAGCTGGAGCAAGTAGCAAATATTTGATAGCCCAAATCTTGACTGACTAAACATCTTTTCTCAATTTCAATTCTCGTATCGAAATCAGGATCTTTCCAACCAAATATTGGTGCGATAGATACAGTAAATGAAATAGTCCACACCAAAAATATTGCAGTATATATTCGTTTCTTGCAACGATTTCGAGCATAGTCAACGTTAGTGACGGCCCAGTATCGATCTACAGCTATTGCCAGGAGGTGCAATATCGATGCCGTGCAGCAGAGTACATCACATGAAGTCCACAAGTCACATAGTGCTGCTCCCATTGTCCATTGTTGTTTTACTTCATAAACAGCACCTATAGGCATAACAAGTAGTGCCACTAATAAATCAGCAAGAGCTAATGAAAACACTAAATAATTGCTGAGGTTGTTGAGATTTCGATCTTTAACAATGGCAACCATTACAATCACATTTCCAATTATGGTGGCACTGATCAATACACCTAAAGCTAAACACATTCCAGCAAAACGAATTATTTCACTTGAACTGGCGACTTCTGCTTCTTCAACTGTAAAATTGGTGTAAAAACCACCAGAATTTGATAACTGTCCTATTGTTGTATTTTTCATTGTTGTAGTTAGATGTAAGAAGGATTTCAATTAATTAATATTACATAGATAATGAATAAATTACTATTACGATTAAACAGAAAATTGCATAAGAAAAAAGGATTTATGGCATATATACTTATTTTAGAATTTAATTTTTATACATTCATAATATTTTTATTTTAATGTTGATCGCATTCATTTTTAAAAATGAAGAAATAAATGCAATCGAAATCAAAATTTCCTCTTCAAAAGTATTTAAATATCTAAAATGTCATCACAAAGTTTTCGTAAAATTCTAAAATTCCTCACAAATTTAAAAAAATATTTTTTTTTCTGTTTAGATGTTGAGAAATAAATTATATAAAAAAAATCATTGATTTAAAAAAATATTGGTGCTGTTTTTTTTCTTGTAATGTTTTATATAGGGATTCCTGCAAAAACTCCAATAAAGTGTACACTATGCGTAAAAAGAATTATCTGTTCTCATACATAATAGATTTCATACATAATAGATTCTTGTTACTTCTTTATGCCAATTCTTCTTCTTGTGTCTACATTTTCATGTTGTGAATTGCATATTTTACTTCATCTTGTTTCCGTACGTAAATTGTTATTTAATTTAAAAATATTAACAAATAATTTGAATTCATTGTTTCGATTCTTGATTTTATAGTATTGAAAAAGCACAACTAAATGAAATTTTGTGATGCTGACCAAGATTGAAGAAGATGGCTGGTTTTTATTCTTATCTGCAAAAGAAAAAACAAGCATCAATGCCTATACTTTAATTAACAAAAATATTAAAGAAAATTTATTGCTAACTTTCTTTATGAAAAGAAAACAACATTAAATACTTAAAAAACTAAAATAATATTAAACTAAGTGGATTTCCTACGTTACACAATTTTTTTTCTCTAAAAATATATATGTATATGAACTATATGAAGAACTATGTATATGAACCTCAATGTAAATATACCATATGGGAATTTCAGCGTGCTTTCAAAAAATACTTAAAATACAAAAATAATATTAAACTAAGTGGATTTCCTACTTTACACAATTTTTTTTCTCTAAAAATATATATGTATATGAACTATATGAAGAACTATGTATATGAACCTCAATGTAAATATACCATATGGGAATTTCAGCGTGCTTTCAAAAAATACTTAAAATACAAAAATAATATTAAAATAAGTTGATTTCCTATTTTTACGTTACACAATTTTTTTTTCTCTAAAAATATATATGTATATGAACTATATGAAGAACTATGTATATGAACCTCAATGTAAATATACCATATGGGAATTTCAGCGTGCTTTCAAAAATACTTAAAATACAAAAATAATATTAAACTAAGTGGATTTCCTTTTACACAATTTTTTTTTCTCTAAAAATATATATGTATATGAACTATATGAAGAACTATGTATATGAACCTCAATGTAAATATACCATATGGGAATTTCAGCGTGCTTTCAAAAAATACTTAAAATACAAAAATAATATTAAAATAAGTGGATTTCCTACGTTACACAATTTTTTTTCTCTAAAAATATATATGTATATGAACTATATGAAGAACTATGTATATGAACCTCAATGTAAATATACCATATGGGAATTTCAGCGTGCTTTCAAAAATACTTAAAATACAAAAATAATATTAAAATAAGTGGATTTCCTACGTTACACAATTTTTTTTCTCTAAAAATATATATGTATATGAACTATATGAAGAACTATGTATATGAACCTCAATGTAAATATACCATATGGGAATTTCAGCGTGCTTTCAAAAAAAATACTTAAAATACAAAAATAATATTAAACTAAGTGGATTTTCTATTTTACACAATTTTTTTCTCTAAAAATATATATGTATATGAACTATATGAAGAACTATGTATATGAACCTCAATGTAAATATACCATATGGGAATTTCAGCGTGCTTTCAAAAATACTTAAAATACAAAAATAATATTAAAATAAGTTGATTTTCTATTTTGCACAATTTTTTTTCTCTAAAAATATATATGTATATGAACTATATGAAGAACTATGTATATGAACCTCAATGTAAATATACCATATGGGAATTTCAGCGTGCTTTCAAAAATACTTAAAATACAAAAATAATATTAAAATAAGTTGATTTTCTATTTTTGCACAATTTTTTTTTTCTAAAAATATATATGTATATGAACTATATGAAGAACTATGTATATGAACCTCAATGTAAATATACCATATGGGAATTTCAGCGTGCTTTCAAAAAATACTTAAAATACAAAAATAATATTAAAAATAAGTTGATTTTCTATTTTACACAATTTTTTTTTTCTCTAAAAATATATATGTATATGAACTATATGAAGAACTATGTATATGAACCTCAATGTAAATATACCATATGGGAATTTCAGCGTGCTTTCAAAAATACTTAAAATACAAAAATAATATTAAAATAAGTTGATTTTCTATTTTACACAATTTTTTTTCTAAAAATATATATGTATATGAACTATATGAAGAACTATGTATATGAACCTCAATGTAAATATACCATATGGGAATTTCAGCGTGCTTTCAAAAATACTTAAAATACAAAAATAATATTAAACTAAGTGGATTTTCTACGTTTTGCACAATTTTTTTCTCTCTAAAAATATATATGTATATGAACTATATGAAGAACTATGTATATGAACCTCAATGTAAATATACCATATGGGAATTTCAGCGTGCTTTCAAAAAATACTTAAAATACAAAAATAATATTAAAATAAGTTGATTTTCTATTTTGCACAATTTTTTTTCTCTAAAAATATATATGTATATGAACTATATGAAGAACTATGTATATGAACCTCAATGTAAATATACCATATGGGAATTTCAGCGTGCTTTCAAAAAATACTTAAAATACAAAAATAATATTAAACTAAGTGATTTTCTATTTTGCACAATTTTTTTTCTCTAAAAATATATATGTATATGAACTATATGAAGAACTATGTATATGAACCTCAATGTAAATATACCATATGGGAATTTCAGCGTGCTTTCAAAAATACTTAAAATACAAAAATAATATTAAAATAAGTTGATTTTCTATTTTGCATAATTTTTTTCTCTAAAAATATATATGTATATGAACTATATGAAGAACTATGTATATGAACCTCAATGTAAATATACCATATGGGAATTTCAGCGTGCTTTCAAAAAATACTTAAAATACAAAAATAATATTAAAATAAGTTGATTTTCTATTTTGCACAATTTTTTTCTCTAAAAATATATACGTATATGAACTAAAGGAAAAACTATGTATATGAACTGCAATGTAAATATACCTTATGGGTATTTCAGCGTGATTTAAAAAAATGTATTCTTAAAATACAAAAGTAATAATAAAATAAGTGGATTTACTACCTTGCACAATTTTTTTTTCTAGAAATATATATGTATATGAAGAACTATGTATATTAACTGCAATGTAAATATACATTATGGGTATTCCATCGTGTTTCAAAAATACTTAAAATGCAAAAATAATATTAAAATAAGTTGTTTTCCTAACTTGTACAATTTTTTTCTCTAAAAATATGTATGAATTTGAACTACATGAAAAAAAGTATGTGAACTGCAGTGCAAATACCTTATGAGTATTCCAGTATGCTTTCGAAAATAAATTTTACATTTTGACAGTAACGACACATCCTCCAATGTAAAAAAGGAAGACATGTCATATGGTATTGAAAAATGGCAGATTTTTTAAGAAAACACTTTTGTGACAGGCAGTGTCATTTTTTGCATAGAGTAAACAGATGTTAAAAGTACACGTTAATTCATGCTCGAAAAGTTTTCAATTAAGTGTGTTTTTGTGTGAAGTTAAAATAACTTTCCTTTTTACAGTTGGCTAAACGCTTACAGCTGCTGGAATAAAAACATTTGCATGTAGTACACATACAAAGAGAGAGAAAAAAACTTCAATTTAGAACAAAAATAAAAAGCCTGTTATTAAACTTGCTTACGAAATTTTTAAAAAGATTCCTAACTGTTCTTACACACAAAAAACTTTCAAATGGAAAACAATATGTGCTAAGATAAGCTGTGTTGCCATTTTCAACAGCAGCTTTGATTTTATCTGACATACTCTCGTGTTCCTAATTTTTTTTTTCATCCTAGTTAATGAATTCTGTGATTTTGAAACTCACATAAATGAATTTAGTTCTTCTAGTGGTGAAAAAGAAACTGCTTTAATCCATTTATTTTAAAAATAAAAATAAAATACTTGAATACTCAAATGCTTTAAACATAAAACAAATGTATTTCCTTCAATTCTCAATTTTTATCCAATGTTTCAAGAGAAGATTAATCAATTTGTAAGAGCTAAAAGCTTATTTACTTTCCAGAAAATTTGCAACATAAAAGGATTGTCAGTTTAAATTACTATTAGATGAAGCATATAAAGTGCATTTCTTCTTGAGATAATTCTAGCATTCATTTAGTGAGGCTGTGACAATGTAAATAATATTTGCAACAATAGTTTCTGATAAATTTCTATTTAAGGTAAAACTGATTTGTTTATCAACTGTTTTAAATTTGATCTCATTTTATAATGGGAATATCATAGAATTAAATTGAAATAAAGACATTGCTTTTTATCGTTTTTATTTTGTTTTTTTAGAATATTCTTTTAAGATATGATTTCAATTTAATAATTGAATATTAAAAAATAATAACTGATTTTTAAAATCTTATGAAAAAAGTGTTTAACATAACTTTACAAATCATACCAATGTAGAATTCGGATGCAAGCTGTTTTACGATTGTGTTGCTAATGCGTTTTCTTTTTATGAAAAATATCAATACTCATCATCTTACAAAAAATATAATGGATGATTTTGTGTTAGGAAACCAATTTAGATATTTCATTTAAGTTTCCACTTACGAGAAGAGTGAAATAACAAAATCCTAAATAAAAGTAATATGATCAGCAGTTCCACCTTAATCAAAAGAGGCCTGATGGCTAATTAGATAGCTCTCTGTCCTTTGGTACCACAAGCTTTTAGGTTCGATTCTTGGCGGTGGCATGAATGTTTATTTGTGGTGTTAAACTGATATCTCCTTTCTAATTAGTCCAAAGTATGCAAAAAAATGACAGTACAGCAACGAACCAATTCTTGAATTAAAAAATTGTGAATCAAGTTACTTTTATGCAGGACTACTTATTTCATTCCTTTTTTTAAATGGAGTCTTAAATGAAATATCTCTGAACATGGATTAAAAAAGCAAATTGATTCCAAACCACAAATTACTTTGTGGTAACATTTTTAAAGAAAATGCATTAAAAGCAGCGATACGATTAAAAATATAGCACATAATAAAGATTTTAAACATTTTTGGCTTAAGCTATAATAAATAAATTTTTTGTGTGTTTTTAAGTTAAAAAAGCATTTGAACTTTCTCATATTTTTAAACACATTGTGATTTTATATCGGACTTTAATAAAAAAATTTTCTTAATCATGTTAAAAAATTTACTCAATCATATTCCCTAATTTGATGTGAGATTATTTGTTTCTAAAACTGCTAGTATGTTCGCGTAACTAGAGCTGCGTTTAGCTCTATTAAGGATTGCTAGAGCTGCTACAGTTCGACAACACAAATTTAAACTAATATTGGATATGGCAGATCACACCATTGACTTTACCTCCACGAATCCAATGCAATGCAGGTTTATCGTATCCATCCTCGTTTACATTCTGTTAAAGCGTTTTGTACCCGAATCCCCAAGTTTGGCAGGACAGAGAGCTCTATCTACTAGGCCAGGGGTGGTCAACCCGCGGCCCTTATTGAAAATTTTTCTGGTCAGTGAGATTTATCACACTTATACATATATTTTTATATATTATATTTATATTATTGTAAAATATGTTTATTTTATAATGACCAAAGTAGTGAAAGCCAATGTATTAAAAGAATACATTATTTTTGCATATATTCAAAAATTAACTGTCGGAATTATGAGAAATAATTAACTTTGATTTTAAAATAATAAATATTCTTGCGAATATATGAACAGATATTGCCTGTTCTATTTATGAGTTTGCAATGAGAAACAGATATCACAATAGCAAAATAAATATTTTCTAATGATTTAATTTTTTTAAATTTCATTTATATTTTTTATATTTCATTTTTAGTGTTATATATTTCCTTATAGCGTTTGTTTAATAATATTATTATTATATCTATGTTTACATGTAAGAATAAAAGTAAACACAATAATAACAACTCGTTATATTTCAATTTTTCACTCCAAAACTATATATATAATGGGTCTAAATATAATATGAGGATATATAATTTTATATGCGGCCCACGGAGTTAGAATTAGGATGCATTTTCAAAGTGACCCACAAGATCCTTTGGGTTGGCCACCCCTGGTGTAGTATAATCAGTATTCTTCAGTGTGTGTTGAAATGTGTTGTGCTATATCAGCTGGCACTACTTACATTTATATTTTACAATAGCAAATAACGAAATAATAAAGAAACTGTTTTAATGCTATTGCTTTAAAAGTGTTAGAAATCTTAATATATTTTTGCAATAATTTTTATGGCTTTCCGCTGTACAAAAAACAAATGCAATATTTGTTAATAATAAGATTGGAAACAATAACAATAAGTGAATAAAAGAATGAGATAAAATAACTGCAATATAGGGTTAGGCTTCTGTTTTATAGCCATTTAAATCTTGTCTCGTTTACGGTGAAACAGCTCTAGAACGACAGACAGAAATTTATCGAGTCTCTTACGACCAGAAAGTATATTACATCAGAATTCCTCGTAAACCTGACTCTTTATATCTGTTCTTGATTTACAATCTCATGACAATTTTTCTTTCAAATGGGGAATTTCTTCCTATAAAACTCATCTTCAATCGCAGTGGAATTTCTTTACGAATATGTACTTCCCTCAAAGTTATTGCTCCTTTCTGAGCAGACAGTTTTGTAGCCAATAAAATATTCTGGAACACAATTTGTAGAAACTGAACAGAAATTTATTATTTTTTAAAAAATTTTGTTAAAATCAGTAATATTTTTGTGGCTTAGAGGCATTATTCAAATTGATTAAAAATGTTTTAGTGACTAAACTAAATATAATTGAAATACTTAATTTGAATGAAAAATTTGATGATTATATTCTTTTAATTATAATTTGTGTAGATATATTTATTTTTTAAGTGAATTATATTTTACTTAAAAGTTTCATGTGATTAAGTAAATTTTATGCAAATAAGTAATAAGATAAATGCCTCCTTTTATCTGTAAGGTAAATGTTATAGATTTCTTTTACGTGTAAGTAAAATGAAGGAGATGAACTTATTTTGCAAGTAAAATGAAAGTGATGAACTTCTTTTGCAAGTAAAATGAAGTCTATGAGAGTACCAATAACTTTAAGAAGCACTTTTCGCAAATAAAATGAAGGCCTTGCACCCTGTCTTGCCTTTGGATTTCACCAGTAAAACGAAAAGTTTTGAATTTCTCAGAATAATATTTTTAGAAGCATTAATTATAATCAAAGTAAATCAACTGTAAGAAAAATTATTAGCAAAAAAAGGATTGATGCAGTAGTAATTCACGGTCCTTGAAGTAAAAATAAGGTATTCGGTAGATAAGGTGTATTTGTCATAAAAATTTGCCACTGTGAATATTGCTTATTTTAGACTAAATGTATTTGTGATAGAAAAAAAAAGGTTTTTATAATTGTTACAATTATTAAACATTGAATTAATAACAGATACAACTAAAGCTATTGCAACTTATTAAAAACTAATATGCTAGGTCTTATTAGAAATTATAGAAAGTAAAGATATTTTTTTTTAATGACTGATTTTATTCTTATCTTAAATTCCTGTCCTTCTACTACTGCCTAACACAAGTAATAATATCTATAAATAATAATACATATTAAATAATTTATATATGTTGATAAATTTCTTTTGAAAATATATAATTATTTATTTGTATGTTATTTACTTTCCTAAGACAATTTTATTTGAATATATTATACAAAGTACTCAATCTTTTTGAAAAATTTCCTTGAAAAAACTAATAGTCTTACAAGCAAAGGTATTTTCGATAACTAAAAACCTGTTGAAGTTATCATAATTTTATACATAATTACTAATGTAATTATTTTGAAATATTTTAAGATTTAAAATTAAATTATTATCCATTGTAAGAAAACATGCGAATGAATAACGAAAAATTATATAAATAAATGATGAAGAGTAAATTAAATATGAATTTAATAACATGTATGAAGTAGTATTAGTAATGATGTAATTTATTGTGAAATTGTGATTTATGTTTCTTGTTATTATAAATGTTTATATAATTTTCAAATGTTAAAATTGAAAAAAAAAAATACTTGGAATTCATTAAAATAATTATGTAATAACAAGCAATGTTATTTATATGCAATGAGCATATAATTTCTAAAATTTTGAAATCTTTTTTTGCCTTATTGAAATAAAATTTGAGGCTAATTTAGTATTCCTTATGTAAGATGTATTTGAATTAAAGTATTTTCTTGATATATAAGCATATTTAATTACTGTTTAATAATTTTGGTACAAATGTACATTAATGCAGTTAAATAAACCCACAGAATTTACCCATTGCTTTAATGATTAGAACATTCATTAAGAAAAAAAAGTTATATCAATGAAAATTAAAGCTGATTATACAATTAAAAATATAAATAATTATTCAGTGAATTTTTAATATTTTATAGATCTTTTACTTTTTTTTCTGATCTATCTTGTTTAAATGATATTCGATTCTTATTAATATGTAATAAGTAGTTAATTGATAATTTGTAGTTAATTGATATTTACATAACAAAAAGAGTGTTTTAAAAAAATTTACACATAAAATTAAATTACATTGCCACAGAATTTACCCAATACATTAATGATTAGAACAATACATTAAGAAAAAAAATGTTGCATCAATGAAAAATGTATTTGATTAACCAGTGAAAAATATAAATGATTATTCAGAAATTTTTAGATATTATATAGATCTTTAACTTTTCTTGATTTATCTTGTTAAAAAGTTTTTCTCGATTCTTATTAACATATAGTTAATTGATATTTAAATGAAAAAAATATAGTGTTTTAAAAAAGTTTTCTACGATAAAAAAAATTAGATCTTTAACGCATTAATGAAAATTAAACTCAAAACACTTTTTGAATGAGTTACAAATTTTATTCTCTTTCAATTTTTTTTTCAATTTAATCAAATAATGTTTTTTTTATTACTAAAAAAAATCTTTGATTTACTTGTTTCCAGTAATCGAATAAATACATTTAAAACCAGCATAATCTAAAAACGTAAAATTCAAATTTATTTGAGAAGTCTTTTTTTCTTTAAAACAAAACACAGACAGGAAACATGTTCACTAAATTGACTTTTGAATTTTTTTTTGAAGTGTTAATCCTTTAGAATAGACTTTTAAAAATGGTGATGTTTTTCACCGTAAATCTGAGAGTTAATTAAAATATATTTCATGTTGAAACTTTTATCATTTGTTCATTTCATAGTTTTTACTAAGGAAAACAGGATCTAATCTTCCTTGAAATTTTCAATTGAAATCCTTAATCCATTTGTTTTGCCAAAAATATTTTTATTTAAATCGAGTTCTATTTTTATCTTGCTGAAAAACGTTTTCAATTTTCTATTCGAGTGTAAAGTCTACTTTTATTTTTCATGTAACGCGACAAAAAATGAATGTTTACTTAAATTTTATTCTAGATGTGTGGCAACAGTAGAGTATTTGAATGATGCCACTATTAAAAAAAAACAGATGTCATCTCTTTACGTTGTTTTTCTTCATATCTTTCAGTTATAGAAAATACGTTGTACTAGTTTGTATTAAATTTGCCTCTCAATTCTAATATTTCAGTAATCTTAGGCTTTATATGAGAAAAAAAATATTCAAAATGAAAAAAAGCGTTTTATTCATTTTGAATTTAGATAAATTCAACAAATGAAAAAGTATATAAATAGTAAATATAATAAATATTTTTGCATATGTGATCTTTAAGAGTTTTATAATGAAAAAATTATTTAAGACAACCTAACATACCAGTTTTTATAAATTTTTCTCATTCCTCTTTCACAATTTTTCCTGAAATATAGGGGAAAATTTTGACTTCTTTATATTTGGGATTGGGGCCTAAACAATTCAATGTTATTATATTTAAAATGTACTGTTATTTTTCAGAATAAAACTTTTTGTTGATGTTGCAGAAGTTGTTATAGTAAAGGTATGATTTAGTTGACGGAAAATTTTTCAGTTAAAATTATTGCAATTAAAGATACAAAATTGAACATATACATCATAATTCTTGAAATAATTTAAAAGTATTTTTAAAAACCCGACTGATACTATACGAAAATGCTCTCGTAAAAATAACTTTTTTTCTTTATTAACCAATTTAATTTAATGTAAAACTATATATATTTATTTGTCTTTTGTAAACATTAATTTAGATAAATAATTTAATGAGAAATTTTATTATTTATAATAATAATGAATAATACTTCTAGTCTTATATTATGTTATTTAAATTTTCATTAAACGCTCTATACAACAAAATTTCACATGAACGTTATAAATCTTGATATAATTTAAAAATATTTTTAAAAAAACCGACTCATACTATCCGAAAATGATTTCGTAAAAATATTTTTTTTCTTTAATAACCAATTTAATAATATTATATATAACACTATAGATATTTATTTGTTTTTGTAAACATTAATTTGGATAAATAAAACAACGAGAGTTTTTATTATTTATAATAATATTAAATACGTTATGCTTCAATTCCTATTTTATGTTATTAAAATTTTGATGAAATACATTGTACAAAAAAATTGTACGTGTATATCATAAATTTTAAAATAATTTAAAAGTATTTTTAAAAAACAGACTGATACTATCCGAAAAAAGATTTCGTAAAAATATTTTTTTTACTTTACTCATCAATTTAATTTTGTGGAACAGTATATAACACTATGTATATTTATTTGTATTCTGTAAACATTAATTTAGATAAATAATACAATGAGAATTTTTATTATTTATAAGAAAATTGAATAAGTTATGCTTCAATTCCTATATTATGCTATTTAAATTTTCATGAAACGCATTGTAGAACAAAATTGCACATATACGCCATAAATCTTGAAATAATTTAAAAGTAATTTTAAAAATCCGATTGATACTATCTTAAAATGCTTTCATAAAAGTATTTTTTTTTTTAATAACCAATTTAATTTTTTGGAACACTATACATTAACTATATATATATTTATTTGTTTTGTAAATATTAATTTAGATAAATAATACAATGGGAGTTTTCATTATTTATAATAATATTGAATAAGTTATTCTACAATACTTATTTGTTTTTTAAATTTTCATCAAGAGCATTGTACAACAAAATTGCACGTCATAAATGTACGTCATATATATCATAAATCTTGAAAAAATTTAAAAGAATTTTTAAAAAACCGACTCATACTATCCGAAAATGCTTTCGTAAAAATATTTTTTTTCTTTAATAACCAATTTAATTTTGTGGAACACTATATGTATTTGTTTTTTTGTAAACATATGAGAGTGAGAGATATACAATGATAGTGTTTATTATTTATGACAATATTGAATAAGTTATTCTCCAATTCTTATATGTTATTTAAATTTTCATGAAACTCATCCTTTTTACGTTCATTGAAAGTGCTGACTAATGTTGCATTACCACCCAATATCCTTTGAATTACTTAACACAACCTCTCTTTGCTTTTCATTCAATTTATTGCCTGTTTAGTGATAGATTTATGATATGAAAAAGGTGGAGCAGTTAGGAGGCCGGTGTTAGTGAAGATAAATCACACGATGATTATTTTTCTCTCACTCGCTAAATTGGATTTGCAATTTTGTGAAAACAAAGTTACTAACGTGATTTACACCTGTGCTCGTAGATCATGCACTTTGTCATGTGAATGTGGGATGGACGATTAGTTTTTGTGGCGAAACAAATTATCTTTAATACCGAAACAGTAACCTACGCTCTGGTAAATTGGATTAGCCATACATTTTCCAAAAATGATTCAACAGTAAATTATCGTTAAATACACTTCTCATTCGTATTAAAGATAATGCATGGGTCTTGTGAAAAAGGAAAGGTAAAATTAAAGGTAAATTAATGTTTTCGAGAGGATGAAACTTGTTATGAAATTAATAACGTCCCACATTTTGGTATTTTAATATTTGACCCAGAAAATATAATTTCTATAGTCAATACAACTAAAATTATAAGCTTGCATTTTTTTAGTTTATATTTCATTATTTACAAAACTTCAAAGAAATTAAGTATTTTATTAATCTTTTAAAAATAATTTAGATAATTCGATAGTTGCCATCCTACTTATTTATTATATTACATGCATTTTTAACAGTTATAGAATAATATTGTTAGCGCCAATTTTTTATGTGGCAAATAATTGTAAATCATAATAATAATTGTAATAATATAATATAATATAATAATTGCCAATAATTGTAAATCAGGAAACATAATTTATAATGTATTTTAACTCTTTGATTAAATATATTTAAAATATGCCTTGTATTTTGATCTTCAACACCTCCTTGAATTCCAAACATTAAACGTAAATTAATGTTTTTGAAATTATGAAATTTACTTTTAAATTTATAACGTGCCCCATTTTGGTGTTTCAATATTTAATGCAGAAAATGTAATTTCAATTCAATTCAGTTCTATAGAAAATAAAATTAAAATTAAAAGTTTGCATTTTTTAATTAATATTTCATTACATATACGTCTTCAAAGAAATTAAATATTTTAAAGAATTTTTTATAATAATTTAGATAATTTAATTATTGCCTTTATACTTATTTATTATATGCATTTTCAAGAATTTATAGAATAATTTTGCTAATAAAATTGTAGAATAGTTTTTTGTTTTTTTAATGTGGAAGTTTTACTGCGGATAATTGCTGATTTCAGGAAACATAATTTTGAATGACTTTTAGCTCTGTAATAAAATATATTTCAAAATATGCCCTACATTTAAATCTTCAAACATATTTTTAATCTTCAGAACAAAATTATATACATATAGGCATTATATATGATAGATTACAATAATAAAACTTTTCAGCTGAAATGTTATCCAAATTAAAATAAAAATTTCATAATGCATATAAAATAAATGCGCTTAAAATCTTTCAAGTCAAGAAAATCAATTTAATATCATGAGATTAAATTCTTGAAAAAAATGCGTAATAAAGTTATTTAAGTTTGCTATCTCCGCTAGTTAAAATGGGAAATTTGAAACATAGGTTCATGTATATAATAAATATTTGTTAACGTACAATGGTTAGAAAGTTGTGCAATGAATAACTAAAGATTCTTTTAAAAATAGATCACATTTTAATTTGAAATAATATACAATGAAAATAGGAAACAAAGAATTGAAAATTAATTTTGTAAACAATTTGAGATTCAAATTCCATATAAATTTTAAATACTATTTAAACCTCATTTTGTATGCTGCAAATAGAAAAAAATTAACAGAAAAACAAAGTCACAGTCAGAAAAGCTTTAACACATTCAACTTATTTTTACCTATTTCTTTTATTAAAATAAAATAAATCATACCGATTGCAAACCTGGAATTAACTTATAACATAATATTAATTCTTTTTTTAAAAACTTCATGTTTATGAAATTACGTTGCTGAAATTAAATTGTTATGAAATTAAATTGCTTATTTTTGCATTTTATAAATTTTTTTAATGAAGTATATTCCACGATTTTGTAAAGAAACTCTTCAGAAATATTCACAATTTTCTAACATTGAATTTACGACACGTTAAAGATTTATTAAATCTGTTTAAGATCTTATTAATCTTATTAAGGTTTGGTAATCTTATTATGGTTTATTGATATTATTAAAGTTTATTAAATGTAAGATTACATTTTTTGTAAATATATATACAATCAAATAGTTAATATAACAATAATTAAAATGTCAATATGAAACACATAAAGATAATTATTCTTATATTAACTATTTGATTGTGTATGTATTTACAAAAAATGTAATTCGTTAATTGTAGTACATAAGATTAATGTTTAAAATATATTGATTTTGATAAAATAATTGAGATGATAGAAAAATAAATGGATTCATACTTAAAATTTTATTAGTTTATAAAAAATTGGTCATTAAAAATAATTTACTTTTAATTTAAAATGTATTGTGCATAATGATTTACTTAGTTAAATTATAAAAAGTGGTAGTATTCAGTTTATTAAATAATAAT
The DNA here is from genome assembly GCA_021605075.1 of Caerostris darwini. Taxonomy (NCBI): domain Eukaryota; kingdom Metazoa; phylum Arthropoda; class Arachnida; order Araneae; family Araneidae; genus Caerostris; species Caerostris darwini. The sequence continues at coordinate 264,761 of BPLQ01001451.1, read as the reverse complement.
TTACTTTTAATTTAAAATGTTTTATTCATAGTGATTTACTTATTTAAATAGTAAAAAATATTAACATTTAGTTTATTTAATAAATAATTCAAATCTCTAGTTAACGAAATAAAAATAATGCCTTTTTAATAAATTTATATTTTATGGAAAAAATATCATTATTTTAATGTTCCTTCGATTTTTTCTTCAAACGTTTAGAATTTCATTTTGATTCCTGCGGTTATTTCAAAATAAAAGACAGATAAATTATTAAAATTTTTTATCTTAAGCAATTCAAAAGCAATATTCTCAAATACTTTAACTTTAAAAAGAAATATTCTCTACTTAAAACTTATAATAAAAATTATATTGCAATTTTCATAATACGATTATATTTTCATTTTATAATCAATTAGAATAATTTTATATAAATGAAATATTCTCTTTGCTAGAAAATTCTTTTATGCTATGATAAATTCAATAAAATAAAATTTTAATTTAATCGGATATTATTTGAAACATACTTTATTGAATAATTTTATCATTCAAAACAATATATATATATATATATATATTTCCATATTAACTTTAACATCTAACACTAGAATTCAGTTAAAAATATTTATTTAAAAAGTAAAATAAAAAATCCCATATTTTTAATGAAAAATTTTAAAATGAAAAATGTATAAATTAAAATCATTTAATAGGTTTTGTATATGTCATAGAAAAAAATTTATTTGTTAAAGAATATACATTATGTGTCTATTTGCAAATTCATATATGGAACTAATTTTACGCCAATATATTTAGAAAGAAAATCCGTGACTGTAGCCTAGCATTATTTAGTTGCTTAGCAACACAAGGAACAGCACATAATTGATATGAGACCTCAGGGAAAACAGGAGGTCTTTATTTCAACCCGATAGGCGTGACTTAAGGTTATGACAGATTTTACCCGGCCATGAGTGTTGGAACCTCACCACACCTTCGAAACTTCTCAATTTAGACATTCATTTCATTCACCAAAAGATCATTTAGAGCTCATTACTTAGCTCATTTATTAAAAAAATTTTGTCTTTGATAAGAATTCTCCATTCACTAAAAAATTTGCAGGAAATTGAAAAATGGTAAGCAGGTAGATGAAAGGACAAAACAGATTAAATTTGTTGGAAGGTTAAGCTCTTAAAAGGGATGAAGAAGATTTAAATAAATGTTTTATTAATTATTTAGTTAATATAAGTAGTTACATCAAATATAAGGTTTTATAATAATTGAACAGAATAGGATTTGATTGATATTGATATTGATTGATTATATTGATTAATTAATAGATATATTATATTTAATTGATATAATATCACTTATTATAGGTAATACTAAATTCCTTTTTTCAGACTCCTGCATTCTTAATTTATACATTCGCTAATATAAAAAGTGATAATTTAGAGTCAATTATGTAGTTCACTTTTAAAAAAATAGTTTAGAAGAGTCCATGTCCAAATAAAATAACTGTAAATTGATAGTTAAAGTCGTAAAGTAGTTTTGTAAAGCAATTATTTCAAAGTTGGACAACGACTAAATACTGAGTGAATTAAGTGTTATCTGTTTTTTTTTTATTATTTAAGTTTTTTAAGTATTTAGTCAGAATCACGTATTTATTTATCTTCGTAAGAACTTCTGAACTTCAATTTACCCATTCACCAATCTGAAATAATGATAATTTGAAATCAATTACGTAGTTCACATTTTTAAAAATACTTGATAAGAATGTCCTATGTCCAAATAAAATAATTGCGAGATCTAAAAAAAAAAAAAAAAAAAAAAGGTAAGTTGATTGTCAAAGTCGTAAAGCAGCTTTGCAAAATTGGAGAACGTCTAAATAATCAGAGTGAATTAAGAGTTAGCTTTTTTAAAGTATTTAATGAGAATCACGCATTTATCTTTGTAAGAACTTCTGCAACTTCAATTTACACATTTACCAATGTGAAAAAATTATAATTTGGAGTCAATTATGTAGTTCACTTTAAAAAACAAATACTTGATAAGGGTGCTCCATATTTAAATAAAATAATTCTGAGATTTTGAGAAACGGTAAATTGATATTAAAATCATAAAGCAACTTTTTAATGTTGGAGAAGGTCTAAATAATCACAGTGAATTAAGTGTTATCTGTTTTTTAAGTGTTTAGTCAGAATTACGTATTTTCTTCGTAAGAAGTTCTGCAACTTCAATTTACACACTCAAGAATTTGAAAAATTTTAATTAGGAATCCATTATGTAGTTTAGTTTTTAAAAAAATACTTGATAAGAGTTATCCATATCCAAATAAAATAATTGCGAGATTTTGAAAAAAAAAAAAGTAAATTAATAATCAAAGTCGAAAAGCAGTTTTTCAGCGCTATTATTTGTAAGTTGGATAACAAATAATTTGACTGAATTAAGTGTTATCTGTTTTTTTAAAGCATATAGTCAGAATCACATATTGATCTTGAACATAAAAATACAACATTTATACATAAAAACCCCCAAAAATTACTTTAGCAGGCCTTTATCTGCAGTGTCCAATTTATTATGTGTCGAGAATATTATAATCAATATTTAAAAATTTACTGTGTCTAGAAATCAGACAATAAATTCATAAAATGACAATTTTATAAAATTATTAATTTTACATCATATTTCACAATTTTATGATATTATTGATTTTTATTTTATGACATTGATTATATCCATATTATAATATTTATTATTTATATATAAATATATAAAGATAAAAAATAGAAGATTTATTAGATATTGTCATTTATTTTTTCATTTATGATAATTTTATTTGCATACTTTTTTTTTTTTTTGACTTAATATTTCTCGATTACAAAAAAATGTTTGCATTAAAGAGATAGTAACTTTACAAACAAAATCTGTTAATGAGGCATACGATTAATGAAAATGGACACATACACACATACATATTGAAAGATTTTTGAAAAATATTGTCAAAAGTTTGCGTCAATTGAAGTTTTCGTCTTTAATACGTTGGAAAAACTAATTGTATTTTGAAGTAATTTGCTTGGTTTATTATTACAAAATTTGTTTCAGTGTAAAATATGCATAGACAAAGAGTTTAATATAATAATAAAGCTATAATTATTATTTTAACTGTATATTGCAATTTAAAAATATTCTGAATAATAAATCGTTTCAAAATTTGAAGATTCATTATTCAAGACCTTTAAGTAAAGATATTAATTAAAAACAGTATTAATTCTTATAATTAATATATTGTTAATTAATTTTTATTGAAATATTTGATACTTACATTAAGTGTTTTACTTTAAAATAGTCATTAACGATATGATATTCCTAACACAAAATTTCCCTACACTTAAACATTTTATAAGGAGTGTGTACATGTATTACATCATATTTCAGCTCTGAAATTTAAAAAAAAATATTTACGAATAAGTAACTGACCGATGGGTGAAGCTATAAAAGTGATACTTCTGTAATTAATGAGTATATATAAGAATTACTTATATTATGAAACTTGCGTATATTATGGTATTGATGCCGTTAAATAAAACATCATATTTTATTGATTTAATAAAGTCATTTTTTTTTGTATAACTATTTTATATCAAATAAAATATGATTATATAAACACATATAAATGATTTAATAATCTTTAAATTTTCCTGTTATAAAGGTGGAATGAATTGTTTAAGTAGTTAAGATTTTCATGTGTTTTTCTTTCAATAGAAAAAAATATTATAAGCCCTTTATCTTAATGTTACATTTTTCTGAAAACAATAGTGTTTTACGTTTAATTAAAATTATGTAAAATTTTATGTGCTATGTTAATGTAATATTTTATATGCTATATTTTATATTAATTTATACTATATTACTTAATATTTTATATTTATCAATCAACAAATAACTAAAAAAATAATGACTAATGACTTTAATAAGTTAAACAAATACTTGTAATAATTAATACCTAAAGAGATTTTTTTTTATTCGAAATATTTATTGTTAAGACTTAATAATTTTAAAAAAACCAAAATTTCTTTTAAATGTTATCTTTTCCTATTTAAAAGTGCTATTTAATATTTTTAATTTAAATTTATAAAATTTGTATACTCAAATATTATAATTTGTAACAAAACTTATTTATTTATTCTGTTAAAATTCCATATACTTATTTTATATTTGCAGTCATTTTAACCCTGTACTGTATTACCCCTTCTTTTCTAGTTTTTTTAAAAAATTCTCTTACAGATTATTTTTTTTTCTTTTTGTCCTATTTTTTTTTCTGTATTTCCTGTTTCCGAAGCAACACAATGACTGTTACTTTGAATTCATCTGGCTTAGGAACAATTTATTGCTTAGCAACTCACAGAATTAAATGCATTTATTCGCACTGCTTTATCGACACATCATTTATTTGCTTTGTTTCAGTTTTCAACTGTGGTAAAAAAAGTATACTTTTTTTAGGTAAAGTTATTTCGTTGAAGGAAAAAAAAACCGCATTAATTATGAATCCAATCCAATCTATACTCAAAAGACAAGAAACAATAAAAAAATTGTGTTGTTTTTAATGAATAATGACCTATATTTTAAATAGAGATACGTGTTAAGGAATTTTATTAATTGTTAGTGTATACATAAATATAATTTTTAAAAAAAAAATCTGTATATTATTGTTTTTATTTATAAAATATTTAATATAAATTTGTAACCATACTTTCTCCTACACACTGGCTATAACGCCCCCTATGGCATTTAGGAGAATTGGTCAAAAGGCCTTGGTTTGTCGCTCTACGGTCATTTTGTGCAGCTTTAGGCTAACTAGACCGGGACCTACAGTTTAACTTGGATTTCGAAACACTAAACACACATTTATGTCATCGCCAGGATACGAACTTGAAGCCTTTGATACCAAAGGCCAGAGCGCTCACCAATTGGCCATCAAGCTGCTTTCAAGAGTGGAAGTGCAGCGCTATCTCGCTCAGCATTGAGAAATGTTACGTCTCTCACCACCAAGAGGAAATTTATTTAACGCAACTCTGCATAGCAATTGGCCTACAGACTTTTTCCTGGAGAGGAAGTATCTTTCACCTACCCTGCACGTAGTTACTTGAGTATCAGGTTTCGGCTTTATAAAATATTTAATATAAACTTGTAACAGTACTTCCTCCTACACACTGGCAAGAACGCACTCCTCCGTCAATCAGGAGAAATGGGCAGTAGGGGGAATCTCGGAGTCTTTCAAACTTCGTCCATTTTGAGCCCATTTTAGGGTAATTAGACCGGCATCTACACTAGTACACATCCATGCTACTGCCGAGATAAGAACATAAAGCCTGCGATACCAAAGGCCAAAGCGCTAGTCAATTGGCCCTCAGGCCGCTGTCACCCGAGATGAACTGCGAAAATCTCGCTCAACATTGAGAAACATTTAGTTTACAGTCTTTCATCTCCAAGAGAAAATATATTTAACGCAACCCTACGTATCTGGTGGCCTACAGACTAGAAGGCCTACAGACTAGAAGACCTACAGACTGTTGGCCTACAGTCTACCTGGAGAGGAATTATCTTTCGCGTCCCCTGCACGTACCTGAATATTAATTTTCGGCTTAGAAGTAGAATTCCTTCCACGAATCTATAATTACATATCTTTAAATGAATTAAATATTGTATATCTGTAATTGTATGTGTGTGGTGATTGTGTGTGTGTAAATAAATCTCTGAGTTGTCCCACCTGTGCCTCAAGTATCTCAACCCAACTACATCCAGTTAAAAACTGCAAAGTACAAACTATTTATAATCTTATAAATTCTGAATTCATTTATTATTGCCTTACAAAATTATTTTTATCCTAAAATTTTTAAATTTTTAAAAATATTTCTTAATGTTCTGTTCACCAAACAAATTGTCTAATTTTTATAAACTGGTACATTTTCAAAAATTGTTTTAATGAACATAGGTTTTAAATAAATAAATGAAACTATCGTTAACAAAAATTGATCATTTTCTAAATTAGATAACTTTAAATAATAAGCATTAAAGGTAAAAATGTTTTACAGAGACCAGACGCAGTTTTTGATATTTTACTTATTTCTTTTCTTTCCTTAATTAAATACCCAAATTGAAACGTAAGTAGCATTCTTTGCAATTAAATGACATACGCGTTTTATGTCCTGTTTCACTCCATAATATAATCCAAATTTAATTTAAATATTTCTTCATTTTTTTTGAGTGACAAAATTGTTTCTTTTTTCTTCGACAAATGTAATCATAAGGGATTAAAGCAATTAATTAAAATTCATGTTCTTTCTCCTTTGAAAGAATAATTCTTTATTGAAAAAGTATATTTTATTTCATTAATTTTTTTCCCGAAGAATTGTTGAGCTGAGGGTTGTTCTGTTTAATCATGCTTGAAAATGTAAACTGAAACCAAGAAGTAATGAACATCTCTCAAGATGATTTAACTTTTTTGTTTGTTTTTAATTATCTTTGAGCACTCTTTAGTCAATTAGTCAAGAACAATGTGAGAATTGAACATATTTCTTTTGAAGAACATTTATTCAGCCCTTTTCCACCCAAATATTTAAAATAAGTAAAATGTAAATTTAATTGGTTAGCCCAATTTATTTCTTTGAGAATGGAGTTTTAAACATTAAAGTGAAACACAGTTTACTTTAACAAGAACAAAGTTTTTGAAATATTGACAAATACATGACTTAATCGTAGTGATAAATCGCTAAGACTACAGCACGAAAGCAAAAACGCGGCCGGTTTCTAATCCCAACTGCTGATGCATTTTTATAATTTTTGGAAGAATTCGCAGAATAATTTCCAGTTTTTCATGTAATCTACCTTTATAAGCACCTGCGAAGGAAATAGTTCTCTTGTATTGTATTTGTTGTCTTGATTATCAACTAATACAACTAAACACGTCGCCAAATTAGCAATATTTTACACTCATAAATTAAGGATAATTCAGAATCACACAGAAATTGAACTCTAAAATAAAAATTTCCCCTGTAGAATTATCACACACATCTTGAAGAAGAATATGCAAATTACGGGAAACCACTAGATGGCGCGGATAGTACGTCAAAATGACGAGAGTGTAAGAGAGGGTTATATAAGGAATGTTGGCAAAGAAGTAAAATTGTTCACAAACGCTTTAAAAGCCTTTCGGTGCAATAACCGCATAGTTATGGCACAAAGGAAGCATTTGGATGATTTTTCATCTCCAGAGTGTCATCTCCAGGCTTTGACAACGATTCCAAGATGATGGTAATGTGAGTAGATGTTACAGCACAGGTCGCCCCCGAGTTACAACGCTGAATGAGGACCGGTATTTAGCAGTTACTGCCAAAAGAAACATACGGAGCACAGCATCAGACCTGTCTCGTCAGCTCTCTTCAGCTACCGGTACGACAGTTTCAAGGCAGACCGTGTACAGACGCTTAGGGCACATTGGTCTATATGCTCGTAGGCCTGTCAGATGTGTTCTACTTACCACAACTCACTGTCGCCTGCGATTAACCTGGAGTAGAGAGCATGTATTGTGGACACCGCAACAGTGGTCTGGTGTGATGTTTTCCGACGAGTGTAGGTTTAATTTGCAGTCTGATTCTCGTCGGACTTTCATATGGAGAGCGCCAGGTACCCCTTTACCACCAAGAGAACACCATTGAACGACACCGTTACGGTGGTGCAGGATGGCTCGTTTGGGGAGGAATTATTCTTGGTTCCAGAACTGACCTGCATATTCAGACTGTGACGATGACAGGCCACATCTATCGGGATGTCATTCTGGAACAACATGTACATTTGTTTCGGGGCACCATGGGTGGTGAATTTCTGTTTATGGATGACAACGCCCGTCCACACCGTGCAAACATTGTAGACGAATGCCTTCAATTGGAGGATATCACCCGTATGGATTGGCCAGCATACTCACCGGACTTGAATCCAATAGAGCATGTGTGGGATATGCTTGGCCGACGAATTGCAGCCCGTCAACCCCCTCCCACCTGTCAACGGGACTTTGGAGGGCATTGCTGGATGAGTGGTGTAATATTCCCCTAGATCAGATTGATAATTTGATACTCAGCATGCCTAGGCGTTGTAAGGCCTGTATTGCATCGTCCGGGAGACATACTGCATATTGACCATCATACTAACCGTGTTATACTATTTTTTGTAAATAGGTTCTTTTTTTGAAATTTGCTCCAGGGAGTAAAAATCGCAATTTTTATTAATTATGTCAAACATATAGCATCTTTTTTGCTCTTTACCTTTTGTTTAATAAATAGACTTTACAAATAAGACAAATGTGTTTTGCTTCTGTCTTTGTCTGAACTTCATTATTCTTAATTTATGTACATGAGTGTATTTATTGAGCGTACTTTTGTTATGTTTTTACCAATAAAAAATGAAATTATTTTACAATGACTATTGTAAAATGTTTGCATTAATTACAGGGAAATTAGTTATAATATTAAATATGACCACATATTTATAGAAGGTAGAAATTTTGTTTTTTAATTCGTTACAACAAAAAGGATTAATTTTAGTTCCAAGTTATAAAACTTATCTTTTGCTTTATAAAAAAAGTTTTTAATTTAGGTGACACTATTGTAACTTATTTTAAAGTTTAACTTATAAAAAGTTGAAGTTTTGCTAAATAGGGGCGAATGACTAGCTCTGTGGTGATCGACGCCACAGGTTTCGTGTTAGAGACACGATGGCGCCATGGATGCTTGTAGTAGCTATGAATCCTCTTTAAACCGTAGGTTCCGGTTTAATAGCATTGTGCGAGGGCTGACAACCTTACCCAGTAGAAAAAGGAAACATTCCCTGGCTCGAAATTTGCCAGTACGCGGACAGCCTTGGCCCACTGTGCGGCTGTTGTATCAATAAAGGAAAATATTTTAAATAGTTAAAATAAAAATATAGGGAGAAAATTAATCAATTAAAATAAAAGACAAGCTGTACTGTTCGAATGCAAAATATCAAATATATAAGAAGCAATATAAATCTTACTTGCTAATATACAAAACATATTAAAAAATAATAAATAAACATATAACTAGACACATTTAAAGTGATTTCATGACAAAGTATGAAAACGTAATACTATGTACTTCTTTATGCCAATGTATTTAATATAATTAACATGTTTTTTCAATCTTCTTTAACTATTTAAACATGTTTTTTTTATTTATATAATTAAAATATTTAAAAATTTTAAGTTCAACTGATAAGGTCCAGGCCAAAACCACATCCTTTACTATTTCAATTTTTAAAAAAAACCTGTTCAATCTTGTTTCTAAACTGTTCGATTATAACACAATTTAGTGTAAAAAAGAAAATTTCTAGGAAATTGGATGCATTATCTACTGCTGCAATATTTTTATTTTTCTGTTGAATATGCAGATTGTTTTGATAAATGAAATTGAATCTGTGTAATGTAATATATCGATCCTTTTGTAATTTATGAATGATGAAATTGGTTCTTGGAATATCACATTCTGTATTTATTAAACCTCCAAATGAGACCGATACTCAGTCTTTTCACATGACACTCAGTCTTTTCACATGACTAATACAATCTCTATATATTTTTAAATTTTTCGCTGATGAGATATGCTTAGGGTTGTCTGACATTTTCAATTGAAAATAATTTACTTATTTTTAAAATTATCAGTTATAATGCAGATTTTGAATGAACTATATTAAAAGGAAGCAAAAAGAAAAATGTCCTTCAATGATCTGAAATTTCAATACTGTGCCCCAAAGAATAAATAAAGCTTTGTTATTAAAATAATTATTCTTTTAAAATAGAGCTGATTTATCAAAATAAAGCCTTAATGCATAACATAGCAATATTCTATTTTTCAAAACAGACATTTAAAGTATTTTCAAAACAAACATTTAAAGTAGAACCATAAATGTCAAAACCATTTACCATTTAAAATTGTAACTATACTTCCTCTGACACGGTGGCAAGAATGCCCTCTGTGTCGTTCAGGAGAAATGATCAGTTGGAACACAGACTTTCACCCGAAGAGGACATATAGTTGAAAAGTTGGATCCTTGCTCGAAGCGTTAAATTTTTTTTCTTTATTTTAAATTTTGTATTAAATATTGTATGTGCCTAATTGTATGCATGTGGTGTTCGTGCGTGTGTAAATATAAGTGTGGGTTCTGAAACCTGTATCTCAAGTATCTCAACCCAACCACACCCACTACAAAAGAAATAATCGCATTGAGAGAATAACTTTACTGAGTTGCATGTGAAGAACTAATAACAGTCTTTAGCTAAACATAAAATATTCTAATTTAGAGATAGACTTTCAACAGATAAAATAAATATAAGATATCCATTTAATCTAATTTTTGTAGCACAATACTTTAGTGTTTTTGCAAATAGAGTTTATCTCCATTCATGAGCATATGAAGTAGCTTATATGACGGATTTAAGAAATACTGTCAAAAATAAAAATAGTAAATTTATACTAGTACATTTATATAAGTAAATTTATACTGGTATAAAAATAAAATTTCATTATTTTTAATATTTTTGTTAAATAGGGAATTTAAAAGAAAAACAATAATAAAAACTAAAATTATGTATATAAGGGAACTATTGGCCACATTTGTTATTTATAACAAAGTTGAGTTATTGTTGAACAATTCTGATCTAATGCGTCATTAGATTAATTATAGTAACTGCTAAAACGTTCATTTGAAATTTAAGATCTGTTTCAAAAAGACGCTGATTTCAATTGTGTATTTATAGATGAAAAGGAAATCATATAATATGGTGTTATAATATTATTTCTGTAACATTATAAAAACATTTCAGTCTAATTTAAACTTCTTGATATAAAAATATTATGAAATTTACATTTTAGTTTAAACTTCTAACTACTTTGGAAAAAAATATGAAAATCAAGTTTCAAAAAAAAAATTGGAAATGTTATTTTTTACACAATACGGGAAAAATATTAAGATACGTTGTGAAAAGTAGTTAAATAAAAACTAATTTTAAATTAAACAGAAATAGTTAAACTACATTTTTATAATTAGCTTACGTAAGCTGTAAGTACTATATAATGAAGCAATACACTCCAACTGTATTTATTTGCTAAAGGCAATATTTTTAGTGTATTATTTCTATAAATAAATCATGTACAAATATCTTGAAACCCTTAAACTCAAGCTAGAATTTATCACAATTAAAAATATAAATTTAGTTTTGAAAAAAGACATTGAAATGTAATTAAGTAAGGTAGATATAATTGCACTGAATTATCTATAAACGACGAATAAATAATGTATTATTAGTTATGTCCATTATAATTAATCAGAACTTTAAAAAACGCATTAAATTAACATTTTAAATTCCTTTCTATTTGAAACTAAATGAATTTTAGCAAGCCTAGTAAACAGAAATATAAAAATTACTTCATTAGTTAATTTGATAAGTTATTTAACTTTAATAAAACAATTTGCATAAAAGTCACCCTTATTTAACTTTAATTCAATCATAAAATATTATTAATTTATTTAACTAAAATTCGTACAAATAGGAAATTTGTTTATTTTTAGTTTATTTGACATTTAAAAACAAAGTAACAGCGATGAGTTAGATTATGTTTTGAAAGATAATAAATAATTCGCAAGATATTTAAATTAAATTGATATACTAAAATATCATTGTCTTTAAATAATAAACTTGTTAAAGCACATCCTTAACAAGCATAAGTAGCTAAATGGTAATAACTGGGAAAGCATGAAAATTTTATAACATTATATATTTAAATAATCGCTATTTTAATCCCAAAACTATAATTACCATCTTTCCCAAAAATGGCATTAAACCCATTTCAAATATATGCATGAGAAGACTTATTATTAAAATATGTTTAATGCCATTGGTATGCTTTATTTGGTTACAATTTTTGGTATAACTCTGATATTTTGCAGTTTATTTTATTTGAAAAAAATTTAAAAAAAATTATAAGTCTTCATAATGTTGAGCTCTAATAAGCCTTGCATAACTGACCTATCATTACGAAATTATAGTCCTCGCAACTATTTACACGTTCTGAACGCCCTGACTTCAGTCTAATGCAGAAGTAAAATTATCATTTATTACAAATATCTCGTACAAAACATAACGAAATAAGGGAGATGACGCATTTTTTCTCCAACGTACGTTTTAATTCTTTGGTATAAAAAGCTTTAAAAGGAATTATCATGTATTATGGTATAACATATATTTTATTATATTTTATATATCATCTTAAATTGAAAGAAAACCAATGTGTATGGTAAATTTTAAATGAAAGGATTGCTGCTATTTTTTTAATTTATGTATTGTATAAATTATTATACAATTACAATACAACCTGTAATAATTACGTTACATTGAAAAAGGCACATAACTGCATGATTCCTATTATAAATTAATTAAAATAATCCTACGTTTTAAATGGAGCAATTAGACAAGAAAATTTTAATTTATGTAGTATATATATCTAAAATACAGCACACATAAATGGATGCTCATTAAATTTGTATTAAAGTTTCAAATATTTTTTTATAAGCCGTAATTTGAATACGGACTAAGTATTATTAATAATATATAATTAATAGATGTAAACATTTGCATTTAATTCATACAACGTTTAAAATTAATTCATGCAAAACTATTTATTCTAGGCTGTGAATTTTTTTATGAGTATTATATGTGATTTTATACTTACATATGTACCAATGTCTATTGAAAGTTTAATCTATTTATATTAAAATTTATGTATTGAAAATACTTCAGCAAACAATTTTTTCTATATTTTTATGCATTTAGTTAAACCATTATTATTCTATCAAATTTAGAATATATACTGAATTGGACAACTGAAAATTGCACAATATTTGATGATAGATAAAATAAATCCATAAATTTATTAGTTTAAACTTCCTATATAGATAGGTAGAAAGTAGTGATTTAAACTTTTTAATCTTTTGGAAAACATAAAAACATAATTTATAAAATTAAACTACATGATAGAAGCAGTTAACTGCATTTAGAGTTTTAAATTTAAAAGCTGTCTATTATATTCAGAAACAAATTAATCTTACAAGCCCGGTTGCAAACCAAAAAGAGGCTTTTGAATTTCACAATTGTTTTAAGGTACGATAATTACTCCTTTTTTATAATCAACAGCCACTATTTTATGATGGAGAACCAAATGGCAGCACTTTTGAAAGATAATTTTTTCCATTCCCATTCACTCATTAATTTTCCATGTTCTCTTGAATGAAAAGAGCTAAGAATAAAAGGAATTTTAATACATCCCAGAAGCAACCAGCTGAAATCTCATTCAAATTATCTCAATAATCGAATTTTACAAGCCAGATGTTTAGCTGGAGGATTCCTAGTTTCTTAGAGTTATTTGATGATTTGGTGAAATTCTGGTGCAGCTCTCTATATCTTCTGTTATAATTACCAATTTGAATGAAATTTCCCAAATAAGATAATGTCTTCTGCTCTTGATATTTTACATATTAAAATAAATACCCTATTTTTAAAATTAACTCATCCTCATCAGTGGCGCAACAGCCTTATTTATTCTACGCCATGAATTCTTTTATGTGCATTATATATGATTTTAAACTTACATATATAGTAATATATATTGAAAAAGTATAGTTATATGTATATTACAATTTATGTATTGAAAATACTTCAACAAACATTTTCTGCAATTTTTTTATACATTTAATTAAGCCATTATTATTCAATAAAATTTAGAATATGACTAAACTAAACAAGTGGAAATTGCACAATATTTGGTTATAGATAAAATAACCAAATAAATAAATCTGCCTCTGTAAATTTATTAATTTAAACTTATATCTAAATGGATAGAAAATAGTGGTTTATGTTTTCTAATCTTTTGAAAACATTAAAAACACATTTTATAAAATTAAATTACATGGTACAAGTAGCTAACTGCATTTATGATTTAAAACGTGTAAGCTATTCATTATATTCAGAAACAAATTAATCTTACAAGCCCGGTTGCAAACCAAAAAGAGGCTTTTCAGTTTCACAATTGTTTTAAAGAACGATAATTACTCCTTTTTTATAATCAACAGCCAGTGTTTCATGATGGAGTACCAAATAGCAAAACTGCTGCACTTTTGTGAAAAAAATTGTTTTTCCATTCCTATTCATTCACTAATTTTCTATACTCTTTTGAATAAAACGAGCTAAGAATAGGAAGAAAATGATCTGTATTATAACCCAGAGGCAACCAATTGATATCACATTCAAATATTTCCAATAACAGAATTTTACAAGCCAGATGCTTAGCTGCATGTGATTCTTAATTTCGTTAAGTTATTTGATGATTGGTTTTGAGGGAAATTCCGATGCAGCTCTCTATGTTATAATACCAATTGGAATGAAATTTCCCAATTAAAATAATGTCTTCTGTTCTTGATATTTAACATATTAAAATAAACGCCCAAATTATAAAATTAATTCACATGATAAAAATGAAGGAATTAATTGTATTTACAATGTTAAACTTAAAAGCTATCCATTATATCCAGGAACAAATTAAACTTGGAAGCCCGGTCGCAAACAAAAAAGAGGCTTTTTCAGTTTCACAATTGTTTTAAAGAACGATAATTACTCCTCTTTTATAATCAACAGCCAGTGCTTTATGATGGAGAACCAAATAGCAGCACTTTTGAAAGGGAATTTCTTCCATTCTCACTCATTCATTAATTTTCTACGTTCCTTTAAATGAAAAGAGCTAAGAATAGGAGGAAAAGGATCTTTAATACAACCCAGAGGCAACCAACTGAAATCTCATTCAAATTTTCTCAATAATCGAATTTTACTAGGTAGATGCTTAACTAGATACGATTCTTAATTTCTTAGCTTTCTTTGATGATTAGTTCTTCGTGAAATTCCAAAGTAGATATCTATATGTTCTGTTATAATACCAATGTGAATGAAATTTCCAAAATAAAATAATGTTTTTTGCTCTTGATATTTAACATATTAAAATAAACACACAATTTTTAAAAATTAACTCATCGTCATCAACATCAGAGGAGCAACAACCCCATGGTGGGCCAAGGTCATCTGCCTACTGGCAGTTTTCTAGACAGGGTAGGGTTGTCAGCCCTACTCTTTACAGTCATATTAGACCGGGATCTATTGTTTGAAGTAGAATAAATCAAAATTAAGAATTCTCTCTATGACTGATGGCAATAGTCCGGTGTGTAAAAATATAATAATAGGTCAACACAATTTTTCACTTGTTCATTATGAAACAAAGAAACTTTGCATTAACCCTACCCTGTAAACGTTTTTACATGGTAGGGTTGTAAGACCTAGACAGGATACTTCGGTTTAAAGTGGATTCCTTACTACTACACCCCTTCTACCGCCAGAAATCGAACCCGAAATCTGTGGAACAGAGCGCTAGAGCGGTAGTCACTCGGCCATTAGACTCCTCAAATTAATTAACAGGATAAAAATGGTTAATTGTATTTGCGATTTTAAATTTATAAGCTATCCATCAAATTCAGAAACAAATTAATTTTACACTTAGTACCCGGTACCAAATCAAAAAATATTTCAAAATTGTTTTAAAGAACTGTAATTAACTCTTCTTTTATCATCAACATCTAATGTGTCATGATAGAAAACAAATTGGAAAAATTGAAGCAGTTTTAGTAAAAGAATTTTGTTCTTCCCACTCATACGTCCATTTATCATGCTTTCTTAATAGAAAAGAGCTTGGAATAAAGGAAACAACTCTGATATTTCCTAGAGCTATCTAACAAAAACTCATTCAAAGTTGTGATTAATCTAGCTTTAATAGGCCAGATGTTTAACTGGATATTACTATCAATTTTTAGCTTTCTTTCATGCTTTCATGATTGCTATTTGATGAAAATCTGACGCATACCTCTGTATTTTCTGATACAGTAACATTTCCTGAGTTACCTTTAAACACTGCTGGAAATTCAGGTATGTATATATTGCGTTTTTTCAGCAAAAAATGTATAAAATGAAATGGATAAAAAAATATGTAACATTCATTATTTAAAATATTGTATTGTTATTTCTGGTGTACGTTTTGGCACTTTCCTGTTAGACGCCAATTAGTAAAATAAGAAGAAAATAAAATATAAAGAAATAAAAACGTTATTCATTTAACGATATTTAATAGGCCAGATGAATAATTGGATATTATTGTCAATTTCTTAGCGTTCTTTCATGATTGGTTTTTGATGAAAATCTGATGCATATCTCTGTACTTGCTGTTACAGTAACATTTCCTGAGTTACCTTTAAACACTGCTGGAAATTCAGGTATATATATATATATATATATATTAATATATATATATATATATATATATAAATTGGCTTTTTTTTCAGCAAAAAAATTAACAAAGTTTAAAATCTATATATATGTTGAAATGATAAGAAATGTAGCGTTCATTAGTCAATTCTTTCTATTAGCTCACACTCTCTATATATATCTTGTTTAAATTTTCAATCATTAATAAAATGCTTTTTATTCATCCACTCAAGTTCAAATACATTTTTTTGAACTTGTGGAGGATGACACTTGATGTTAATACAGTTTTTTTACAAATATTAATTCAGTAATTAAATTTAATTAATTAATTTTAGTTTTATTTAGATTTAAGTTGCATATATCTACCAATAGATGGCGCCAGATAAACTTAAAAAATGAATGAAAATTATTTATAGAGGACTTTCTGCAATACAGTGAAAAAAAAGTAGGAATTGACTTAATTTTTTTTTATATTACTTGTTTATGATAGTGTAATGTTATTTCTGGAGTATATTTTGGCACTTTCCTGTTAGACGCCAATTAGTTCCGCCAACATGAAACAAATGGATCCAAAACAAAAAAAATCCATACATTTTTCGTTTTGGGGATACCCCAGCAAAATAGCGATATAAATACTTCAGAATGTAAAACAGCTCTTTTTAATAAAAGGAGTAACACATTTCCTTTAAAATTAATTATTTTCATAAATATAAAGAAACAAAAACGTAAAATATGAAGAAAATAAAATGTAAGGAAACAAAAACTTACTTTATTTAGCGATATTTGGCTGCATTTCACTTGGCTAACGAAAAAATTCAATACGTTTTGAGAGACATGCGATTCTATATAAAAACCCGCAATCTTATTTGATTTAAAACAAGTAATGTAAAAAAATGTTTTTTTAAGTCAATTCCTTCTTTTTTTTTCACTATATTGCAGAAAGTCCTTTATAAATAATTTTCAGTCATTTAAGTTTATCTGGCGCCATCTATTGGTAGATATATGCAACTTAAATCTAAAAAAAAAAACTAAAATTAATTAATTAAATTTAATTAATGAATCAATATTTGAAAAAACTCTATTAACATCAAGTGTCATCCACTACAAGTTGAAACATAATGTATTTTAATTTTGAGTGGATGAATAAAAAATATTTTGTTAACGATTGAAAATCTGAACAAGATATATATAGGGAGAATATACGGTACATATAATACTAATAATTATAATATATATATACACTGAAGTGACAAAAGTCATGGGATAGCAATATACAAATTTTCAGATGGCAGTAGCATCGCGTAGAACAGGTATAAATGCGCAGTGCTTTCGCAGAGCTTTCATTTCTGTTGAAGTTATTCATGTGAAGAGGTTTTGAAGTGATGATGACCGCACGACGGGAATTAACAGACTTTGAACGCGGAATGTTAGTTGGAGCTAGACGCATGGGCCATGCCATTTCGGAAATCGTTAGGGAATTCAACATTCCCAGATCCACTGTGTCAAGAGTGTGCCGAGAGTATGAAATTTCAGGCATAACATCCCACCATGGACAGTGCAGTGGTCGACCGCCTGCACTTAACGACCGAGACCGGCGACGTCTGCAAAGAGTCGTAAAGTCTAACAGACAAGCAACACTGCGTCAAATAACCGCAGAAATCAATGTGGGACGTACAAGGGACTTGTCTGTTAGAACTGTGCGGAGAAATTTGGCTTTCTTGGGCTATTCCAGCAGAAGACCGACTCGAGTGCCTTTACTGACAGAACGACATCGCTTGCAGCGACTCTCGTGGGCACGTGAGCATATCGTTTGGTCCCTGGATGAATGGAAACCGTGGCCTGGTTCGATGAGTCACGATTTCAGTTGGTAAGAGCTGATGGTAGGGTTCGAGTGTGGCGCAGACCCCACGAAGCCATGGACCCAAACTGTCAGCAAGGCACTGTTCAAGCTGGTGGTGGCTCCGTAATGGTATGGACTGTTTTTTCATGGCATGGACTTGGTCCTCTGGTGCGACTGGACCGAACATTGACTGGAAATGCTTATGTTCAGCTACTTGGAGATCACTTGCAGCCATTCATGGACTTCATGTACCCAAACAACGATGGGATTTTTATGGATGACAATGCGCCATGTCACCGGGCCACAACTGTTTGCGATTGGTTTGAAGAACATTCTGGACAATTCCAACGAATGATCTGGCCACCTAGACCGCCCGACATGAATCCCATTGAGCATTTATGGGACATCATCGAGAGGTCTGTTCGTGCCCAAAATCCTGCACCATCAACGCTTTCTCAATTATGGACGTCTATCGAGACAGCATGGCTCAATATTCCTGCAGAAGACTTCCAACGACTTGTTGAGTCCATGCCACGTCGAGTTGCTGCACTTCGCCGGGCGAAAGGAGGGCCGACACGATATTAAGAGGTATCCCATGACTTTTGTCACTTCAGTGTATATTAATTTTTAAACTTATGTATTTATTCTTTATTTGTAAAATATATAAAACAGAAAATGCTATTTTTAAATATTTTATACGGGAATATTTCATGTATTTTTATATATATATATAAATGCACATGAAATATTCCCGCATAAAATTATTAAATTTTTTATACGGGAATATTTCATGCATTTATTTATATATATATATAAATGCATGAAATATTCCCGTATAAAAAATTTAAAAATAGCATTTTCTGTTTTATATATTTTACAAATAAAGAATAATTACATAAGTTTAAAAATTAATTTCTATGTTAAAAAATATTTAATTGCTTTTACTGTTTTAAACTCATAAGTTATTTTTCATATTCAGAAACAATTTCATCTTACCCACGATGCCCGATTCCAATTTGAAATATGTTTTATCAAATCAAAATTGTTTTAAATGACGACAATTACCTTTTCTTTTATCTTCATTATCATTTTACGATAGAAAACCAATTAGTAAAACTTAAGTACTTTTAAATGAAATCTTTTTTGTTTCCACTCACACTTGGGTTCATCAATTCGTCATGCTCTCTTGAATGAAAAGAGCTAAGATTGGAAGAACATTTAATATTTCCCAGAGCCAACCGAACTGAAATTTCATTCAAATTTCCTCGCTAATCGAACTTTAATTGGCCAGATGTTTAGCGGGATGCGACTCTCAATTTCCGAGTTCTCCTTGATAATTGGTTCTTGGTGAAAATCGGACGTGGGTCTCTGTATCTTTTGCTACATTACAAATTCGGATGAAACTGAATTAACTTTAAAGCACTGTCGGAAATTCTTATATACTAGATAGAAGAAGTATACGTGAGTGTCTTTGAGGTAATTAACAGGAAATCAGTTTTCGTAACATTTAATTTTATTCAAAGGAAGTAGCTTTTTTTTTTTTTGTTAAAATGAAATCCAGTTTTTGATTATCTTTTCCTGTCCTTAATATTTGAAGCACAATACATTTTTTGTTTCATGAGTAAATACGAGTTGAATAGGACTTTATTTTTTAAGTGTTAATTTCGATATATAAATTTCTGAAAAAAATTATTTGTTAAAAATATTGAAAATATTTATTAACATGAAAATTTATTATTTATTTCATTTTTTATTGAAACTCCTTTAATTAAAAACAAGTTCTTTGTTATGTAATAACTTTTAATGTCATTAATTTAGCATCATGTTCGTTATTAATCAAATGTTGATTGATTTAGGTAAAATAATTATAAACAAATACCAATTTTATAATTTAGAAAATCAGCTTTTTTTAAATGGGTTTTACTTGTTCTAAAAAAATTATTACTTTTTTTACTTATTCAGCTTTTGTAATTTTTTTGCAAAAGATTCGTTAAGTTTAGTATTCAATATATACATAAAAAAATATATGTATTATCCTTTGTAGAGTATCATAATATTTAGAGTGGAACTGTAAAAAAATATTATTATAATTTATAATTCAAAATTACAGAAATGAAAGAAATTTGTGAGAATAAAGCGTTACGTTTTAAAGGAATGAAGAATCAATTTTATATTTTGCAATAAAGTTCTATAAGGGTAACTTAAAGAAGAATAAATGTAATATTAAATTTTGTCACCAGACTGTTTCTTTTGATAATTTTAAAATATTTTACTTAGGAATTGGTATATATTTATTTCAAAATTATTATTAATTTATTCTGTTAAAAAAATAATTAATTCTATTATCTAATTATTAATTAAAACAATAATTAATTTAATTAATTTAATAACTTAATTAATTTAATCAAGTCAACAAACACAAATAATGCTTTTCAATGTGTAAAAAATAACAGATATTGTTACATGAATATGTATAGCTATTTTTTCAAAAAGCATATTTCCTTTCCTTCCTTTTAACACACACACACACACACACACACATACACACACACACATATATATATATATGTGTGAGTGTGTATATGTATGTATATGTATAATTATCTATCTTTGTATATATATGATGTGAAAATAAAGTGCTACTTTTGCAAGAGATTTCAATTAAAATTCTGATAAAATAATTTTAAAATTGTTACACCATATTGCTTGCTACAAAATTCTAAATATCCACAAAAAAATTAGATTAAGTTTTCATTTAAAGAATACCACGTTTACTAAAAATAATAATATTATTTAACACTTTTAAGTAATGGAAAAGCGGTCAAACTACTGTTAGAGTTTTGAAATACGGCATGCATTAACGGAGGACATTGCTTTCATCATGGACTTGTATGTGAGATCTGAGAAACTTTAATTTAACTAGATAAACATTACGTGTGACATTAAAGTAACTTTTGAAGAAAATCCATATATATATATATACTCTTAAAACCCTTATATAGTGTGCATATAAGATTAACTATTGGAGAAATAATCTGTATGCACACTAGAACTATTTAGTTTCGAAAACATTAAGATCTTGTTATCACAGACCTCGAAAGTAGTAATGAAATTCCGTTCTGCATAACAATTCCACAAATTCCATTCTGGCATAATTTATATGAAGCAGCAAGATTTAATAGTAGAAATGAAGGAATTAAAAAAAGAATATCTATTATTTTAATGAAAGAAGGCCAAAACACTACATTATCTTACAAAATAAAATAAAATAAAAATATAAAAAAACCTGAAAAAAAAAGCCCCAACAAATTTTAATTTTTTGAGTGCAAACACGCTATTTTCACTTGACTATCATGATTATTTGAAAGTCCATGATTTTATGCCGCAAACAATTAAATCTAATAAAATTATAGTAATAATTAAAGTACTTTTATTGTATAATAGCCCACGATGTGTTTTAATAATTAAGTAAATGTTAATCATTGTGTTATTTCAATAAAAATCAGTAGCCATTGGACCTTGAAATCAAGATGGAGATGCTACTTATGATAATATAAAAACTCTCACAAGTTTTATTGTTACAGGAATATTAGAAATACAAGCGAAAATTGTAAAATAGTCTCTAGTATTTATAAATTATGCTATGCAGTGCTGTATGTAATCACTATTCTAGTAAATTCAATTAAATACGTGAAATTTTTGTATTAGTTCAATAAAGATCAATAGTTATTGGAAGTTGTAATCAAGCTGCAGATGCTACTTGTAATATAAAAACTCTCACAAGTTCTATTGCTGCAGGAATATTAGAAATACAAGTGAGAATTGTAAAATAGTTTCAGGTTTTAATAAATTAAGCTATGTACAGCATGCAATCAGTATTCTAGTAAATTCCATTTTCTAGCCATTTTGAAATTTTCTTGTGTATTATTTCAATAAAGATCAATAGCCATTGGACGTTGTAATCAAGATGCAGATACTACTTATGATAATATAAAAACTTTCACTAAGTTTTATTGTATTTATTAAAAAAAACAAGCGAAAATTATAAAATAGTCCCATGTTTTTACAAATTAAGCTATGCACAGTATGCAATCAGTATTCTACTGAATTCAATTAAATACTTATTTCTTGTGTAATATTTCAATAAAGATCTATAGTCATTGGACGTTAGATTTTACTTAGGATTATATAAAAACTCTCACAAGTTCTATTACTGCAGGAATATTAGAAACACATTTTGTAAAACTGTACCAGGTGTTTATTAATTAAGCTATTAAATTAAATTGTACAGCATTTAATCAATTAAAAATATAAAAAAAATTATGTTTTGGGAAGATATGAAATCACAACTGAATTTTATTTCAATACATTTTTTGCCAACTTCCTTTTAAGAAATTCATCAGATTTCATATATTCATTTCAATATTTTCATTACATTAATTAAACTTTAGTACTTATCTTTGGCATTCGCATTTTTATTATTCTTGCACAATTAGATAACATACGAGTAAATGATACTTCACAATCCGTTACTTTATTGGGTTTAAAAGAACATATCGTTAGAAATAATCGATGACATGAAACAAGATGGAGAGTAAAATTCAATTCTCAAATTCTCTTCCGTATTCCTTGAATAATCATAAATGGCTCTGGGAGACATTCTAATACTAATTACCGAGACAATTCTCTATTAAGAATGGTAAGTAGAAGAGCGATGATCTTCTCCAGAATCATTCCATGTGAATGGAAAGGGAGATTATCATGGCTCTGAAGCCCAATTCAGAATTCTAATCCGACCTATTTGCAAAATTAGTTGTCATCTTGGGACGCATTGGGTCGGCCACTAAGATTCACTCTTCTTAGTCGACGAATCTCTAAATTGCATTTGCTGGCGTCTATTATTTCTTAAGTAATAGGAAATTTCAGAGATAATTTTTGCTTTCAGTGAGCCAGTTAATAAATGCAAGTACACGATTTTGGAAGAAGTTTGTTTTATTTCTGATCCAAAAGGGTCGCCATGAATATAAATGTCGAGGAGAACATTCGTTGCAAAATTTATGGGTAATTAATCTTAATTATATTTTGTTCTTTTTTAGTTCTTTAATAAGAAAGAATTTAATTTTGTTGGCGATAATTATAAAAGTTTTAAAAATATAAAAATAAAATACAATTTTTACAACTTGTTAAATTTATTAAAATGGATATTTATCTTAACATTTTTAATTCATTTAGTTATATTATTATTTTGCTATCTTTCACTAAGATACGCTAACTTATGATTTACTTTTGACATCGCTTCTTTCGAAATTAATAATAAGTGAACTATTATATCATTTTATATTAATTAATATTGTCATCTTATTTGTATAGTGTTTTATTTATGTGCCTAAGACATGTGAATTGTTTTTAAAACTGTCACAAGTAGTTTTCATTTTAATATATAAATGTATTAGAATTCTTCAAATGTTATTATGATTATATTTAATTTAAATACAGTAAAGCAGAAAAAACAATACATAGAAAAATGTTATTGACAACCTATTAATAAATTATTCTAATCTAATTCTCAAGTTATTAGAATTTTGTTTTGATTTTTAGAAAATTGCATAATTTATTGAGTTGAATTTCCAGGAATTAAAAAAATTATTAGATCACATTCCATGAATATGATTTTACATTTTTATAAAACTAACGAAATTAATATCTTAATTATGTTATTAACAAATATAATTATGAATTTATATCACGTAAGTTTATATTAGCTATGTAATATTATTTAATTTTTTCGAATAATTAATAATTATGTAAATGTAATAACTATACATACATATATAAAATTTAAATTAACTTTATAATACTATATATATATATATATATATATATATATTTATATATAATTCAAATTAAATTTATAGTTATATATAAAAATTTGTAATATATTTTAATTAAACAGCAAAGCAAATTCCACCTAAACGCAGACGCTAAAAAAAAAAGCTTTGGCATCGTTAAATTATTTGCTGTTTTAGTTAAGTTATTTGATAAGTCATAAAAAATCCTTGTGAATTTGTATGAATAAAAGTATAATTCATTTCATCTTGCTTTTTTTTGTACACGTAAAATATATTTTATTAAATTTCTAATTCTAAAATATGTATAACTATATAAACTCTATATAAAATAGAATATATATATATAGAATTATATATTGCAATTACTAACAGGCTAAAAAATATTAAACGTTAATGCTATTGATTAATACATTAAATTGCTTAGTGCTATTAAATTAATGGCGATATTTTTCTCCTTTCGGTGAATGAATGTGATTTATTTGATTCGTCAAATGTCCATTGCAAAACAAAAATGAAAGTACATGAGAAAACGCAATAAACTGCTATAGATTTTATTATTGTTTCAATTATATACATTTTATAATTACTATTTTGATGATTAATTACTATTAGTAAATAATAAGTAACATAATATTAATGTCTATGTGTATTCCAATTAAAATCTATTATATTTATTTGGCCAAGTTTTTCGGCTGTATTCAAGACAATATTTATTGATTGCATTCTATTCATTAATTAGTTTACTGCGAATGAGAAAATATATTTTAAGAACAAATGTTTAATTTATACTCATACGTTCATGAAAACATTAATGCTTATGAAAAGAGACCGAAAAACTACAACGCATTAAGCAAAATTATTATTCCCATTCATTTACGGTTTCACTAACATAAAATTAGTTCTTTTTCACTGGCAGAAAATTTCAATTTTACGCATTTCCGCTGTTTTCGAAAAAAAAAGTAATTTTAAATATGAAATACATTAGGAAATGACAAAAGGTTGATGGCTAACCACGCTCCAACTAATCACCTTTCGAAAATGATCTACTGTTTTCCAGCCTCTCACAAATGGCTTATTCAATTTACCGCCTTCGCGAAAACAGCAAATGTGTTTTTAATGGTACTGGATCTTATTTCTTTAATAAAGTCTCCTGCAAATGCATTGGTTCAGAGAAAAATAAAAAATCCCCAAAGGATACTTTATGGCATCCAGTAACAGATGAAAACAACTTTAGGGAAAAGCATGGTATCTTTGATCCCAATAAATATTCTACCACACAGACTAGTACACCATTTTTTTTTAGCGTAAGAGCCAGCAACAAGGGGAATCGAAAAGAATGGTAAGACCATAACAAATCATAACGATACACTTTCTATATACTCTTGTAAATGAATATAGTAAAAATAATCTAATCTTTATGGCATTGTGGTTTTTCTTTGTCTTAAACGTAATATAAGAGGGCTTATTCCCTTTCGGCCATCTAAACCTTAGAGTTAAAAAATGGATTTTCCTCGGCTGAAGAATAGATTTTCAAGTCATCTATAGTGGACTGTGGACGTGACATGGGACATAGATGGGACATTTTTATTGTATTAATGTCTCCGAGATGCGTATTGTGCAGAATTTTTACGAAGGACTAGGAATACACTTCGACCTAACGTGAGTCCTCGGCATATCGGTACGTGATTGAATAAATATTTCCGATGAAAAAGGAGGGACATTTTTTTTCTGGAAGGGGATGTCGCATTTGCTTGGGTCAGCAAATCTTGATGGGGATCATACATCATAAAAATAGGAGGATTTATATAAAAGGGTGTAGGTCACAAAGTTACTTAAAAATTTACTCTTAATAAAATTAGTATATTTATTTAACAAAGGTATTTCAGTGTTAAAGTTTTCTGTTGTCAGCAAAATAAAGAAGGGAATAAATTGAAGAAAATTTAATCTTATTCTGTTGACAATAGCTCAACCTCTGTTTTTTTTAATCATACGAGTATATAGAAATAATTTTTTTCATTCGTATAAATAATCATATTATTAACAATAAAAATTAATTTTCTTCACATTATTTAAAATAGAAGTTTTATTTTTTGATAGTATTCATTAAAAATACATTATACGTCTCTCTGTCACAGAAATACTCACATATTGTTTATAGTTCTATATATTAAATTGATTACTATTGCACAGTAAATGATTGTCATTGTTATAGTTGTATTAAATTTATATTTTCAAATTAAAAAAAATTATTTACCGAAATAATCTTCAGGCAGAAAATGAGGAGAAAATTCATAAATATTTTAATAAACGTTTTTTTGACACTTTCTTAAAGAATGTTAATGTTATTTTTTTATTTCTTGAAATTAAAATGTAGCCATCAATTTAAAATGATTATTTATAAAGATCACATAATAATTAAAAATGGTAAAAATAAAAATATTAATTTTAAATTGAAATTTAAAATGAAACAATAAATATAAAAATTTTGTCCAGGAGAAAACTGATTTATATTTTGTATTGAGAATGGCCGTTGGTAAATTTCGAATTGAGTATTATCTGCCCGAAACCCTACAAAAAGGTAAATCTGAAAACTCCATGTTTGGGTTGAAAGAGGTGAAATGAATTTATAGGTCAGAAAAACTAGCCTTTGAGTTCGAAGAAAAAGTGGATCGTTTGCTAATTGGGATAGTAAAATTCGAATGTAATTAATAAGACTTAATTTTTATAATAATTATTGATTAAATTATTATATATATGTATATATATATATATATATAGAATCAATGAGGTTATTAATGAGGGACTTGTGTATTCTTTCCTACACCTGTAGAACAGAACTTTCCAACTACTGAATAGTTTCAGGAGGATGATAAGTGATTAGCAAACCTTCTCCTTAGAATGTCCCAAAGATGTTCTATCGGATTCATGACTAGGGAATATGCTGTCCCATCCGTTCAAAGGATTCCTTCGTCGAATAGGATATTGTCAACTAGCTGAGCTCGATGGGGCTTGTCATTACCATCCATGAGAATGAATGCCTCCCTGACTGCTGCGGCCTAGAAGACTAGAATATATCTGATGATCTCATTCCTATATCTCTAAGCCTTTAGTGCTCCATTCCTAATAATGCGCTAGTCGATATGGCCATTGATAGAAATGCTCCGATTCAACCAAATCGGACACTTTTATGCACAAATACAGGAGTATTCCGTTTACCAAGTTCTTTCCAGATGATAATCCACCTATTGTTAGGTTGCACACAGGTTGTCAGGTTGTGCGAGAGTACGTGAAGAGCATGTTGCTCTACTCATCACGCACTCACTTATGAGATGCTCCTGTGCCCACTTTCCGCAGGCAACACGGTGCTCATACGTCAGCGAAAGCTAAACCATAGGTCTACGAGCATACAAACGTACATGGTTGAGTGTGTTTCATCTAGGTGGAAACTCTGGTACCAGTAGCCCTCTGAAAATGCAGTTGCAAGAAAATGCCATTCATAGTGTGGTTTCTTCTGGCCGTTGTTAAATGTCGATCTTCATTTTTTGTTGGTGCACGCATACGATCTTCTCTCGATATTTGACAAACATTTCCAGTTTCCATAAACCGATTCTATGTTTTGGAAAGGAAACTTTGAGAAATTTCTAACTCTTCTGATGCAGACCCGCCTCTAAACGACCGATATTCTCTCCGGGCTACCGATTCAACTAAGTTTTTTTGTTTAGACATCGTAATCATTGTTACAAAATATTAAGTGCGTATAAATTTTTTTAAATTTTCTCCTATGGAAGGAATGTTAGAAGTCGCTTTTAACTCCTTTTATAAAACACATAGTTTTGATATCACAGACAAATTTGCATATTTCCAACTTTGTAAACGTTATAATTTTCCTTTTTAACCTTTTTTATTTTATGATGGTTATTTCATACAGAACTTAAAATATCCCCTTGAGCAATATATATATATAAATGATGAAAATACAGTTTTAACTTAAAATTCAACTGAAATAATAAATTAAAATAATTGAAATTAATGAAAAAAAGGCTCAAAGTGGGCCAGTATTTTATCAATTGAGGAAGTTATATCTGAAAACTAACAAAAAGTAGATTCGAAATTTTTGGGTTTCAGCAAAGATGTCAAAGATATATATTTTTGCAAGAAAGTTCATTTGTTAAATTTATAGAGGGAGCTAAGAGAATAAAGTTTTAAATTTGTAAGCTGATTTCTCCAGAGTTTGTTGTTTGTTAACTGCTATAGCAATTGTGGATGTAATACAATAAAAATTATTTCTTAGGAGTACACATAAAAAGTCTTATTTAAAGTAGTCTTTTAAGTTTGAAAAATAAAACTTAAAAATCATTTAAAAGATAATTTTAACTTTTACAGAAGCACTTAATTCAAGCAGCAATAGAAATTTAAAATTAGGCTTATAGTAAACTGATATTTCTCAAATTAAGTTAGATTTGACTGAGACTCTACGTTATACGTTTTTTGCAAGAAATAACAAATCTATTCATTAGATTAGCATATTAAATGGAAAGGCAAGAAATCCTTTTCACTGGATTTAAATTTGTGATTTTTCTAATCTTTCCGTAATTTGCTATTGCAAAGTATAAATGTAAGTAGTAGCAGATGATGTAGCTCAAACCATTTCAAGAGATAAGATACTGAATAATATTGATTATTCTACAAAGTTGTACTAAAAATTATAATAAGAAGCCAGAAATTCAGAAGATAATAATACGAATATAAGAAGCCAGAAATTCAGAGATAATAAGAAGAATATAAGAATCCAGAAATTCAGAAGATAATAATAAGAATATAAGAAGCCAGATTATTTACAGGAAATAATAAGAAGAAGAATAATAATAAGAAAGAAGCCAGATTATTACAGGAAATAACAAGAATATAAAAGCCAGAAGATAATAATAAGAATATAAGAAGCCCGATTATTTACAGGAGATAATAACAAGAATATAAGAATCCAGAAATTCAGAAGATAATAATAAGAATATAAGAAGCCAGATTTTTTACAGAAGATAATAACAAGAATATAAGAATCCAGAAATTCAGAAGATATAAGAAGCCAGATTATTTACAGAAGATATTAATATGAATATAAGAAGACAGATTTTTTACAGAAGATAAAAAGAAGAATATAAGAAGCCAGATATTTAAATTTTTTTGAAAACAATAAAACCAATTAAATTGAAATACAAAACAATTATTAAAAATAATATATTTTAATATATATCTTATATTTTATGTTATTATATGAAAAAATATGCAAAAAAAAAAAGTATTTTATAAATAATTTTTATAAGATATCAAAAAATGCAAATATGTTTCGAAGCGATTAAGTTCTTCAAAAAAAACAACAACAAATAAATAAATCATATTTTTCTCCTTTTAAGAAATATTCATTTAGCAAACTCCATGTATTTCGTACCTATCGCTTTTGGAAAAGAAATTGAAATCTCACAGGAATTAAATTTTTTTCTTTAGAAATATTCGAAACTCAAATGTATATTCCTTGAGCATCATTAAAATTACTTTATTCAATAACTCGGCTCCGAAATTAGGTTTTCTGCGCTACATTTAAATTGCTTATGAATTTATTTAAATAATATCAGACATGTTTTTGATTTTTACTCGTAACATAAAAATAACTTTTGGCATTAAATTTCAAATCTTTTATCGTCATATAAAAACATGTTTTTAAAGTTATTTAGTGAGTCGAATAATTTATGAGGTAGATAAAAATTTATTTTCCTGTTAAACTTTAAAGTTAATGGACCGAGTAAATAAATATTTTATCGAGATTGCAAAAATATATATTAAAAAAACTTAAAAAAAGTTTTTTTTTCATGACATAAAATGTATAAAACGTAACAATTAATGACATTTATAAAATCCCAAAAGTCAACTTTTCAATTTATTACTAACAGTAAATTTTGATATATATACTAGATTTATAAGAATATAAAATAATAATAAACAAACATTTGAACACATTAAATATTACTCATATTATGCTGGGTTGCCAACTAAATCATTGTGGATTTTAAGTAAGAAGGAAAGTTCAAAATTTTTGCTTAAAGATATAACTTTATTCAATTAGGTATTGTAACTTTTTTGATGACCTTTTGCCAGTCAGTTTTCAGGCAGTGTCATAATGCCATGTTCATAAAGCTTCAAATTTTTGCCAGCAAAAAACTGAATTAAATGTGATTTTACATCAACAGTGTCATTAAAAATTTTACCATTGAAGGAGTTCTGCATGCAACGAAATAAATGGTAATCCGAAGGCGCAAGGTTAGGGTTATATGGTGGATGTGGCAATACTCCTCAACCTAGATCAAATAATTTTTGGCGAGTGACCAAAGATGTGTCGGTCTTTGCATTATCATGCTGGAAAACAACATCTTTAGAATTTGCCAATTTTGGCCGTTT
The DNA here is from genome assembly GCA_021605075.1 of Caerostris darwini. Classification (NCBI taxonomy): domain Eukaryota; kingdom Metazoa; phylum Arthropoda; class Arachnida; order Araneae; family Araneidae; genus Caerostris; species Caerostris darwini. The sequence continues at coordinate 234,226 of BPLQ01001451.1, read as the reverse complement.
TTCTTGAACTGCATTGCTCAGTTTGGCGAGTTGTCAAACGTACACGTTTGAATGAATCGTTTATTTCCTTGGTAAAAGTTCAAAGTGCAGATTTCCTTTATAATCCCACCAAACTGACAGCATAATCTTTTTTGGGTGAATCTCAACTTTTGGTGTTGCCTGGACTGGTTCATCTTGCATCATACACATTCGTGTATGATGCAAGATTTATGCAAGACAAGGCTTTTCCTATTAACATCGCTATAAACTATCCACTTTTCGTCGCCAGTTATCATTCGCTTCAGAAATAGATAAATTTCTTGCGTTTCAAAAGCGAATCGCAGATGCTAATGTATTTGCCTCATATGAATTTCCTTAAGCTGATGAGAGATCCATAAATCGAGTTTTTTGATATAGCCTAACTGTTTTAAATTTTTTAATGCATGCATGCGATACATAGATTTCTTATTATTTAATATTGATCAATATTGAAAACATTATAAATTTAATTCATCTTTTTATAAATATAAGTAAAGTATTTCATTTTTGTAAAAAATCAAAGATTAACAAGGCTATTTCATAAAATTTATAGATGTATGCAAGACAAGGCTTTTCCTATTAACATCGCTATAAACTATCCACTTTTCGTCGCCAGTTATCATTCGCTTCAGAAATAGATAAATTTCTTGCGTTTCAAAAGCGAATCGCAGATGCTAATGTATTTGCCTCATATGAATTTCCTTAAGCTGATGAGAGATCCATAAATCGAGTTTTTTGATATAGCCTAACTGTTTTAAATTTTTTAATGCATGCATGCGATACATAGATTTCTTATTATTTAATATTGATCAATATTGAAAACATTATAAATTTAATTCATCTTTTTATAAATATAAGTAAAGTATTTCATTTTTGTAAAAAATCAAAGATTAACAAGGCTATTTCATAAAATTTATAGATGTATGCAAGACAAGGCTTTTCCTATTAACATCGCTATAAACTATCCACTTTTCGTCGCCAGTTATCATTCGCTTCAGAAATAGATAAATTTCTTGCGTTTCAAAAGCGAATCGCAGATGCTAATGTATTTGCCTCATATGAATTTCCTTAAGCTTTAGAGATCCATAAATCGAGTTTTTTGATATAGCCTAACTGTTTTAAATTTTTTAATGCATGCATGCGATACATAGATTTCTTATTATTTAATATTGATCAATATTGAAAACATTATAAATTTAATTCATCTTTTTTATAAATATAAGTAAAAGTATTTCATTTTTGTAAAAAATCAAAGATTAACAAGGCTATTTCATAAAATTTATAGATGTATGCAAGACAAGGCTTTTCCTATTAACATCGCTATAAACTATCCACTTTTCGTCGCCAGTTATCATTCGCTTCAGAAATAGATAAATTTCTTGCGTTTCAAAAGCGAATCGCAGATGCTAATGTATTTGCCTCATATGAATTTCCTTAAGCTGATGAGAGATCCATAAATCGAGTTTTTGATATAGCCTAACTGTTTTAAATTTTTAATGCATGCATGCGATACATAGATTTCTTATTATTTAATATTGATCAATATTGAAAACATTATAAATTTAATTCATCTTTTTATAAATATAAGTAAAGTATTTCATTTTTGTAAAAAATCAAAGATTAACAAGGCTATTTCATAAAATTTATAGATGTATGCAAGACAAGGCTTTTCCTATTAACATCGCTATAAACTATCCACTTTTCGTCGCCAGTTATCATTCGCTTCAGAAATAGATAAATTTCTTGCGTTTCAAAAGCGAATCGCAGATGCTAATGTATTTGCCTCATATGAATTTCCTTAAGCTGATGAGAGATCCATAAATCGAGTTTTTTGATATAGCCTAACTGTTTTAAATTTTTTAATGCATGCATGCGATACATAGAGCTTCTCTGCAATCTCCCGTGTTGTGCTATGACTATCTGAATCAATAATGACTTTAATATGGGTCTCATCAACGTCAACTGGACGACTAGACCCTCTCGCATTTTTTAGTGAAAAATCACCAGAACGAAATTTGGCAAACCAATTTTGACACTGCCTTTCATTTAAAGCTTCATTCCCATATACCGCACATAACTTCTTGTATGCTTCCGCTGCTTTCTTTCGGAAATAAAACAATAAAATATGTCTTAAATGCGCGTCTTGTGCTTCCATTTTTAAATTGGGATAAAGACGAAATAAAATAACTAATCGATACAATTTTTTCACTAAATTAAAGGTAGAAGTCCAAATAACAATAAAACAATATAGGTTAAGTGCTTTGAACAAATTGACAAATGAAAAGAATGTGCTAAGACCATCTATTAACAAAATCCGCAATCACTGAGTTGCCAACACAATATAAAATTCTTCAAAAGTTATGTAGCAATAACAACATTTTTAACTCATTACATTAACAATGATATTTCGGATTATTATACTATACTACATTAAAACTGTTTAATTTTTCAATGTACCCACAATAGATTTGTAGGCCAACGGCCGTACCATGCTGAATATACCGGTTCTCGTTAGATCACCGAAGTTAAGCATCATTGGGCGCGGTCAGTACTTGGGTGGGTGACCACCTGGGAACACTGCGTGCCGTTGGCAAATTTGGGACCTGAATGGCCGAGTGTCTAGCGCTCTGGCGCTCGGTGCCACAGGTTTCGGGTTCGAATCCCGGCGGTGCCATGGATGTTTGTAGTGGTTCGGAATCCACTTTAAGCCGTAGGTCCCGGTCTTCTATGACTGTAAGAGCGTCACGGAGCAAAAGTCAGGCTTCTACCTACGGGTGCTCCATCACAACAGAAGCTGCTTCCTTCCCCTTCAATCATGAGTCCATATGGGCTCGTGGGCTTGGTCAGCCAAGTGGGATAAGAAACAACAAACAACATAGATTTGTTATTATTTAATATTGATCGATATTGAAAACATTATAAATTTAATTCATCTTTTTATAAATATAAGTAAAGTATTTCATTTTTGTAAAAAAATCAAAGATTAACAAGGCTATTTCATAAAATTTATAGATGTAAACATTTTAAATTTTTAATTACCGCAACATTTATATACTATAATAATTTTATATCATTTTTTTGCATAAAATGTTTATATTATATAATATAAGCTTTCAAGCATTATAATTATTTTAGAGAATTGTTAATGTCTGTATAGTTCACTTACGGTATGCCCTCGTACATTAAGTGTTGCTTATGGAAATATTAAGATGTCTATTCTAAAGAATTTTGAAATAAAAATTTCAAATAGATTACTCTTTTATACTATTTAAATAAAATGTAGAAATTGATAATTAATAAAATTGTTGATGTTTAAATTATTATATTAAACAGAATTAAAATTATATTTTAGCATCAATAACACAGAGGCTTTTCTGAAGTTAATGTATGAAATGAAGACAAATAGCCAGCGGAATTTAAGTTTCGATGTTTCGCTAAAATTAAATGGATCAAAAAGTTTTATTAAAAGACAATTAAATTAATTTTTGATTTACATGATTATTATTATTAATTAAAAATAAACTTAAAAAATCAGTTTAATTGGGATTGATAATTTTCTTTTATAAGATTTATTACATTGACATAAGTGGCATTACTTTAACGAAAGCTTTTATACGTTTGTGAACTAATTAACAGTCAAATTAGAATTTACTTTCATAATATTTGCACTTGATTTTTATTTCTAACTTGTCATTATCTGTTCATTACACAAAAACCATAATATGAAAAGTAATTCCTCATAAAATATGAAAGCTAGTAATTTTTTCGAATTCTGTATATTCCACTTGCCAGTCCATAAAACAAGAATGACTGTAGTACTTTACCGCCAAAATGTTCTATAATGGTGCCATTTCAATTCAAAATGTGATGCCATTAGGTAAACAAGAGAGCAATCATAATGCCATAATGACTGTCCCAATTGCTCTTCAAAACGCCAGACAAGTACTTCTAAACTGGAAATTCTTCCTCGCAATTAATGTCACTAGGGAATATAAAAATGACGCTCGAAATCGTGACGTCACAATTAACGAGAAACGAATGCCAAACCGAAAAGGCAAGAACGAGACCATTAAGAGTTTTGACACGAGAGATGGCAACGGAAACCAATAAGGCACGCAGTAAGAAGCGGGCACGCGAGTTATATCTTTTAGCAAACGACAGTTTCCTGAAGAATTTTGCTGGAGTGAAAGAGAATGAGTCTAATTTTACTGCTTGTTCGGTCGGTTTTCGGCAGAAAGTAATCTAAAAGCTCGAAAAGTTGCAACTGGTGACGTTCAAATTCCGCAATTAGGATATGACGGTATTCAAAAGAAAATTACGAAATAATGCTCAAAAGACAGTGAACAATGAAGCTCATCGTTAGAAGAATTATATTTTTATAATTTAAGAAAACATGTATTTTCGTTTAGTGCAATATATATAAACAAATTACTTGCAATGTGTTTCGCCAACGTTTGTTATGATGATTATTAAATTTTATTTGCAATTTAAATAGTCTGTAGGATAAAAATAAATATTTCTTGAAGCTATTAGCTATTATTAAACTATTATTATTATTATTATTTTAACCAACACAATAACAATAGAAGCATTGTTATTGTGTTGGTTAAAATAATATATTTTACATAGAACTTACATTTAAAAGGAATTTTTCTAAAAATGAAGCCATTAAATGCAACATCTTGTTTGTTGATTATATATTTCTAAGTATTTAAAATTATTTGCAATGTCAGAAATTGAAAATGAATTTTAATAAATAATAAAGAAATAATTATTTTCTATATTCTATAATATGTATTTTAAAATTAGACAAATTTTTCAAACCTCTCAAAAAATAGTTTTTTAAACTATATAATTTATTTTTAAAAAATATTTAATATAATTTTAATGAATTATTCAATATTTTAAAATAAAAAAAAGCTTGATAAAAACTTTTATGTTTTTGCAAAAGTGGTGTTTCTTATCCTACTCGAAAAAACAGCAACATCTAGATAAAGCTCAAGAACCCATGTAACAAAGAACCAGAACCAGCAGCCGTAGGTAGATGTATGGCCTGGCTCCGTGATGCTGACTTTTTACGAGGTGAGGTTGTCAGCCTTACGCCCAACAGTCATATTAGACTGGGACCTACGGCTTAAACTGGATTGTGAACCACTACAAACATCCATGGTACCGATGGGAGTCGAACCTGACACCCGGGGCACCGAACGCAAGAGTGCTAGTCACTTGGCTATCGGGCCCTTTTTGCAAAAGTAAGAGAATAACTATTCGATGTGAGAATAAATAATTCCATTTTTAGCATTTTATTGCCTGAAAGGTCCTAAGTTGGATTAACTTTCTGCAATGGCTTTTCTCAAATCATTCTTTTACTTCACTGACCACACCATGCAGAGTATATTGTTATCTTCAGGAAATGATTAGGCATGTTGGGATTTATGTGACTAACTTATATTATCCGATATCCGATAGACAAATATAAGATTCAAATATCTGATCTCTACTCATAATACTGTGCGGACACAGTGAACTTGTTGAAGATGAGCAATGAAGAACTCTACTCAAACATGATTCTACCTCACGCAAGAATTCTACTTCAATAAATGTAGTCCATTGCTTATATTTGAGGAAGGATATCGAGCCATAGGTTTCTTCCATATGAAGACTAATCAAACATCATTTGGTTCATGAATCTTCACCTGGATTTGGTTTGTCGCTCTGCCGTCATTTTGTTCCCGCTTTAGGCTGATTAAAAATAGACCTACAGTTTTACATGGATTCCGAACCACTAACAAACATCCATGTCACAGTCAGGGTTTGAACCTGGCGATGGTGCCACAGGCAGAGCGCTAGCCAATTGGCCATCAGGACGCACTCCACTTGGAAGCATTACCTAATGTGCCCGAGAATTGATGTTTAGCTCCATGAACGATGGGATATTTTTACAAGACTGAGAAATACACATACTAACTTTCCAGGAATTAAAAGACGGTTTTGCTAAGTTTTTGTCTTTAATTATTATGAATTATTTTTAAAGAGGGAGCAACCAGGTCAAGAATATTGCAGCTGCAATGCATTTCATTCCACATATCGATTTCTTTGATGGTAACTTGTATTTAGAATTAATGCAAAATTCTGTTTATCATTATTCTTCAGCAACTTCAGTTTAAAAGTGATTAGTTTCAAATCAATAAATGGTTTACCTGTAATAGTTTATTATCTAAACCATTACGAAAATTCATTTCAACTGATTTCAGTCCTTATTGATTTTTTTAATAAACACAATCCTATAAACGAAATTCATAAGATTGAAAAACTGGAAACATCTTATATAAACTAGATATGTACTTTATAGACACCGTTTTCCAAATTACATAAAACAATTTTTAATAATTAATTTTTAATTTTTCGTTATTATGTCAAAAATAGTGTTGGTAACTAACTAATGCATGTTATTTGCAGCCCTTTTGTAAAATATAAGAATGCCAAATAATAACGTATTTCTTGATTTATTCAAAATACAATATGCGATTAATATAGCAATTTTTCCATTTTTTTATAATAATTACGATAAAACGTTTACTATCAAAGCTACATAATAGACTTTTAGAATGCTTTTTTTATAATTAAAAAAATATTGCATAAATATTATCGATATATAAAATATTACAATAATTAAAAATATTTTAACCCATTTTGAATAACTTTTAATAGTAAGAAGACATTTAAAATTAAAACTAGATCTAAGGAATTTACTCCAAAATTATTCTTGCTAGATAGTTTCAAGTTATGGAGTTGGAAATGTCATACTTATTTGACATAAAAGAGAATATTCTGTCAGCTAATATAAAGACTTCAAACTACTTTTTTAAAGAATTGGAATTTTTTACGTTTTTTAAAAATAAAACAGCAGAAAATAATTTCTATATGTGTGGGATTTCAACTTCATTTTACTGTCAGTGCTTTCTTTTTGGATTTGATAAAATGGGATTGGCAAGTGAACTAAAGTTTCAAAGAAACTAATTATTGTTTTTGAGCAATTCATATTGTATTTCAAAAACACAGGAACATTTTGATAACGGTTCCATAGAGCACATAATTTGTTGATGTATGATATTTTTAAGTTTACGAAAATAATTATTATTTATAATATTAAATCTATCATACATAATATTTTTAAAAAATGTAGGACAATTAATTCAACTGCGTTGTTGCCGTCTAAATACAATAAAGCTTATAAACAAATGTTTAGTTGTTTTATGTTAAAAAAAATGAAAAGACAATATACCACTTCGGTGTAACAACGTGGGTTTTACAGATAGTTTTCGTATGTATTGTTTAATATCATGAGACTTCTAAGATCAATTTATTTTCAATTACATGCTGCACAGGAGAAAATATGAAAAACTTCAATGAGTCGCTTTCTACATGAGAGATTCTTTTACAGCTGTCATTGAATATTTTCGTTTCGGCGACTGAAGCCCAAACCATCACTTAAATCCTACCAGTATCATCTTGCACGTTAGCTGCATCACTTGTATCACCTCAGTGCTATGGGTATGTTTAATAAATTATTCTGAAAGAAATGTTTTTAATATAAAATAACTAAATACTTGTTTGTAAGATTTATTATATTTGTAAGCTGATATATGAATAGTCTGAAGGTAAAGTCATTGAAATTAACTTGTCAACAGGTGGAGTTTTTTCAAGCTAATTTTAAGACATGATGAACATGGGAGGGGGTTGACATGGAATGTGAATTACTGCTATTAGATTGTTATATTTTCAAAGAAAGGATTTTATTTTCCATTTGGCTGCTTAAAAAAATGCACTGAATATCTTAATTTAATTAATGAATTTTACTTTTCAATTGTAAACTAAAGAAACCCGAGTGAGTTATTTTATGTCTAAAATAAACCTTTCACAATTTTTGAGTATTTAAAAACTTAAAATGAATCCCGGTTTTTTTTTTTTTTTTTAATATTTTTATATTATTTTTTAAAAATATAAATCTTTTTTTAGTTACTAATTGATAGTTTCGGTTATCTTAAATACATGAAATAAATCTTTTTTATCAAAATATTCTAATTTTACTACATGTTGGATTGTTACCCCTAAACAATGTTTTAAAAAATCAAGTTGAATGATAAGTTTGAAAATAAATTTTTATATTAATTTTTCATAGATGGTTCTTTTTATTTTTATTTAAATAACATTTTTCTAATTGAAATTGTCTAATAACAATAATCCCTAAAATCGTGCAACTTAATTTTTCTTTCCCATCGTATCGTTACTTCAATACGCTTTTCCTTGAATAATAAATCTTTGTGACGCCAATTCAAGCAATTTTATTCTCCTTTTGCGTTAAATATTTCATTATTTTTAACATTAATAAAGTTCAAAGAGCATCGGTAATCCCATTACATATTCATAGATGCAGAAAGTATTTTCATCACATATGCTAAATAAAGAGACTCGAAGAAATTTTCAATTGTGGTATTATTCTAACGAACTAATCTTTTAAACAGAAACAGAACTTGTTTTGCCATGTTCAGATAAAAGTTGGGAAGAAAAGTATAAATAGATTCTACAGCAAAAGCTTATTTCTCAATATGTTTCTAGCATTAAATAGCAAAATGCATACTGAATCAATAGAACCTTTTATCCAAATTGTGAATGTGACTAACTCGAAAATTTTTGAATTGGTACAAAAACAAAGAAATAGTGTCTTTATTAAATTCAATTAATTGTTTTAAAAATAAAATAATTATATTTTATTTTATATATTAAAATAATTATTTTATTATTAATTTATTGTAATATAATAGTCACATTCTTATTAATTATTATATAACTCTGAAATTTTTGAATTAATATAAAAGCAAAGAGATAGTGTCTATATTAAATTCAATTAATTGCTTTAAAATTAAAATAATTATATTTTATTTCGGTTAATAAAATAAATATTTTATTATTAAACTTTTATAAAAAATCCGCGCAATCAGTTTTGAAAGATATAGGTTATTTGCTGATTTATTTCGTAAGAATCACTAACTATAGCACGAAAATTTTATAAATTAATATAAATATTATTTTTTCGCAAATTATTAATTATATTTAATGTCATGTACAATCTTTATATTCTTTCTACCATCAAAAAGGGGCTTTTATTATAAAAGTAATTAAACTACGTTTTATAAATAAAAGTTATTTACTTAATATTTTAATATTTAAAATCAAAGAAGCTGTATCTGTGATTTTATCTGAAATTTTTATTCATATTGTTTAAGAAATAATTAATTAAATTTTCCTATATTATCTAAAATACCCAATTTCCTTTCCTAGATTCTTGTCTTGAAGATGTTTTGACATCTAATTTATAAAATATTTAGAATTTTTTTATTAAACAACCTTATCAAAATACAATGAATCTTTAATGATAAAACTTGTTGATTATTAATTTTTGTTTTACATATTATTGAAAATTTTTAATAAAGTATTACGCACAGAGATCTCAGTCGCCGTTTGTCTGTATATCATAAAAAAGATGTTTTAGTTTATTGCACAGTATCGTTAATGAAAATAATTTTCCTTATTATATGTTCTGACATTTTTTTTTGCAGGCTGTTGAATATTATTAATTTCACTATCATATCTAAAGACAACTTTATTCAAGAGAATCCACCATATGACAAACTAATCTAAGCAAAAGGAAAGTGAAACATCCGCTCAAAGTCAGACTGGTTCTTTTGCAATAAAGAGTTATATAGTATAAAGGAGTAAGAAAAAAAGTGACGGGAGATTTCAGTAAAAGCTCATTAGAGGTCAGAAAGTGTTTCTGGGATCGAATGCGATCGGAAGTTCCAATGACTTCCACGATGAGTGATAAATTGGGAATACATTTGCGACTGTCTAGGCCTCTCACCATCGATTAGATGGTCTGGAATTACTTTAGTTCATTTCATTGTGACCACGAACTCACGTCTCTGAAAGAGTTTCTGAAATGCAGGTGACTTTGACAGAAGCCTTGATTAAGCAATGCGTAATTAACCTCATCAATATCTTTGGGCGTATTATAATTACTATTGAAACACTGACAGCCAAGCAAATTAATTAAAAAATGTACTCAAATAGATATGATTCTGGTAGAATTAATTCTGCCATTCTTCTTGTCTTTATTGGAACGCATCAATTCTGATTACATACACACACATCTATTCTTTTTAGTATATAGTCAATGTACGGATATTTAAATAGGAATGACGAACTGATTAATGATGAAATTAGGTGAAAATCAATCATTGTAGACATTGATCAAAAAGATAAATCAAATACAGATATAATAGAATTCGATTTATTCTGTTTCAAGATTTTATGACTATTTATACTAAACATATAAAGTTTGGTTACGGAACAAATTATTTATTAAATCAGAACATATATAAAAGTATAGAAATAACGATTAATTTGTATCATAAAGTCAACACTGTCATTTCAAAAATGTTATTCCGGAATGGAATTCAGGATTAAAGCGTGATGTCAGAATGATTAGATGGTTGGGGCTCGGTACCACAGGGCTCGAATACGGGCCTTTCCGGTGCGGCCATCTCAGTGGCTGAAATCCACTTTAAAACGTAGATCCCGGTATAATATGACTGTTGTCCGTACAGTTGACAACTCCATCCTGTAATCAGAATTCATCTCCTGACTCGAAATCTGGCAGTAGCCAGTAGGCCACGGCCCACCACGCGTTGTAGTGTCAGGAAACCAGTTAGTTAGAACTAGGGTTTAAAATAAAGAACATAAGATGGGGTTTATTTGTAATTTACCATTTAATTAATTTTATTGTTGGCAATTTATTTGTGGTGCGTGGTTTTTAGCACATGAAAAGCTTAGAATTGTTTGTCTTCTTTAATTTAAAAATAATAATAGCTTCTTGAAGAAATTTTTAGTACTTTAAAGTTTACGTTTCGTTTCAATTTGAGGGATTTTTCATCGTAACCATAAGTTGCATACAATAGACTGATGAATTACGAATCAGAAAATAAATGTTTCGCTAATAAAAAAAAATTAAAATAACTAATTATTTTAACTGAAATTCAGATATGTATTTTTTTTTTTTTTTTGCGTGTCTTTCTTACAACATGCCTTTAAAACATTTTCTTTATATTATTCACAATATAGGTTTGTTAATATAGGAATTTTTTTTTTTTTTTTTTTTTTTGCTTTTCATATTTCATACATTAAAAAATGGTAAAAAAGAATTTATTTCATTTATACTAGAACCGGCTTTTATCAGACTGCTTTATAAAGAAATCATAATTTTTAGTTTTTTGATAAAAAGCAATTAAATTTTTTAATAAAAAAACTGTCCTCATAAAATTTTGTATAAAGCTATAAATACGAATAGCGTTTTTTTTTAAAATTATAAATCCCAAAAATAAAATATACAATTATATTAAATACAGGAAACAAAGCTTTTTTATCAAAATATTCGAATTTTACTATAAACTGGATTGTTACCCTTAAAGAATTTTAGAAAAAATCAAGACATTACCTTTTTCATTAAATTTTTATAAATGGCTCTTTTTCTTTTTATTTAAATAGCATCTCTCTAGTTGAAATTCTTTAATAACAATAATCCCTAAAATCGGGCAACTTATTTCTTCTTTCACATCGTATCGTTACCGTTATGCGCTTTTCCTTGAATAATAAATCTTTGTGACGCCAATTCGAGCAATTTTATTCTCCTTCTGAGTTAAATATTTCATTATTTTTAACACTAATAAAGTTCAAAGAGCATTGGTAATTCCATTACTTATTCATAGATGCAGAAAGTATCTTCCTCACATATGAATGTTAAATAAAGAGACTTGAAGAAATTTGCAATTGTGGTATTATTCTAACGAACTAATCTTTTAAACAGAAACCGAACTTGCTTTGCTGCGTTTAGATAAAAGTGAGAAGAAAAGTATAAATAGAATCTACAGCAAAAGCTTATATTTCTCAATACTTTTCTAGCATTCAATAGCAAAACGCATACTGAATCAAGAGAACCTTTTATCCAAATTGGGAATCACTGATAATTTTAGATAATTTGAATGTGACTAACTCGGAAATTTTTGAATTAATACAAAAACAAAGAAAGTCTTTATTAAATTCAATCAATTGCTTTAAAAATAAAATAATTGTACTTGCAGAAAAAAATAATTAATAATTGTACTTCATTTATTAAAATAAATAAAGTGCAACTTTATTTATTAAAATAAATATTTTATTATTAATTTATAGTAATGTAATAGTCACATTCAAATTAAAAATTATTATATAACTGGGAAATTTTTGAATTAATAAAAAGCAATGCCTGTATTAAATTTAATTAATTGCTTTAAAAATGAAATAATTAAAATTTATTTTTTTATTAAAATAAATATTTTATTAATAATCTATTATAAAAAAATCCGAACAAATCCTTTTTTAAAGATATAGGTTATTTGCTTATTTATTTCTTAAGAATCACTAACCATAGCACGAAAATTTTATAAATTAATATAAATATTATTTTTTCGCAAATTATTAATGATATTTAATGTCATGTACAATCTTTATATTCTTTCTACCATCAAAAAGGTGCTTTTATTATAAAAGTAATTAAACTACGTTTTATCAATAACAGTTATTTACTTAATATTTTTAATTTAAGTTTTCGTAAAGAAAATCGAGGAAGCTGCATCTATTTTTTACTTAGAAAATTTTTATTTCATATTATTAAAGAAATAATTAATTACATTTTCCTATATTATCTAAAATACACAATTTCCTTTCCTAGATTCTTGTCTTAAAGATGCTTTGACAACTACTTTTTAAAATATTTAGGATATTTTTTAAAAAGAAAACTACCTTATCAAAACACAAGGAATCTTTATTTATAAGACTTGTTGATTTTTATTTTTTGTCTTACATATTATTGAAAATTTTTAATATTGTACTAATCATACAGATCTCAGTTGCCGTTAGTCTATATATCATAAAAATAAGTTGTATTAGTTTATTGCACAGTGTCGTTAATGAAAATGTTTTTCATTACTGTCTGTCCAGATATTTTTTTGCAAGCTATTGAATATTAATAATGTCATCATCATATTTAAAGACAATTTTATTCAAGAGAATCAACCATATGACAAACTAATCTAAGCGAAAGAAAAATGAAACATCCGCTCAAAGTCAGACTTGTTCTTTCGCAATCAAAAGTTATATGGTATAAAGGAGTAAGAAAAAAAGTGACGGGAGATTTCAGTAAAAGCTCATTAGAGGTCAGAAAGTGTTTCTGGGATCGAATGCGATCGGAAGTTCCAATGACTTCCACGATGAGTGATAAATTGGGAATACATTTGCGACTGTCTAGGCCTCTCACCATCGATTAGAAGGTCTGGAATTACTTTAGTTCATTTCATTGTGACCGCGAACTCACGTCTCTGAAATGCAGGTGACTTTGACAGAAGCCTTGATTAAGCAATGTGTAATTAACCTCATCAATATCTTTGGGCGTATTATAATTACTATTGAAACACTGACTGCCAAACAAATTAATTAAAAAACTTACTCAAATAGATATTATTCTGGTTGGATTGATTCTGCAACTTTTAATGTCTTTATTGGAACGTCTCAATTCTGATTACCTACATGCTTAAATACACACATACCTATTTTTTTAGTATATAATTAATGAATGAATAAGGAAATATGAATGATAAAATATAAAAGAAGATGAAATTCATTATTTGATTTATACCTGAGCCGGCTTATATCAAACTGTTTCATAAACTGTTTTTGGTTTTTGATAAAAAGTAATTAAATTTTTTAAGAAAAAACTCCAATTTTTTAAAAAAGTCTCCTGATAAAAGTTTGTATACAATTATAAATACGACTAACTTCTTTAAAAATTGTAAATCCCAAAAATTAAAAAAAAAAAAAACGATTATTTTAAATACAGGAAACAAACCTTTTTTTCAAAATATTTTAATTTTACTGTATGCTGGATTGTTACCCTTAAAGAATGTTTAAAAAAATCAAGTTGAATGATATGTTTGAAAATAGCTTTTTTATATTAATTTGTTATAGATTTTTTTTTCTTTTCACTTTAAATAGCATTTTTCTAGTTTAATCACAATAATCCCTAAAATCGAATGAATTAATTCTTCTTTCCCATCGTATCGTTACCTCTATACGCTTTTCCTTGAATAATAAATCTTTGTGACGCCAATTCGAGCAATTTTATTCTCCTTTTGCGTTAAATATTTCATTATTTTTAGCACTAATGAAGTTCAAAGAGCATTGGTAATTCCATTACTTATTCATAGATGCAGAAAGTATCTTCATCACATATACATGTTAAATAAAGAGACTCGAAGAAATTTGCAATTGTGGTATTATTCTAACGAACTAATCTTTTAAACAGAAACAGAACTTGCTTTGCTGCATTATGATAAAAGCGAGAAGAAAACTATAAATAGATTCTACAGCAAAAGCGTATGCTTCTCAATACTTTTCTAGCATTAAATAGCAAAATGCATACTGAATCAATAGAACCTTTTATCCAAATTGGGAATCATTGATAATATTAGATCATTTGAATGTGACTAACTCGGAAATCTTTGAATAGATATAAAAGCAAAGATATATCGTCTCTATTAAATTCAATTAATTGCTTTAAAAATAAAATAATTATACTTTATTTTATTTATTAAAATAAATATTTTGTTATTAATTTATAGTAATAAAATAGTCTTTAAATTAAAAATTATTATATAACTCGGAAATTTATGAATTAATAAAAAAGCAAAAATATATTGTTTTTATTAAAATTTAATTAATTGCTTTAAAAACGAAATTATTAAACTTTATTTTCTTATTAAAATAAATATTTTATTATTAAACAATTATAAAATATCAGAGCAAGTCATTTTTGAAAGATATAGGCTATTTGCTTATTTATTTCTTAAGAATCCCTAACCATAGCACGAAAATTTTATAAATTAATATAAATATTATTTTTTCGCAAATTAT
Organism: Caerostris darwini; assembly: GCA_021605075.1. Lineage (NCBI taxonomy): Eukaryota > Metazoa > Arthropoda > Arachnida > Araneae > Araneidae > Caerostris > Caerostris darwini. Next base: position 219,145 of record BPLQ01001451.1, on the reverse strand, counting down.
TAATTATATTTAATGTCCTGTACAATTTTTATGTTCTTTCAACCAGCAAAAAGTAGCTTTTATTATGAAAGTAATTAAACTACGTTTTATAAATAAAAGTTATTTACTTAATATTTTTAATTTAAAGTTTTACAAAGAAAACCGTGGAAGCTGTACCTATTTTTTATATTAAAAATTTTTATTTTAATATTCTTAAAGAAATAATTAATTAAATTTTCCTATATTATTTAAAATACTCAATTTCCTTTCCTAGATTCTTGTCTTAAAGATGCTTTGACAACTACTTTTTAAAATATTTAGGATATTTTTTAAAAAGAAAACTACCTTATCAAAACACAAGGAATCTTTATTTATAAGACTTGTTGATTTTTATTTTTTGTCTTACATATTATTGAAAATTTTTAATATTGTACTAATCATACAGATCTCAGTTGCCGTTAGTCTATATATCATAAAAATAAGTTGTATTAGTTTATTGCACAGTGTCGTTAATGAAAATGTTTTTCATTACTGTCTGTCCAGATATTTTTTTGCAAGCTATTGAATATTATTAATTGCATCATCATATCTAAAGACAACTTTATTCAAGAGAGTCCACCATATGACAAACTAATCTAAACGAAAGAAAAATGAAACATCCGCTCAAAGTCAGACTGGCTCTTTTGCAATCAAGAGTTGTATGGTATAAAGGAGTAAGAAAAAAAGTGACGGGAGATTTCAGTAAAAGCTCATTAGAGGTCAGAAAGTGTTTCTGGGATCGAATGCGATCGGAAGTTCCAATGACTTCCACGATGAGTGATAAATTGGGAATACATTTGCGACTGTCTAGGCCTCTCACCATCGATTAGATGGTCTGGAATTACTTTAGTTCATTTCATTGTGACCGCGAACTCACGTCTCTGAAAGAGTTTCTGAAATGCAGGTGACTTTGGCAGAAGCCTTGATTAAGCAATGTGTAATTAACCTCATCAATATCTTTGGGCGTATTATAATTACTATTGAGAAGTTGACGGGCAGGCAAATTAATTAAAAAACATACTCAAATAGATATTATTCTGGTAGAATTAATTCTGCCACTCTTCTTGACTTTATTGTTACGCCTCAATTCTGATTACGTACATATACACAAACAAATCTATTCTTATTAGTATGTGTTTAATAGACGAATATTAAAATATAAATTATGAAATGAGGAATGAGGAAGGATGAATGTGGAAGTAAGGTGAAAATCAGTCATTGTAGACGTTGATCAAAAAGATAATATACAGACACATATAAACATAATAGAATTGGATATATTTTGTTTCAAGCTTTTATGTCTATTTATACTAAGCACATAAAGGCGGGTTACAGGAACAGAATATTTATTAAATCAGCACCTATATAAAAGTATAGAAATTATGATTTATTTGTAACAGAAAATCAACTCTGTCATTTGCAAAATATTATTCCGGAATATAATTATGGAATAAGGCCTGATGACAGAATGACTAGTGCTCTGGCGCTAAGTTTCACAGTCCTGGCGGTGCCATGGATGTTTGTAGTGGTGTAGAATCCAATTTAAACCGCAGGTCCCAGTCTAATATGACTGTTGGGCGTAGATATGACAACCTTACACTGTAAACATAAACTATCTCCTGTCTAGAAATTTTCCAGTACGTAGACGGCCTTGACACAATATACAGGGGAATTAATTAGTTAGAGCTAGGGTTTAAAATAACGGTCATAAACTATGGTATACTTGTAATTAATTGTTTAATTGGTTTATTAATTTTATTGTTGAAAAATTATTTGAAGCAGTGGATTTTAACATGCCGAAAGCTTAAACTTGATTGTCTTTTTTAAATTTCAAAATAAGAATCACTTTTTGAAGAACCTTTTAGTGCATTACAAATTCCATTCCGTTTCAATTTGAAAATTTCTCATCGCAACCATAAGTAATAGCATTCAGCAGATTGATGAATTACGACTTGAAGAATGAATGTTTTATTAATAAAGAAAAATAAATATAGTTTCTTATTATATTATTACATCTGCATTCTGATAGGTATTGTTTTAGATCTTTTTATAACATTTCTTTAAACCATTTCTTTTATTTAATATTTCCTTATAACATTTTTGTACATTGTTTTTACAAAATATGGTCTGCTAAGACGGTAGTAAACTTTTGTTTGCTTTCAATATTTCATACATAAAAAAATGCTAAAAAAGCATTTATTGAATTTATATTAGAACCTACTTTTATCACGTTTCATAAAGAAATCAGTTTTTCAATTTTGATAAAAAGCAATTAAAATTTTTAATAAAAAAACCACTGTATTAAAAAACTATCCTGATAAAAGTTTGTATAAAACTATAAATACAACTAACTTTTTTTTTTAAATTGTAATTCCCAAAAATAAAAATATGCTATTAATTTAGAAGTCAATTGATATATTAAGACACTTTAAGAAATGTAATTAATTAAATATATTTTTTTTTTCTAATACTAATGATGAAAAAGTGATGTGGAAAACACATTGTTCGTTAATAGTTATTATCACATTTTTTGAAGGTCATCATTTACGTGTTAAGTTAATTATTTTCTTTAAAATACTGCAATAATTCAGGTGCATTAAATATAATTTTTTTCGAATGACCAGGTAAAAAAACCGACCGCAAATTTTTTGAAATTGTTTTCATAGAGATCATTAAAATTAATTAGTACAGAAATTCTAATTATTATAAATAAACCCTTTTTGGAGTCAATTTGTAACTTAAAAGTTCAAATATTATCGAGACTGTTTAGTCGAATGAAAACTATCTCATTAAATTAAGAAAAATGACATTTTTTTTCTAAATCGTGTAAATATTTTTAAACTTAATCTGCAATTATAAAAGAAGATGACACAATTATTTTTATGTCTTACAATTATCTATGTAATTTAAAAAGGATTTTCGTAACGTTAAATGCATACATTATTACAAGGTCATGTGTCGGACATATAAAAAAAAGAAAATTGTCTTATGTGATAAAAAAACTATTTTTATTACAATTAGTAATAATTAAATAAATTTAAAAAAATCAGCTTAAACTTTTTTATATAAATGAGTTTTATAACCAAAGCATAGTTACATAAGAAAAATTGCCTGTTAACAATATTATTCAAACAATTGTTTAATTTCATTTAATTTATTTAAACACATGAAAATATAAAATTCCAATGCAAAAATTCTTTGAATATTTTAAAATAATTTAAGCTCTTCAAATAAGAACTTAATAGCTTAATATTTTATCTGTACTTGACTAAAGCTATACGAGACACACAGACACATATAAATACAAATCTATTTTTACAACATAATATCAAATTCTAAGTTATTTTGATACAAGAAGCTTGTTGAGACTTTAATCACTTATTCAATGTTCTTAAATTTTTAATTTTTATAGTATATTGATTTTTATTTTTTAGTATGAACATTATTATAAATATATAAGCTGTTATAAATATATAAGTTCATTTTTTTTATTAAACTCTTCTTAATATGATTTAAAATATAGATAAATACACAGAGAAACAAAATTTTAAGTAGAAAAATATATATTTTAGACGAATAAAGGTAATATAAACTTTTGTGCAAAATAAAAAAATAAAAATACTATAAATGCAAAAAATTCTATAAATTTTCCAGAAATAATGTTTTCAGGAAATATATCTACAGACATTTAAGTAACTTTTTTTGTATCACATGCATATACATGTAACAGCAAAATGATTTTAATTAATTGATCATTAAAATAGATTATTGTTTTCGAATGCCGGGTGATTCTTCACTTAACCAACAAAAAGTTGACTTCACTTAACAAACAACTTAACCATCAACCACTTAGGCCTACAACAATTTTTTACCAAAGAAATAAACATTTTCAGATTTAGCATTGATGGCTTTTTCATCCTTCTCCTTTCTCAATGGAAGTACATGCATGCTTGCAGAATTATCGTTCCCGGCATTGATACGAAACTATACATCAAATTTACTTCAATGCAACTTAAAAAATTTTTTTTGACAGTGTAATTTTTCTTTGGAGTCTGATAGCCTAGTGACCAGGTCTCTGGCTCTTGGTGGCACGCTTTGGTTGTATCGACTTTATATATCTATCTATTTCGCGTTCAAGTAAAGGCTGGGCCATGGATATTTGGGGTTCTAAATCCATTTTAAACCATATGTCCCTGTCTAATATGACTGTTGGGTTTGTTTGACAATCCTAACCAGGTACTGTAGGGCTGACAATCCTAACTAGCAAAAAAGAAAACACCTCCTGTTTTTAAATCTTCCAGTAGGCAGAGGAATCTGGGGCTGTTGAGTCAATGAAGAAGAAGAAGTTTTCCTTTAGTAATTGATATTTCAGGGAAATTTAAACATTCTTTTTACTAATGAGACAAAGTTTAATTTTCTTCAACCAGATTTTATACTATTTTATTTTACAATGAAATATCTAACAAAAACAAAAATTGTAATTTTGTTACAGATTAAAGATAATTCTAAAGGTTTCTTAAATTGTAGAAGAAAAATTATATAATTATCATAATTTTGAGGAAACTCTTTTACTATCAGGTTGTTACAAATAATTAACTTAAATATTCTCTATAAATATATATTTTATTAAATAACATTTATTTTTAGCAATAATTTTTCATTAACTAACCTACTCATTTAATCTTGTTAATTTTAATCAAAATGCATTTTAAAATATACTTTCAACTTGTTAATATAAGCCAATTTCTACAATATTATATTTTTTTTGGTTAAATGAATGCTGCAAAATAAGAAAGCAGAGAACAAAAAAAAAACTAATAATTTAAATTTGAAAATAAAAAAATCGTTAAAAAATTAATAATATAAAAAAAAAAAAAAAAAAAAAAAAAAAAAAAAAAAAAAACCCACAAGTAAATTAATTATACATTATTTTTTAAATATATTTTTAGTCATGAATATTTTATAAAAATGCAACAATAAGTAATGCTTGTGTATGTTTTGGTTCTAGTGAAATAATGTTTCTTCTTTTCTTATGAGAAATCAATGCATTAGTATTCATTTTCTAAAAAAATTAATACGTTTTTTTTACCATACAAAAACTCTAGGGAATATATTATAAATTCAGCACCAAATTTTTAATTTATTCTATGTAAATTTCATTTTGAATAATGCTTATACAAATGCAAGGTTGCATATTTATAAGTTAGTTGTAATGTGCATAAATTTGTATTGCATTTTTTTTCAGCTGAGACTAATAAAATATAAACATAATGTATTTTTAAAAAGTGTTTCTTTGTTTTAGATCTTTAATGACTAATTGAATATTACAAATAAAACCGGGAAAACCTCATTAAAGATTCATGACTCCGATAGTGATTCTTTTAACCTCAAATGACTACGCTACATCAAAGATCAGACGAATTAGAGCTTGTTAACTCCACAAATCAGGCAAAGTATATAAAAGCTTTTTCAGCTAACAAACCCCAGATGACATTACAAGAGCTAATTAATTCACTGCGACAAGCCTTTTTTTACTTAGAAAATGAAGTAATGATGTTTGTATCGCCTTTATCTATTCTAATCATTTGCAAGGCTTTTAGATTAAGACTTACTTGAAACTTGGTTCATTTTTTATTTTTAGATATGCTTTGATTTCTAATACACAATTAAACAAAAAAAATAATAATGTAAACTGAATAAATGTAAATTGAAATATATTTTCTTATCTTAAAAGTATTTTATGAAGAAATTTTTTTTAAAAGTTACAGTAAAAATGTGCATGAGAAATATATTTACCATATATCTTAGACACTTACATAAATTGTTCAACATAGAGTAATTCGATACTTGAAAACAACTAAAGATCTAAAATTAATATTAGCAAAAAGAGAACCTGTTCTCAAAACATATGCTGAAGCAGATTGGGCCAAAGACAGAATCACTAGAACATTGCTGAAAACTCTTCCAAATTCTTATTAACACAATTTTGTGGTTTGGTTTTGTCGTTCTACTGTCATTTTATCCCACACATAAGGCTAATTAAATCAATTACACTTTAACGTGGATTCCGAATCACTAAAAAACATACCTGCCACAAAACTTGAACTTCAACTTTGAACTTGATGCCTGTGGTACTAAAGGCCACAGCGCCAGCCAATTGGCCATCAGATCACCCATTTCCTAAGAGGTCTTCAAGAAAAATTAGTGATAAAAATAGAAAACTTATCAACACAATAAATGATTGAGGACATTCTTACAAAGCCACTTCATAAATTAAATAACTTTTTAATTATGTTGTAGTTAAAAAAAACATTGAAGTATTGAAGCAGACTGTCTAATCCAGCATGGGCAAAAAGTTGCCAAATCTATAACTTTTTTTTTCCATCTATTCATTCCATCAAAATGTGCCTTGTGCCTCGTAAGATGCAGATCTATAATTACTGTATAATCATGCATCATAATTGTGTGTCTTATATTATCATATAATAAATCAGTTTAAAAGTATATCGACAAGGCTCTTCAATTGGATTAAGCAATCATAATTCTTTCAATAGATAAACGAATTGTCAAGTATCTATGCATCTCCAGGTAAAATGCATGACTTTCTTATTCCCCTAAAAGACACTTCAGCTCCCGTGCATGATTGTAACATGCATGGCTTGATAACTTCCCGATTTTTTAATATGGAATCTCGTTTGAAGTCATCTAGTTGGTTATGAGGTATTTAACAACACAACGGTTGCCAATAAACGGTTATTACTTATTCCTACAGAGAAATGAAAACACATTCGCAATTGGTACTTTTATACAATGTTAGATCTGCAGTAGAGACGTACGTTATTACCAAAGATAATTCTCATCGGCCGAAAATTTATACTTTTACATATTTGGTCCTATGGCAGGGTGACTAGGCTCTGGCGCTCGGATCTACAGGTTTAACATTCGAGTCCCAGTGGTAACATAGTTGTTTGCAGTGGTGTCTTCGTGTAATATGACTGTCGAGCATGGGACGTACGGCTGACAACCCTACACTGTAAAAGGAAAACATCTCCTGTTTCGAAATCTGCCAGTAGGCCGATGGCCTTAGCCCACCATAGAGCTGTTGCATCAATGATGAAGAACATATATTTGATATAAATGAAACTTCACGTATAATTCAGTGATAATGGTTATTTAAGAGGGTTATGGTTCTTTTAATTTTTTTAATAAAATTAAAATTTTGTCTGATGCATCTTATGTGATTTTATTTGTCAGATATATCTTATTTTATTTTATTTGTCTGATATATCTTATTTTATTTTATTTGTCTGATATATCTTATTTGGTTTTATTGTCTGATATTTTTGAAAATTTATCATATGCATAATTTTCAGTTATTTTAAATGCACAATTTTAGTAGCATTTTAATGTTGCGCCTTTATTACATTTATATCCAATAGAAATTATTTAAAAAAATTATTATAATATGAAGTGAAATTTTGTATCTCCTCTAAAAGAATGTAATTATAACTCTTTAAGCCCCGAGACTTTTTTTATATCTAAATTGTACTTTTTTTGATTTTTAGTAAACATTGACTCCAATGATATTAAAAACAAGTAATATAAAAATAAATTTTTTGTAGTTAATTCCTTCCTTTTTTTCACTATATTGCAGAAAGTCCTTTATAAATAATTTTCATTCATTTTTTTTAAGTTTATCTGGCGCCATCTATTGGTAGATATATGCAACTTAAATCTAAAAAAAAACTAATATTAATTAATTAAATTTAATTAATGAATTAAGATTTGAAAAAACTCTATTAACATCTAGTGTCATCCACTACAAGTTCAAAAAAAATGTATTTGAACTTGAGTGGATGAATAAAAAGTATTTTATTAACGATTGGAAATTTGAACAAGATATAAGGATAGTGTGAGCTAATAGAAGGAATTGAAAAATATTAAAAATATATGCTTCCTGAAGCATGAAGAGGGGTAAACACCTACACGATCGTGCGGTTTAGGCTTTTCGATGAAAAAAATTTTAAAAAATGCCTCACCAGCACGATAGTACGTTTTCTGGCTTAAAGGATAAATGACATTATGAATATTGCTTTTCATCAGAATGCTTGAGTCATGACAGCAGAGATAGCGTGATTGAGTTTGAGTAAGGAAATTACACAAATGAAAGAAAAGTAATTTGTGTTTGGATAAAGGTCTTGTCATGAATTAACGCAGTTGTAATCACGAAATCCTTCAGTATGTCTAAAAAATGAGGTATTTAATCAATATAACAATTTGATTGAAATGGTTCAAGAGAGAAACATGTAACTTTGTTTTGAATCACGCATTGTATTATAACGAAAACTCGAATTTGTGTGCTGTATTTTTTGCGACATATTAATGTATTTTTTTTATTATCTCTATTAATATACTGCTGTGTCCAAAAAGTAAAACCAATTTTCGATTTAAAATTCCCGGGGCTTATGGAGTTTAAATTTTTTTCTTTTTTGATTGTTGGCACTTTTTGGGCAGTTTTTAAGGTTATTGGCACTGTCCTTAACATCTGTGTGAATTTTGACGTCAAAATATTCATTAGTGTTTGAATTCATAATGATATAAATAAACGAAAACAATACGCATAAAGATATAGGCCTACTATTCTGACTGTCTATTCTGAAAAAGCAAAAAAATAAAAAAGCACGATTAAAATTTAAAATTCAGAAAAGTAAAATCCTTAGAAAAATGGTCGTTATAAATATTAACTGTTTCAAAACCCTAAATGTTTGCGAAAAAAATGCAAAGTACAAAATTTTTATATTTCGAAATCCAATATTAAAAAAAAATTTCATTCCAAGATTTCCACAATCCTCCAAATGAATCGCACCAACAATTTCCGCTTTATGATTTAGTATGTATAGTATTTAAGGTAACGTAGGTATAAGTTTGCGCATGTTTATTTTCAAGGATAAAAAAATCTTTCTAATAAATTCGCATGGTCAAGAATTGTTATTTTGATATTCATACCGGTGGTAGTACTTGTATATTACCTGGTATTATAATTGTTAAAAATTTTAAAGCAAAAATGTCTTCTATATGCATATTTAATTTTCTTTTGACTCTAATTTGTTCTTATTGATTCTTTCGAAAACACCTGTCAACGAATTTAAAGATGGTTTTATTTATCCTACTAGTTAATTTACTCTTATTTTTCTAATAAGGAAAATGCACGGAATCTGTAAAACATAACATAAAATGTTTTCTAAATACACTCTTAACTTCTTCTTGCCGTTCACTTAATCATACTCATACACTAGAAGAAATCACTTGCTTAGCCAAAGATCAGAAATATTTTTTTTTTCTTATAACAGGAATACATATTAGTGCTTTATTAATTTTAAAAGTATGTATTGTTGTCAAATTTTACAACTAGAACGATTTTTGTGAAGGTTATTTTTATTGTATGAAAACTGACTCAGTTAAATAAATTTCAGAATACAGAAAGAACTTAAGGTAATGCTTCTTCACCGTAAACACATTTGTTTCTTTCATACTTCTAAACAAAAGACATTTCAGGATCAGTTTCACAGACGGCATATTTTCGACTGACACTTTTTTTCTGAACAGTAGATAAATCTCAGAAAGGAAAAATCCCAAAAATAGAATGGTTTTTTTATTCAACAAACCATTTATTTTAGTGAATCTTTGAATTTAAAGGCATTCTTCTTTATGCCTTTAAATGTCAAACACCGAGTTTTCTGTCATTCAAGGTTTCGTTTAAATGGCTCATACAAAATATGTTCCCATATTTTTATTTTTATAAATTATACTAAAATTTTATTTTTTAAATAAAATGACTCTTTCTCTGTAACTGTAGTAGCATGGTCGAAATTTTTTTTCTAATATAGTGCTATAAATCTAAAGAAATGTAATTGAATTTATTTTAGTATGTCAATATATTTCTTTACAATTACATTAAATATATGAAGGAAATTTTGAAAAATTTATAAATTATATTAAATATATAGTATATGTCATAAAAGTAATGTTAATTATATAAAAACGAATCTATTTTTATTTGTTATCTTACTTTTATAAATATTTTTAGTTTCAATGAATAAGCTCTGTATATTTAAAAGTTTTAAAATATAAAATTAGTAAATTGTACATGTATATACAATTTTTTAAATTTTCAATTATTAGACAGCAAAAGTCTTTGTAAATTATAAAATTTCAATTTTACGTTAAATAATGACATAAGCCAATAGTTTTATAGATTTCAAATAGATAACATTTACCTTTCAATTAAAATAGATTTAGTTTTCACGTTATTTCACTTTTACATTCTTTACATTTTTAAAACAATTTACTTTCTCCTTTTCAAAATATGTTAAACAGATATTTTGAAAGTTTACAACGCTTCTGTTGAATAAATTGATTTTTACATCAAATATTTATATGTTTTGTACATTTAAAGTTCAAAAGACAAAATTCCATTATTATATCAAAATCAGTTACATAAAAAAATTGGAAACTATGCCTGTTTCCCTTATATATCGTACAATATCAGACGGAACGGATTTGTGTAACATAGCATCATCTCAAATTATAATGAATGTTTCGTTTCAAGACTCTGGCTATTTAAAAGCTATTAAAATATAAAATTAGTAAATTTTATACACACAATTTTGAAACTTGTAATTATTAGACATCAAAATCCTTTGTAAATTATAAAATTTCAATTTTACATTAAATAATGACATAAACATGCAACTGTTTTATAGATTTCAATAGAAAGCATATGCTCTTCCTTTAAAATTGATTTAGTTTTCACTTTAGTATACATTTTAACATTATTTATCAAGGGAAGAGTTTTGGCATTTCATTCTCATGAGTGAAGAATGTATGTTATTTTATAAGTATATGATAGCCCCATCACTCAAATTTGACAGAAGACAAGCAGTATTGTGGGTATACTGCTATACTGCAGTATTGTGGGTATACTGCTGTGTTCTAATATTACATGCAATTAATGTTTTATGCTAATGAGAGCAACCTGTCACTCAAATCTGATAGCAGATATTCGGTATCATGTGTAATGAGACTCGGAAAATTAACTGTGAGACCTTCACAGGTCGAAACAACTACAGATTGAACATGAACTATAACATGAGTTGTTCCATCGGGATAGGTGATAGACCACGAGCTGAGAAATGTCTACTCCATTGAGAAGTGAGGGAAGCTGACGGATGCTCTTGACGGTCCTCGTAAAGGGTTGTCTTAAAATGAGATTTTTTTATGACGAAGGGAAAGAGATCTGCGACGAGTCGACCAGAAATGTTTTTTTTTCTCTGAAGTAACTGAAAGGTAGGAGATTCAGCCTGTTTTCAAAGAAACCCCCTTGTGGTTTCGTGTATCAAGCCGCGTGATAATTGACGTCTGCGAAAGACCACGTATATTTAAATTCGACGTAGACTCAAGAACTCTGAAAATCTCCGACTTTGAACTGTACTTGTGATTTAATCATCCATTTGTGAATCAAATTTAAATCTCTAAATTTCATTTTTTAGAAATAGTAAATTATAATTTTCCAAAGTTCTGCATTTGTATATTTGTGTAGTACTTGTAAATAAAAATTAAAGTGTTCCCATGATCTTGAAAGGGGCCCTCTTCTTCAAGCCGTTATAGGTCTAATATAGTCGAGATGTTACAACTTTCTTTACAATTTTTAAAACAATATATTTTCTCCAATCCAAAATAAGTCAGAAAAGATATTTTTAAAGTTTCCAATGCTTTTATTAAATAAGTTAAATTTTACAGAAAATTCTTACACCTTTTCGTATATTTAAAGTTTAAAAGATGAAATTGCATGATTATGTCAAAAACAATTACATAAAAAAATTGGAAACTATGCCTGCTATTTGACTAATGTAATCAGCAAATCATAAATAAAAAAAAAATAGCATATTGAATAGTTACATGTTTGAAATCAGTTACATTTTTTCCCTTATATATCCTCCAATAACAGACGAAAAGAAGTTGTATAACATAGCGTCATCTCATATAGTAAACCTTTAAAGAATTATTTACAGTAAAAGTTGAGTGAAAGTAATGTAAAGCGAGTCAAAATGAACTCTATATTGAATTAATGATGAAATGAATTATTTATGTCTTCTAAAGGATAAGGTGTTCATGTGTAGTTTTTGTGTGGAAGATAATCATGCAAAGAAAATCCCAAGAATTCGAAATCTTCCCCAAAAAAAAGGGTAACTCAAGTATATATTCTCGTCTTCAGAAAGAAGTCTTAGACGTGAACTGCAATGCTTAGAATCCTTGGAGAGAAATAGAAAAAAACAAAGTCGTATACGGAATAGAATGTATAAAAAAGCGACAATCTCATTTTCGCTCAATTTTTATAGAGTTCAGTTCACTTTTTTTACGGATCATCTTCTTCAAGTTCCTTTTAAGCATTTGGAGAGAATTGTTCGCGAAAAAAGAAGAACATGTTGCCAGGTTCAGTAGTTTGGAATTTAATTTTAAAACATGTCTTGAAAGTAATCGCTTGGAACGTTATTTTCTGGATTTAACTGAATGAGAATTGATGGAGAACTTTAATATTTTAAAAAGTTATTCGAGAGTATGTGAAAAAATACTTAAAATTATTAAAAACTTTTTTATAAAAACGTTTTTTGTATTTTTATTGTTTATATAAATGATGCATTTGCTTTAATATTAAATATACTTTCTTACTATACATATTTAATCATTAAGGATTAAAAATAAACTATCTAGTCAATATTTAATCAGTTATTTCGTTTAAATTTTTCTTTCAATACTATTGCTTATTTATTTTTAATTCATATTGCAGAAAGAAACATCAATATTTTCTAATTAATGATAAATAAATGTATTTATAGAAAAAAAATTATTATTAGACAAAAAAAATATGGAAATCTTTTCGATTTTAATATTAAACTGAATTGATTAAAAAAATTTTACATTAATTCATTAATACATTAACTTTACATTAAAACTTTACAGTAATTTAAAACAAACTAATGTATTGCTTCTTTTATGTAATATGAAATTCGAAAATTCAATAAAAATGTTTTGCCTTTAATCAAAATAAAAAGTAATAGTTTAAAATAATTCAAAAAATATATCATTCATAAAAATAGCAGTGAAATAAAAATAAATAAATAAAGTTAAATGTATAAAACACCTTAACCATTTACTGACTTTGTAAATTTAAAAACTTGGTAATAAATTTGATATGTTCATGAAATTGCTTTTTATTTGTTATAATATATTTGATTTTTTTAGAATTATTAAAGGAAAGTACAAAAATTATTAAAATAAAATATCAGTCCGTAGAATATGTATGGCAAGAAATAAGAGATTTACAAGCACATTCTATTTTTATCACTGAATATATAAAATATATAAAAATTAAATTAATTTTAATTAAAATTTAATTAATTTTATTATTGAAATTAAACATTAAAATTTAATTATTCAAAATTTGATTAATTTTAATTTATAAAAATTCTCCAAATATGGATGGAATTCTTGCATTTGATTTTTGATGCAAATACGATATTAAAATTTAATCAAGTTTTCAACCTATTTATTTTCTTACAAACTATATTAAGAATTCCTTTTGAAGTTTATTTTAGGAAATTAATTTTTAAATATTTTCTTTTAATTTTCTAAATATGTTAAATTTTTAAATAAATAATTTTGTCGCCATAACCTTTTTCAAACTATACATGGTAATAAATTTTATTGTCAAAAAATATTCATTAAACATTTCTAGATAAATTTGAGTATAGAAAAAATTAAAAGATTTTGAAAAATAAAATGTCGAAATTAATGTTCAATATTATATTAGTTAGAGTTCTAAATTGTTATGCAGAAATATTTTTGAACTTGTTTCTAAAATGCTTAGATTTACTTTTGTTATTAAGGCAGTTATTTATGCTTTTGGATTTTAAAATTAGTTTTGTAATTACCTTTTCAAAACTAAGCATCTATGCATAAATCTTTATTACTTCCAAAATCATATTTATACTCAAATATAATTGATATTGACAGCACATTTAAAGTTCCTAAATGCTCAATTACCTATGTTAAAATTTTTTTAAATATGTGATAGATTCACTAATAATCCCAAATGCCACTTATCCTATTCTATTACACATATAAAGATAGTTAAGACTTTTAAATTTTACTTTTTTAGATATTTCATACTTTCTTAGAGCAAAAAAAACAAAACAAATTCATGTTCTGTTCAAAATTTAACCATGCCACATTTCATTATCATTATCATTATTATTATCATAGAACAATAATTTTATAAGCATCTTTTTAAATAAAAACATTTTAAGAATTATTTTACTTCCAGCTGTTGGCAGCGTTTTTATAAAATTCAGTACATATAAAATTTTTATACAGGATTTATTTATTATACAATAATTAAAATTACATTATTTATTATTACATATTTATACAGGTTTTTTTAAATAAGAGTTTTTTGACCGAGTAACTTTAAAATAAGTATTCATTTAATAGTTCGTATGTTTCCCAAATAATAATTTTTCTTTAAATATGCCGTGTTTCTTTTGTGACTATTGTTGATGCAATATATCATTACTTATGAAACAATCATAGAAAAATATTCCATTTTTATAATGCTATTAAAGACAGTTTAAAATAAATTTATTTAAAGTCCTTTAAACCATATTAAATTTCCTTTTAAAAATATCAGAGGATTGATAAAATGCACTATTTGATTTATTACAATTTTATTACGTTATTTTATGGTAAAATATTTAAATAAAAATGGCGAATAAATTTTTTAAAAGCTTTAGTTTTGGAAACCCATTGCAAGCAATTGCATTAAATTTTAAATAACAGATTCTATTCAAACCAATAAATTATTTCTGCACATATTGTTTCATGTAAAGTATTCATAAAATAATCAATTTCAGGAGTATGTATTATCTGTTAAGTATTTTATTGGTTTGAAGTTAGAATAAAGCATTCGAAAGCTGTCTACGGGACATCGATTTGCAAAATTATTAGCACAGTTTGTTAAATTGCTTCACATTAAATGAAACAGCCATTACATTTCTTCTACTGTCTATAGTAATGGGCGCACAGTTGGATAAAAAGTAGTTCTAGAATCATAAGTGTCGAATAGCGTTAAATAAACGGTTTGTTCATTACTAAAATGCTTTTGTAGTAGGCTCCATAGGAAAGAAAGTAAGATGAAAACTTTTTCAAGAGGAAATATGTTGATGAACTGTGATTTTTCAATAAAATTACACAACTATTAAAATAACGAAGACAAATTATTAACAAGTGCAGGAAATTGAATTATTGGTGTTAAAAAGGATTTATATGAGTTGCATATTTGTTTTCTTTTTTTTTTAAAGAGAAATTCTTTAAAATTTCATTGAGACTTGTGTTGAAAAATTTGAAATATTTATCAGCATTCATTTGAAATACAGTTGTGTTCAATTTTGTCCATTCAAAAAAAAATTATTTATATAGTAGGGTATTCGTTTATTCTCCTTTAAATAGTGATATTAGAAAAGTAAAATTAATATCAGATTCTTCGTTCATTATATAATTAAAAAATGTGTAATGCAAATGCATTTCAATTATAAGACGTTTATAACTTCATTATTTTTATATTAAAAATGTATAGATTTGTGAAAACATTTTATTTATAGAAGTTTAAAGATTATTTTTTGGTTTGGTATTGCTATTATAAACTAAACTTAAATGAATGTCCTGTACATATCAAATGTCATGTTAATAAATTGCAGAATGCTTAAAATGATGAATTTCACCAATAATATTTGATTAGTTGTTTTAAATACGTAGAAATAAAATATTAATTGTTATAAGATTAACAATCAACGATAAATATATTTTCTTTTATTCCTGCTGTATTCAAAGTCATAATTTATTTTTTATATAATGCCATTTAAAGGTTAACATAACTAAGATTTTGAACTATCTATTCACATAAAATAAACTCACTAAATCGAAAATCTATTTATTTCTAGCTTAAAGAACTGTGACTATTTTTATTTCATGGTTTGGGAGAAAGTCTTATTATTTTCTGTTTACTGTTGCCATTTGTTCATCGTAAATTTTAAATGATACAAAACACTGCATGTTTGCAGAGTATTACATTTTTAAGATCCTGAAATGTAAAGAAAAATCTTATTTTTTTTTTTTTTTTGTACCTTTAGTACACTTTATTTGTTTTTACATATCCTTTTATTAGAATATTCAACGAAATTAAAAAAAAATTTCGCTGAAATGTTTAAAAATTTGCAAATGACTGAAAAAATATTAAAACGTTTATTTAAATTCGTTTTATTTATTTTTATATCAACAGCATCTCAGAAAGTGTAAAAAAATTAAGAAGCAATTAATTTACAAAATAAAATGTCTCTGTATGTTGCAATTAGCAATACAAATGCAATTAATTAAAAATAAATTTTCCATTTTTTTCTAATTCTAACGATTTTTTCTAAATCAATATTGCTCATAAGATTAATGAGATGTTTAAGTTTTAGTTTTTAACTAGTAAAACATAATTATACCCACAAAGTATTTCTATTTTACGGTAGGTAAAAAAAATATTTTGTGTATTAGAAATACAATAAGGTAAAAGTATATTATTTAACTTATAACAACATTTATAATTTAACATATAAAACACAGCAACACAAACGCACAATAAAACTATTAGAAAATTAATCGGCTTCGGCGATATACAAGTTAACCATAAAATTAAAATTTTAATTTTAACAGCAAGAATCATAACAGTAATTTTAGAAAATTTAAAAATTCATTACAGAATTCCAAATAATTTTCATTTCTTAAAAAAATCACCTTGTCACTTCGAAATACCATTGTATTTGCTTTCATCAGAAGGACTTTTACAAACATTTACATTATTTACTCGTGAAATAAATTTTTTAAAAATAACTAGTAAGAAACGTTGAAAGTAATCAATGATAAAATTTTTTTTTAAAGGAAACGGAAATCTCCACTCTCGAAAACAATGTCCACAATTTTATGGTTAAAAAAGAAAATAAAGTACACAAAGGGGACAAATAAATTAAAATAATATGAATTTACGTTTAATATACAAGTTGTTATTATATAGAAAAGGAAAATTATCCAATACATCACATCAACTTGATTAAAAGAAGGCATAACCACCCTATTGCAAATACTTCTGCATAATTATTAATATATTGTGGTAGGAAATATTTTGTGGTATTTAAAAAAAAAATTTTGTATTTTAAAATTACAATAAGGTAAAATTATATTTTCAACTTATAACAACATTCATAGTTCAACAAATAAAACAGAACAACACAAACACACAAGAAAATTATTAGAAAAATAATCGGTTTCGTCGATATACAGGTTACCCATAAAATTTAGAATTTAACGTAAGAACAAAAAGTATAAAAGCAATCTTAAATATTTAAAAATTAATTACAGAATTCCAAATTATTTACTTTTCTTCAAAAATCTCATTTTTACTTTGAAATAACATTCTCTTTGGTTTCAGTAGACAATCTTTTAGAAAAAACTTTACATTATTTAATTATTAACTCGTGAAATAAATTTAAAATGAATAATAAATAAGAAACGTTGAAAGTAATCAATGAAAAAAAAATAATTGTTCAAGGAAACGGAAATCTCTACTCTCGAAAACAATACCCATAATTTTATGGTTAAAAAAGAAAGTAAAGCACTCAAAAGAGACCAAAGAATGAAAATAATATGAGTTGTTATGATATAGAAAAGGAGAATTGTCTAATACATCACATCAGCTTTATTAAAAAGAGGCATAGTTGCTCTACTGCAACTACCACTGCATAATTATAAAAGCATTTCCTTTAGGTAGAAAATCATTTTCCCTCTATTCATAACAAAGAATAAAAATAATCAGTGCAACGAGTATTTTGTTTTTCATTGTAAAGGAATTTTACAGTTATTAGCTCTCCAACATGGTTTTGTTTTCTTAATTTAAGTATTTTTTGAAAAAAAAATAATACACGTCTGTTATTATTCGCAAGAGGGTAAGTCAGTTAGCAAAAAATACCTTGGACATATCGATCTGCTACGAGTTTGAATAAATGAATCTTCTTATATGCAGATGAGAATGCACCTACTGGTAATCCTAATTGACCGAACAAAAGTCCGTCTGGATAAAGTCTGAGAAGGTAATTTGAAACGAATGATGAAGCTCGCTTTGAACAACTTCAAATAGAAAATGCTGTATTTGGGCTCGATCACCTAAACTTCTAGCTTATTGTGGATTTGACATGATACTTATTCACATCCAAGTCATGTAAAAACTTTTTATTTAGATATAGGTAGTAGTAATTGGTATTTTGAAAATTATCGAAGCCTACTTAAAAATGTAGTGAATTTTTTTTTTTAATGTAAAAATTGGATGAGGATCCTGATGGCTGAGTGACTAGCGCTCTGGCAATCGGTGCCACAGGTTTTGGGTTCGAATACCGGCGTTGCCGCGGATTTTTGTAGTGGTTTTTTAAACCGTAGGTCCAGGTGTAATATGACTGCAGAGCGTTGGGCGTAGGGCTGGCTACCATACCCCTTAAAAAAAATAACATTTCTCGCCACGAAATCGCAGATGGCCTTAACTTTTCAAGAGGCTGTTGCGCAACAGATGATAATGATGATGTTGTTGATAAATTAAATGGATCGAAAGAATAGTTTTCATTTTGGAGAATAGCATACATTTAAGAATTTTGTGGCAAACTATGTCCAGAATATTCTTCATTTGTGTTTGACTAATACACTCCCTTTCTGATCTATATTATTAATTTACAAGTATTAAATTTTCACGGCTTATAGCTAAAGTGTTACCTATATATTATTTATCATCTGACTCACAAAATTTGAATATATATATATATATATATATATATATATATATGTGTGTGTGTGTGTGTGTGTATATATAAGTAGAAAAATTAGTGAAAATATATATTACCGTTCAAAATTAATATGTGAGAAATTTAGTAATCATTATTTCTTTTATTGTAATATGATTTTATAATTTCATTTGAATATAACTAATTTTTTTTTTTTTGGTTTAATGTTTTAAATGTTCAGACATGCAAGGTAAGTTTTAAAGGAAAAATCATAACCTAATTTAATTTTAAACAATTGAAAATCTAAATAATTTTATAAAATCATTTGTAATTTATTTTCAAATAAATTTATTTACACTCGCACAAAAACCACATGCACACAATTAGAAATATACAATATTTAACACATTTAAAGACAGATAATTCTAGATTAGTGGAAGGATTCCACTTCTAATCCAAAAACCGGATACTTAGTATATTCCGCACATCCTGCACAAACCTATCTCTCCGGGTGAGAGTCTTGAGGCCTACTAATACGCAGGATTGTGTTAAATATATTTTCTCTCGTGATGAGAGAATTACAAACTAAACTTTTCTCAGGTCAAGCGCGTGATTGCTCTGTACTAAACATTTCTCAGCCGTATCGCCAGTTGCGCTGTACTTTCTCTCGTGGGAGTCTCGAAGCCTATTTATTATTTTTCTTCAACGCCACAGGGGGCACTAGCACAGTGCGTAGGAGGAAGCACTGTTACATCGTATTATGACAGATATATTTTATATAATTTGCACGATTATTTAAGTTCCTTTAATCAAGAATAATTACATAGAGGACATTTTTAAACATTTTTTTGGAATATCTTCTGAATTCCATAAGAAACTTTTATTAAAATATATGCTACCGACATATATATATTTAACTAAAACATTCTTCTTGATTCGAAAACTAGATTAATACTGGTGATTTAATTTTTGTAAGATATCAATAAAAATTATAATAATTTACTCCTAAAGTAACAGATTCATTAAAAATAATGTCATATTCTAAAAGTTTATAAAAATATGTGTAAAAACTATGTACAATAAACTTCCTAATAAATACAAACTTAAAATGTTCACTTAAAAAGACCATTCTAATATAAAATTTTATTCATTTCGATAGGAGATTTTATTATACTTTAAGGTAACAATTCTCTTTCTATATAAAATGTAAGCTACATCCCTGAGGATTGCATCTCTAACAAGTATGGAATATGAAATTTAATTAAAATATCTTCTTGGTAATCCGGATTATAGAAAGGCGAATTTCGAAGAAAAAGTAACAAAGGAATTTTCCCTCAGTTTCTATATCATCACATGCATAATTAAAAAAGGTCTTATTACAACTTCTTAATAAAAGGTTTTAGTGATATATCATGTAACTGAATAATGTTGGCACTCCAAAAAGCTAATTAAAGGCATCTTCCAAATTTGGTTTTGTTTAAGTATACTTAGATCTAATTTTACTTCACAGGTTTCATATACCAAATGTGGTACTAACTATGTGTATAATAAATATGCACATAGGACATACATTTAGAGATAAATTATTTTAACTAGTCTAATAAAAAATTAAAATATATATAGTAATAAAACCTTTCATTATATTTTCTTCCTATAAGTTTATTATATAGTAAATGCAAAAATAATAAATATTCTTAAAAATAATATTTTACGGATATTTAAATGAAAATTGAGTATAATTGATTGTCAATAAATGCAGTTTTCACATAGTAAAATTAAGAAATTTAGAATATTATCTAGAGGATACATATAAGGTTATTATTATAAGAGATTTTATGATTTCAATATTCATCTACTTATTTTGTAATCATGCTAAATCCTACATACTGGTAAGAGCGCCAGCCTGAGATGTTCAGGAGAAATGGTGCTTCATATTCCAAACTCTCACCCGAGAGGAAGTGCAGTGCAACCGCAAGCATACGTAGAGAAAAGTTTAGTTTAGAGTCTCTCACCCCTAGAGGATATATATTTAGCGCAATCCTGCGTATTAGTTGGCCTACAGACTTAAACCCGGAGAGCAATTATAGTTCGCGCATCCTAAGCAGAGCTGAGTATCGGGTTTTCGACTTAGCAGTGGCATCCTTCTATGAATCTATGATTGCCTGTCTTTAAATGTATTAAATATCGTATGTTTCCAATTGTATGTGTGTGGTGTTTGTGAATATGTAAACAAAGCTTTGAGTCTTCCAAACTATGCCTCAAATACCTCAACACGCCCACACCCGGTTTATAATCTGGTTTCCCAACCTGCACACTACACTTCTAAAAAAATTCTTCAATTTAAGAAATTAATCAAAATTAAACTCATGTCATTCGTCATGAAACCCACTGAAATTGTTGAGACATTTTTAATTTATTGTTGGGACATATTGTTTGTTGTTTATTGTTGAGACATATTCACGAAAGCATTTCGTGTTGTTCCATATTTTTTCAATTGTGTGCTTAAAATATACATTACTTATATTAAAATAGAAGTAATGGAAGCATTTTATATAAATATTAATCCATATTGTTATATTGCCAAGTATTGAAATACTGTTATGAAATATGATTTGGCAAAAAGGCAATTCACTTTTACAAATGCAGAATTTCTTTTTATTATATATATATGGATAGCTTTTTAGTCTCGTATTTCTTCAAAACATTCTATTCTTTATTTTAAAATGTGTATATCGTAGAAACTTGTAGAACAATTCATGTCAATAATACATTATATTACATCACTTTACGTCTGGGGGTTATACTATGTGGTTTGAAAAGATGTGGTCTGGGGGTTATAAATGTGACACATTTTTAGATTGCTTTTCAAGCAACCCAAAAAGACTTTGCCCAAGAAAAATGATTTTATAATAGTGTAAATGCAGAAAAAAAATATTCAAATTTCTTTTATTTGTGTATAAGCATAAAATATCAGTCATATAAAAAATTTCAATTTATTTCATTAAAAATGAAATTATTATTATATCATTAACATTTAAAATGATTTTAGATATTTAGTTTGGAATTGTAATTATTTTTTGCAGAATGTTTAGTATCAAATTTTAGTAAAATAATAATAAAAATTTTTATATAAGTTTTTTCGAAAAAAAATAAGATAATGTGTTTTTCAATTTGCACAAAATACATATTCATTAAACAAATATATGTCAAAGATCATTATACAAGACATGTATTTTCATTAGATAGTTACTTATTTTTATTTTTTACTAAATTAAATTAATTTTCAACTATTAAAAAAGAAGGCCAAACAGGAAACAAACACTTATCAAAAACATCGTCATTTAATTGTTTTAACAAAAAAGTATTTGAATGACTGAATTTACAAAATAGAATCAACTTATTTTAAATGAATATATAAAATTACAGATTTGGAGAAATATATTCTATAATCCAAATTAAACAATGTTATTCCTAAACATTAACTTATGTTTCTAGAAATTTTTCATATTGCAGTAAAATGCATATGGAGCCTATTTTCCTGATATTACTTAAGTTACAAATATATATTAGAGATAATTTAAAGTTTCATACAATTATGACTTCTTAATATATTAAGAATTTATACAAAATGCTTTAAATATCTTAAGCTAAAAATCAACGATCTTAAATTAATAATTTCATTTAAAGTTTTACTTTAAATAAAATTGCCTTTAAATTTTTAATTAATTTAATTCCATTATAAATATCGATAATATATTTAATATTTTACTCAAAGTCAGGAATATTAAATCGAATAATAATAATAATATATAATTAAATTATAAAACTCTTGTCCCCAAAGCATTATGTAATTGTAAATTATTGCATAAATTAGGTTATTATACAATTATTATGTAAAGTAAATTATTATGCATTCGTAAATGTAAATTTTGCATGATTAAGTTATGTTTAAAACATTTATTCTACTAATAATTTATATACATATAAAGCAATCCAAAAATTAATACAACAGTTTTAGATCTAAAATTTAATGTTAATTAAAATTTCAATAATTATATTGAAATCAAGTATTTATTAGGCACCTATAGTACTAAAAATCTAACGAACACCTTAAAATAATAAAGACGAACTAACAATAAATGTATTTTGGTAATCGCAGTTTGCCTATTTTTTATATGCTACTTTGGCATAAGTTCTTAACTTGAAGTAATTAATGTGGCTTTTCATTAATAAAGTAAGAGAATACTGTAAATTTCCTAAAGGCTAAAAGTGTTGGATTAATTTTATCGTGTTTTATATGTAGCAGAAGACAGTCTGACATAAAAATGAAATGCAGCTCAATGAAGAGCTTTTATGAGATTTGTGCGTGTGCTAGTAGTAAAACCTGTCTGCTAAATCTAATTTGGTTTACTATTTTGTGCTTTATAATTCATTAAGAAGAAATTGCATATTTTAATTTATTTGAATTACTTATACTGCAATATTTGAAATTTTTGAATTTTTAATCAAATTGAACAAAATTAATTTCATTTATTACTGAAAATATTATTTTAAAAAAACTTTTATAAACTGTTTACAGTGTTATAATTTCAATGCGCAAAATTCAAACAATGATAAGGATTGTAACAATATTAATATTATTTTATATTATTCCTTTAATTATTTATGTAATACGACATATCCTGTTTACCTTCCATGTTCCCTTAAGACATTTTTCAAAAATGTCATTGTTATAAAAATGATTTAAGTTTTATTAATGATTAATATTTTAAAGCTACTAAAAATACCAACCTAATTAATTAAGCTTCAGCCGACAACATGTAAAAATGCGCTATGTAAGTAATAAATAATTCGTTTATATAAGTTATTGAGGAAGGTAAAAAATCTAAAGTAAAGAAATGTTGTTAGTAAATGAAAACAAAAATTTTTCATTAATAAATTTATATATATATATATATATAAATTTATTAATGAATACATTTTGTTTGCAGTAATGCTCTTGAAAATAATGCTCTATGTTTGTGTTATAAAGATAATTTCAAGCCCGACTCATGACTCAGTGGCAACGTGAACCGATGGTGAGCATTATGGTGGAGGTTCAATCCGCTGGTGCCATTGTTTAAACACTATTTCAAGAGACGAGGAGACTCGAAGGCGTTTGTGATGTATAGCAGCTTGCTTTGCTATTCGAAATACCTGGTGGAATTTTTAACGGATTTTCTTCCATGCGATACGCAAATGCTTAGTAGTCCCACCTAAAAATCCTCCAGGAAGGCACTGCCCTCCTTCTTCAGCGTCACGGAACCAAGTCAGACTTCTACCTTCGGGTCTTCCATCACAATTGGAGCTGCCCCTTCCTTCCATGATACCACATGGCTTCTTGGACTAGTCTAGATATTGCTGTCCACCAAGTGGGATAAGCGATATTATCATTATATACCAACATGATATATCGATTGATAATGATAACATCGTTCTTTTATCTGCGTAATTTTTTTTTTGTAGTTCTGTTTCATACACTTTTGAATAGAAAATATGACTTAAATAGAATTTTGTATTAGCCACAAAACTATTAAAACAACAAATAATGATAATATCGCTTATTTATCTACTTAAAAATATTTTTGCACTTCTGTTTCATACACTTTTGAGTGGAAAATATGGCTGAAACAGAATTTTATATTAACCACAATGTTAAAACAGCTTAAAACAACTTTTTCATCGCCCTTTATAAAAACTAGAAAAGCGGAAAGAATAAAGAAGAGCTCTGTAAAACCTGATTTGTAGTTTGCAAACAGCAGCTAATTATAAACCTAGAACATTCTACATGTCAGTTAATGTTAGAGTTAATGTCAAAACCGTGATGCCAGCAAGTATATGAGATTAAATTAAAACAGCGTACTTAAAAATTTCAACTTTCCTTTCAATGAAATATTTTCAGACTTATAATTTTGAATTTTTATTTTCATCTACGAGTTCAAAACAAATGACAAAAATTCTGATGTTGAAAATTCTACAATTTTTTTAATAAACGGATATTTTTTTAAAAATATATTCCCCTTAAATTTAATAAAACATAAAATTTTATTTTAATAAGACTAAAGTTAATATCTCTATTTTTTTATTTATTTCAATGTGGCTGAATTAATAAATATTTTATGATAGAAAATGAAATTATTATACATGTTAAAGCATTAGGCAGTGGAGTTATCATCAGAACATTTATCAAGACAAACATACTACTGTGCCCAAAAAGTAAGAGCAATTATTTTTGTTTTTCAAAAACTCTTTATTTATTTTTCCAAATTTATTTCATCGCCTTCAAAGTAATCCCCTCCGGACGCAGTGCATTTATGACAACTTTCTTTTTCCAATCCTCAATACATGTTAAAATATCATCGGCAGGGATGGCCTTCAAAGCGCGCTGCGATTCACGTGGAATCTCTTCAGTCGCCTCAAAAGGTGTCTCCAAAGTGGTCTTTTGAGTTTAGGGAATAGCCAAAAGTCGCACGGTGGAATACGGTGGTTGTGGAATGATATCTGTTTCATTTTTGGCGGAAAAGTCACGAAGAATCAATGCAGTGTGAGCTAAAGTATTCAGTGTTTTTGGTACCAATCAAGATTTGACGCGTTTGAGGATTAAAATGGAATTGCCCATCCTTTTGAAATCCCGACATCATCAGCCAGGTCTCTAATTGTAAATAGATGGTTTGCAAGCACCAAATCATTAATTTTTTGGACGTGAGCTTCGTCGTTTGATCTTGATGATCGACCAGAGGTCTCTTCATCTTCAACGCGTTCTCTGTCTTCTTTGAACTGTTTATACCACTTCTAAACATTTCTTTCCGATATAGGAATGCTCACCGAATGCCTTCTGCAACATTCTATACGTTTCCGCAAACAAAATTTTCCAGTTTGCAAACAAACGCGAGTTCTTTGCTCAATTAATTCAGACATTTCAAAAATCGCCGGAATCAGTTTTAGAGTCTCACAAAACCAAGTGTAACTAAAACACTAATGAATATTTTAAAGTGAAATTTCACACAGATGTCAAGGACAGTGCCAGCAATCTAAAAAAAAAAAAAAATTGAAATTCCAAAAGCACCGGGAGTTTTAAATTGGAAGTTGGTCTTACTTTTTCGACACAGTAGTAAAAAATTTTTCTATTTTTTTTATTTTTTATTTATTCGAATGCGACTGAAGTAATAAATATTTTATGACAGAAAATGAAATTATTATACATGTTAAAACATTAGTCAGTGGAGTATCATCAGAACATTTATCAAGACAAACATATTAACACAAAAATAACTTTATGCAGTAAAAAAAGAATATTTATAATCTTGAAGACGTGACATGAATAAAAAAATTTAAATGATTTCATGACCAAATAAGAATGCGTGTCGTTTCCTTAAAAGTGTTTTTATGAGGGGGAAATAAAAATATTAATCACAGAGATTGGCTTCATGTCAAATATAATTTTCTCCCCTAAGGACATTTAGACCTGCACGCAGCTATATATGTAACTAAGAATATTCGTCCTTGTTTCAAATAAAAATATAACTTTCACTGAAACCCAATGATATTTTATGTAGCTCTTATTTCTGTATATTTTTATTTCTTATATAAAAAATACTCATAAATTCGGATTATAAGTATAGTGTAACAGAAGAACTATTCTTTGATATATGAATTAAAGTAATATATTTATTATTATTGCTAAATATCTGAATAGAATGCATTTTTTTATTATCAAAATTTACCAAAGTATGAGAGTAAAATTAATAAATTAAGTCTTCAACTGGAGCGTTCTGGGGGATATTTGAACAAAAATTAAAATAGGCATTTTTTATTATTAAAATTGAACAAAGCATGAAACATAATTTATTAAATTAAGTCTGCAACTGGAGCCTTCTGGGGATGTTAGAACAAAAATTAAAATAGACACTTTTTTACTATCGAAATTTACCAAAATATGAAAAAAAATTTATTAAAATAAGTCTTCAACTGGAGCGTTCTGGAGGTTATTTGAACAAAAATAAAAAAGACAATATATTATTATCAAAATTTATCAAAGCATGAAACAATATTTAATAAATTAAGTCTTCAACTGGAGCGTTCTTGGAGGATATTTGAACAAAAATTAAAACAGGCATTTTCTTATTACCAAAATTGACCAAAGTATAAAACAAAATTTAATAAATTATGCCATCAACTGGAATGTTGCCACGGGGATATTTGAACAAAAATTAAAATAGGCATTTTTTTCATTATTAAAATTGATCAAAGTATGAAACAAAATTTAATAAATTATACCTTCAACTGGAATGTTGCTTCGGGGATATTTGAACAAAAATTAAAATAGGCATTTTTTATTATCAAAATTGATCAAAGTATGAAACAAAATTTAATAAATTATACCTTCAACTGGAATGTTGCCACGGGGATATTTGAACAAAAATTAAAATAGGCATTTTTTTCATTATTAAAATTGATCAAAGAATGAAACAAAATTTAATAAATTATACCTTCAACTGGAATGTTGCCACGGGGATATTTGAACAAAAATTAAAATAGGCATTTTTTTTAATTATTAAAAAAAATTTAATAAATTATGCCTTCGACTGGAATGTTCACGGGGATATTTGAACAAAAATTAAAATAGGCATTTTTTTTTTTTTTCATTATCAAAATTGATCAAAGTATGAAACAAAATTCAATAAATTAA
The DNA here is from genome assembly GCA_021605075.1 of Caerostris darwini. Classification (NCBI taxonomy): domain Eukaryota; kingdom Metazoa; phylum Arthropoda; class Arachnida; order Araneae; family Araneidae; genus Caerostris; species Caerostris darwini. The sequence goes on along the minus strand of BPLQ01001451.1, from coordinate 191,479 downwards.
GTCTTCAACTAAAGCGTTCTGGGGGATGTTTGAACAAAAATAAAATAAGCATTTTTTATTATCAAAATTGAACAAAGCATGAAACAAAATTTAATATATTAAGTCTTCAATTAAGTTCTTAATTTTTTATGAATTATATTTGAGATCACATAAGAAGATAATATACGTTAATTATTTCTTAAAGACAAAATAAAAAAAGGAAAAAAAAAAAGAAATGAATTTAACCCAGTTTATACATTTTTGCCATGAGCCTCTACGATATGGTTCACAGATTACTGGCAGGAGCTCCAAATCCCTTTCACTTGATAAAGCAGTGTAGGCGTCCGCAGATTAGAATATCGGTATGCAACCAGAGCTTCAGCAAATATTTTTCCAAGATTCCCGTGAAACCCATCGTCCGGCGAAGAATCGCCGAATTTCAGCATTTTGCCCGCATCATTTCTTCGCTTTCGGAGAGCAGGAGGAATGTCGGACGCCCCCTCACTTTAATGTTCTGAATATAAAGTGCAATGCTCTGAAAGGGGTGGTACAATGCTGTTTGCTTTTATGTCGCCAGAAGAAATTCATTTGGGATTTAAGCAAATACGTGGTGAGTTTCCACCGGAAAAAAAACTATTTTAAGAAGTTTGCAGCTGTATTGTTTGAAATACTAAACTTTCGGAGGATATTTGGATGTACATAATAGTTATTTCCTGAACAATATTGAAGTATATTGCCATAACATTATTGACAATTTATATTGCAATAATACTTATTAGTAATAATAGAGCTAAATTTTATTATTATTATCATAACTAACTATATCGTAACATACCTATATAATTAATCTATGTAATTTTCATTATTACAAAAAAATGGTTTGAATTCATTTTTAATTTAATTATTATTATTAATATCGCAATCAAATTATGTTTCAGATCCACTTAACCAAAATTAGTTTTAGTTATTTTTATCATCATTACAAATTTGTTGTTGTGTTGTTTCTTTTCTCCACTTGTTAGACATCTAGACCAATCCCACGAACCAGTATGGACTCATGTTTCAAGGGGAAGGGGAAGCTTCTGTTGTAATCTAGCACCAGTAGGTAGAAGTCTGACTTGGCTCCGTGACGTTCTACAGTCATATACACCACGACCTACGGCTTAAAGCGGATTCCGAAATAATACAAACATCCATGTCACCATAGGTTGTCGAATCCCATATCTGTGGCACCGAGCGCTAATCTCTCTGCTGTCAGATTCAAATTAATCCTCTACTATTAAAGAAATGTATTTAGAATATTCTGCAATTAACAACGCAAGATAGGTGTTAGTTAACCATGTGAAAATGGAAAATATCAAGTTCCATATATAGTTTCATATAGTTCCATAGTTCAATATTCCATTATGCAATTTTTATTAAAATTAATTTTAATATTTTACTTAACAATCTATAGATTAATCCATTATAATAGATAACATAAACAATAACAGTTATTATTTACAGTATAATAAGAGATTATAAATTGTAAATTCTTCGCAAAAATCTTTATTTTTATTAGGATCTGAAAAAATTACATTTGAGATCACATAAGCAGATAATATACGTGCATTATTTTTGAAAGAAAAAAAGGGGGGAAAAAAAGGGATGCGAAGGGAATGAATTTAACCCAGTTTATCCTTTTTTTCTACCCATGTGCCTCCATGATGTGGTCCACACATTAATAGCCGAAGCTCTGAATCCCTTTTACTAGATAAAGCAGTGTAGGCGTCCACAGATTAGAATATTGGTATGCAACCAGAGCTTCGGCAAATATTTTTCCAAGATTCCCGTGAAACCCGTCTTCCGGCGAAGAATCACCATTTTGCCCGCATCATTTCTTCGCTTTCGGAGAGCAGGAGGAATGTTCCACGCCCCCTCACTTTTAATGTTTCGAATATAAAGTGCAATGCCGTGGATAGAGGGGGTACAATGCTGTTTGCTTTTATGTCGCAAGAAGAAATTCATTTGTGATTCAAGTAAATACGTGGGGAATTCCACTGGTAAAAAAATGTTTTAAGAAGTTTGCAGCAGTATAACTGTTGTTTGAAATGCTGAACTTTCGGAGGATATTTGGATGTAGATAATAGTTATTGCCTGATCAATGCTGAAGTATATTGCAGAGTTTTATTGCAGTAATACTTATTAGTAATAGTTAAACTAATTTTTTATTATTATTATAGTAGCTAATTATATCGTAAAAGTACCTGGCCAAAATTAATTCAGATAATTATTATACAAATACATTTAGATCTAAATATTAATTTTATTATTATTACAGTAATCAAATAATGTTTCTAATCTACTTAACCAAAATTAGTTTTAGTTATTATTATTATCATTACAAGTTTGTTGTTGGATTGTTGTTTCTTATCCCCCCTTGGCAGTCATCTAGACCAAGCCCAAATACCAGTATAGACTCATAACTGAAGGGAAAGGTGGCTTCTGTTGTGATGGATCACACGTAAGTAGAAGTCTGACTTGCTTCGTGACGCTCTACAGCCATGTGAGACCGGGACTTACTTTTAAAGTAGATTCCGAACCATTACAAACATCCATGGCACCGCCGGGATTCGAATGCTAATCCTTGTGGCAACGAGCGCCAGAACGCTAGTCACTTACCTGCCAGGCTCAAAATAATCACATGTTATTAAATAAATTTTTTTAGGATATTCTGTAATCAACAACAGAAGATAAGATGTGTTTGTAAGCCGAAAATGGAACTGTCAAGTGTGAAATATTCTGTTTATTTTAATATTTAACTTAACAATCTATATAATTATTGATTATTATAGATAATTGTCCATTATACATAAACAATAACGGTTATTATTTATAGTATAATAAGAGATTACAAATTGTAAAATATTCGCAAAAATCTTTAATATTTTTAATAACTTTTTTTATTACGTTCTTAAAAGATTATATTTGAGATCATATAAACAGATAAATACATTTATTATTTCTGAAAGAAAAAAAAACGAGAAAAAAAAAAGAATACAAAAGGGATGAATTTAACCCATTTTATACTTTTTTCCCCCATGAGCCTCCATGATGTGGTTCACAGATTACCAGCAGAAGCTCTGAATCCCTTTTACTTGATAAAGCAGTGTAGGCGTCCACAGATTAGAATATCGGTATGCAACCAGAGCTTCGGCAAATATTTTTACAAGATTCCCGCGAAACCCATCGTCTGGCGAAGAATCGCCGAATTTCACCATTTTGCCCGCATCATTTCTTCTTTTTCGGAGAAGAATGTCTGACGCCCCCTCACTCTAATGCTTTGAATATAAAGTGCAATGCCGTGAAAAGAGGGGGTACAATGCTGTTTGCTTTTATGTCGCTAGAAGAAATTCATTTGGGATTCAAGCCAATACGTGGTGGATTCCATTGGAAAAAAAAATATTTTAAGAACTTCGCAAATGTATAACTATTGTTTGAAATGCTGGACTTTCGAAAGATATTTGGATGAAGAACATAACAGTTATTGCCGGAATAATGCTGAAGTACACTGAAGTGACAAAAGTCATGGGATAGCAATATGCAAATTTTCAGATGGCAGTAGCATCGCGTAGAACAGGTATAAATGCGCAGTGCTTTCGCAGAGCTTTCATTTCTGTTCAAGTTATTCATGTGAAGAGGTTTTGACGTGATGATGACAGCACGACGGGAATTAACAGACTTTGAACGCGGAATGTTAGTTGGAGCTAGACGCATGGGTCATGCCATTTCGGAAATCGTTAGGGAATTCAACATTCCCAGATCCACTGTGTCAAGAGTGTGCCGAGATTATGAAATTTCAGGCATAACATCCCACCGTGGACAGCGCAGTGGTCGACCGCCTGCACTTAACGACCGAGACCGGCGACGTCTGCAAAGAGTCGTAAATTCTAACAGACAAGCAACACTGCGTCAAATAATCGCAGAAATCAATGTGGGACGTACAAGGGACTTGTCTGTTAGAACTGTGTGGAGAAATTTGGCTTTTTTGGGCTATTCCAGCAGAAGACCGACTCGAGTGCCTTTACTGACAGAACGACATCGCTTGCAGCGACTCTCGTGGGCACGTGAGCATATCGGTTGGTCCCTAGATGAATGGAAAACCGTGGCCTGGTCCGATGAGTCACGATTTCAGTTGGTAAGAGCTGAGGGTAGGGTTCAAGTGTGGCGCAGACCCCACGAAGCCATGGACCCAAACTGTCAGCAAGGCACTGTTCAAGCTGGTGGTGGCTCCGTAATGGTGTGGGCTGTTTTTCATGGCATGGACTTGGTCCTCTGGTGCGACTGGACCGAACATTGACTGGAAATGCTTATGTTCAGCTACTTGGAGATCACTTGCAGCCATTCATGGACTTCATGTACCCAAACAACGATGGGATTTTTATGGATGACAATGCGCCATGTCACCGGGCCACAACTGTTCGCGATTGGTTTGAAGAACATTCTGGAGAATTCCAACGGATGATCTGGCCACCTAGATCGCCCGACATGAATCCCATCGATCATTTATGGGACATCATCGAGAGGTCTGTTCGTGCCCAAAATCCTGCACCATCAACGCTTTCACAATTATGGACGTCTATCGAGACAGCATGGCTCAATATTCCTGCAGAAGACTTCCAACGACTTGTTGAGTCCATGCCACGTCGAGTTGCTGCACTTCGCCGGGCGAAAGGAGGACCGACACGATATTAAGAGGTATCCCATGACTTTTGTCACTTCAGTGTGTATTGCCCAGTTATATTGAAATAATACTTATTAGGAATAGTAAAACTAAAATATTATCATTATTATTATTATTATCATCGTAACTAAATATATCGTATATAAATACTTAATAAAACCTTACAAAATATACCTTACCTTCATAAAATTATCCTTATTACAAAAATAATGATCAGAACTAAATTTTAATTTAATTATTATTATTGTCGCAATAACTATGTTTCAGATCTAATTAACCAAAATTGCTTTAGTTATTATTATTATCATCATTGTGTTATTATTGTAGATTTTATTATAGTCTCAGTTATTATTATTCAAATAATCACTATTATTATCATTATTACCAATTTAGTTCTGTTATTAATAATAAGTATTTATGTTTTTGTATCTATTGTAGAAATATGAATTTATATACTTTTTAATTATGAGTTTATGGATCAGTAAATTTATAGTTGTTTTATGTAATATAGATTTGGTTTGGTTTGGCTTGTCGCTACGGTCGTTTTATGCATATTTTGGGCTAATTAAACCGGAACCTAAAGTTTGACTTGGATATTAAACCACGAACAATCATCCATGCCACCACCTGTATTTGAAACCGAAACATGTGGAATCGAGTGCCAGAGTATTAGTTACTTGGCTTTCAGGCTGAAAAACACTACATCCTATTAAATGAATGTATTTAGAATATTTTGTTATCAACAACACAAGGTAAGAGGTGTTAGTAAGCCATGTAAAAATTGAAAATTTCAAGTGTGAAATATTCTGTGTTTAAATTTTTATTAAAATTCCCTTCCCTATTTTACTTAAAATTCTGTATAATTATTGTTTAGTATAGATAAATTTTTAACAGTTATTATTTATAGCATAAGAGATTACGAATTATATATTCTTAACAAAGATCCTTAATTTTGTAAGTAAAGTTTTGTATTACGATCTTAAAAGATTATATTTGAGATCACATAAGCAGAAAATATACGTTTATTATTTCTGAAAAAAAAAAAATAAAAAAAAGAGAAATAAAAAGGCCGAAGGGAATGAATTTAACCCAGTTTTATTTCTTTTTTTTCCCCATGAGCCTCCATGATGTGGTTCACAGATTACCAGCAGAAGCTCTGAATCTCTTTTCCTTGATAAAGCAGTGTAGGCGTCCACAGATTAGAATATTGGTATGCAACCATAGCTTCGGCAAATATTTCTCCAAGATTCCCGTGAAACCCGTCGGCTGGGGAAGAATCGCTGAATTTCACCATTTTTCGCGCATCATTTCTTCGCTTTCGGAGATCAGGAGGAATGTCCGACGCCCCCTCACTTTAATGTTTTGAATATAAAAAGCCGTGGAAAAAGGTGCTACAATGCTGTTTGCTTTTATGTCGCAAGAAGATATTCATTTGGGATTCAAGCAAATACGTGGTGAATTTCACTGGAAAAAAATATTTTAAGATGTTTGCAGCTGTATAACTATTGTTTGAAATGCTGAACTTCCCAAGGATATTTGGATGTTCATAATAGCTATTGCCTCATCAATACTGGAGTATACTGCCTAGTTATATTGAAATGATGCTTATTAGTAATAGTAAAACTAAATTTTTATTGCTTTTATCGCAACTAATCATATCGTAAAAATACTTCTCCAAAATTAATTTATATAATTATCAATTTCAAAAATAATGATGAAAAATAAATTTTAATTTCATTGTTTTTATTATCACAATTAAATATTGTTTGTATCTACTTAGCCAAATTTGTTTTAGTTATTATTATCATCCTTCCAAATTTGTCGTTGTGTTGTTTCTTTTCCGATTTGTTAGTATTTAAACCAAGCCCAGGAACCGCTATAGACCCATGGTTACAGGTGAAGGGGGCAACTTCTGTTGTGATGGTGCACCCGTAGGTAGAAGTCCGGCTGGTTCCTGTAGACTTGGATCCGTAACGCTCTACAATCATATGAGACCGGGACCTACTTTTAAAGTGGATTCCTAACTACTATAAGCCTCCATGGCAACACCAGGATTCGAAACCGAAACCTGTGGCAATGAGCGCCAGAGCGCTACTCACTTAGCTGTCAGTTTCAAAATAACCAAATTTTATTAAATAAATGATGTTTAGGATATTCTGTAATCGACAACAGAAGATGTCTTTGTAAACCAAAAATGCAAAATGGAAAATTTCAAGTCGGAAATATTCTGTTTATTTAATATTTTATTTATCAATCTATATAATTGTTGATTATTATAGATAAGTGTTCATCATACATAAACAATAACATTTATTACTTATAGTATAATAAGAGATTGCAAATTGTAAATTCTTCCCTAAAGATCCTTAATTTTTCAAGTAAATGTTTCATTACAATCTTAAAAGATTATATTTGAGATCACATCAGCAGGTAAAGTACGTTTGTTATATCTGAATGAAAAAACCGAAAAAAAAGGAATGCATAGGGAATGAATTTAACCCAGTTTATCTTTTTTTCCCCCATGAGCCTCTATGATGTGGTTCCCAGATTACTTCCAGGAGCTCCGAATCCCTTTCACTTGATAAAGCAGTGTAGGCGTCCACAGATTAGAATATTGGTATGCAACCAGAGCTTCGGCAAATATTTTTCCAAGATTCCCGTGAAATCCCGTTTGTCTAGCGAAGAATTGCCGAATTTAACCATTTTGCCCGCATCATTTCTTCGCTTTTCGGAGAGCAGGAGAAATGTTCGACGCCCCCTCACTCTAATGTTTCGAATATAAAGTGCGATGCTGTGGTAAGAGGGGGTACACTGCTATTTGCTTTTATGTCGCCAGAAGAAATTCATTTGGGATTCAAGCAAATACGTGGTGAATTCCACTGGAAAAAAAAATGTTTTAAGAAGTTTGCAGCAGTATAACTATTATTTGAAATGCTGAACTTTCGAAGGATATTTGGATGTACATAATAGTTATTGCCTGATCAATACTGAAGTATATTACCATAACATTATTGCCTAGTTATATTGCAATAATACTTATTAGTAATAGTGAAACAAAATTATTATTATCGTAACTAGTTATATCGTTAAAGTGCCTAACCAAAATTAATTTATGCAAATAATGATTAGAACAAAATTTTAATTATAATAATATTATAATTATGGTAATTTAACCAAATTTATTTTTAGTTGTTATCATCATCATTACAAATTTGTTGTTGTGTTGTTGTTTCTTATTCTAACTTGGTAGACATCCAGATCAAACCCACGAATCCGTATGGATCATTTTTGAAGGGAAAGGGGGCAGTTTATATTGTGATGGAGCACCCGTAGGTAGAAATCTGACTTGACTCCGTGAAAGTTCTAGAATCACACAAAACCGGGACCTTTTATTAAAGTGGATTCAGAACCACTACAAACATCGAAGGTACCGCTGGGATTCGAATCTGATACCTGTGGCACGGAGCGCTGGTCATTCGACTGTAGTTCCAAACTAATCCTCTACTATTAAATAAATATTTTTAGATTATTTTGTAATTAACAACGATAGATAAGAGGTGTTAGTTAACCATGTGAAAATGGAGGATATCAAGTTCCATATGTAGTTTCATATCGTTCCAAAGTTCAATATTCTGTTTTGCAATTTTTATTTAATTTTATTTTAATATTTTACTTAACAATCTATATAATAATCGATTATCATAGATAATTGTTCATTATACATAAACCATAACAGTTATTATTTATAGTATAAAAAGAGATTACAAATTGTAAATAAATCACAAAGATCCTTAATTTTTTAAGTGACGTTTTTTATTACCATCTTAAAAGATTATATTTGAGATCACATCAGCAGATAATATACGCTTATTAAAAAAAGAAAAAAGTGGATTAAAAAATGGGAAGGGAATGAATTTATCCCATTTTTTCCCCATGAGCTTCATAATGTGGTTCACAGATTACCAGCAGAAGCTCTGAATCCCTTTCACTAGATAAAGCAGTGTAGGCGTCCGCAGATTAGAATATTGGTATGCGACCAGAGCTTCGGCAAATATTTTTCCAAGATTCGCGTGAAACCCGTCGTCTGACGAAAAATAGCTGAATTTCACCATTTTGCCCGCATCATTTCTTAGCATTCGCAGAGCAGGAGGAATGTTCGACGCCCCCTCACTTTAATGTTTTGAATATAAAGTGCTGTGGAAAGAGGTGGTACAATGCTGTTTGCTTTTATGTCGCCAGAAGAAATTCATTTGGGATTCAAGCAAATACGTGGTGAATTCCACTGGAAAAAAAATGTTTTAAGAAGTTTGCAGCAGTATAACTATTGTTTGAAATGCTGAACTTTCGAAGGATATTTGGATGTACATAATAATTATTGCCTGATCAATACTGAAGTATAGTGCAATCACATTATTGCTTAGTTATATTGCAAAAATAGAACTAAATTTTTATTATTATGATCATAACTAATTATAACATTAAAATACCTGACCCAAATGAATTTGTATAATTATCTTTATTACAAAAATAATGATTAGAACTAAATCTTAATTTAATTATTATTTTTATTGCAGTCAAATTACGTTTCAAATCTACTTAACGAAAATTGTTTTAGTTATGTTTATTATCATTATTGAGTTATTATTGTAGGTTTTATTATAGTGTCAGTTATTATTATTCAAATAATCACTATTATTATCATTATTACAAATTTTGTTCTGCTATTAATAATTAGGATTTCCATTTGTGTTCTACGTATTTCAGAAATATCAATTAATATAATTTATAATTAGGAGTTTATTGATTAGTAAATTTGTGGCTTTATGTAATATAGGTTTGGTGGTACGGTTATTTTATATGCACCTTAGGCTAATTATGATGAGATGTTTTTCTTTTTAAAGGATAGGGTTGTGAACCCTACGCTCAACAGTTCATATTAGAGTGGGACAGCAGTTCATACCCATAGCACCTCCGGGACACTAACCCAAAACCTGTGGTACCAGAGCGCTAGTCATTTGGCCATCAGACTCGGGTCTTTATTTAATGAAGCTTATAAGAGTATAAATTCTTAGAATATGAAATGTTTTAATTTTTTTTCTATTGAAAATTATCTGCTCTTTTGTCACATCATAAATTCTAAATAATAAAGATTTTTTTTTACTTAAAACAATTGATAAATTAGTAAATAATCAACAAATCTGCTGATCTCGGTATAAAAATGTAACATTATTGCTGAATAATAACACTCTTTTTTTTACATTCACATAAACTCTTATCTCATTCATATATATTGTCTAATTTATATATAAAAAAAAATATCAACTTTTTAAAAATAGTTACTTAAAAAATTTTACTAAAAAATTCAGGAACTGAAAATAAATTTAAACTACAGCAAATTTATTTATTCGTTTTACTCTTTAGTTTGAAAGTTATCCAAAGTTCAAAAAGAATATTGATTCGTTTCTAGAGTGTGTGTTGCGTGTGCTAACATCTGACAGGCAGTTTACATGTGAAACACCTGCATGTAGGCCGGGGTCTTTTGTATGTCACCTGAAATATCATGGAGGGGAGGAAGAATGATTGCCCACTGTCAGCTGTTTAATTGCTCGCTTATGCAGAACGGCTAGCAATTAGTCGAAGTAGGCATACGCTGATCGATAAGCTTTGTTTCGTGGAGCTGGTATAAATAACAATGGGGTAGAAATCACCCAAACGTTTGAGGAGGATATCTTCATAATGAATATTTGCGATTCCCTGTTTTGGATTTTGTTTTATTCACATGGTAAATTGTTTAAAGACATTTTAAAATTTTAATTGATTTATTAATCTTTTATTATTATCCACTTATGTGAAGAAAAATATTTTACTGATTAATTATTATGAATTATGCTAAAACATCTTCAACTACACATTGTATTTGAATGTCGGTTATGAATATGTGAACTTTTAATTATTAATGCCATTTATCATTGACTAATAACCGAAAATGAAATTTAATTTTATCTTTAAGTATGAATGTGGGCAAGAATGTAATCTGCTGTTAATTAATTTTATATTCAGTTTATTGTTTCATACATTGCAAATATAAAATATTAAAGGCTTTTAATTAAATTATTAAATTATATTGTTCCTGTACATGACGAGTTATAAATTATGCAAAATTATCTTCAACTGCACACTGTAATTAAATTTCAGTTATGAATATATGAATTTTTAATTACTAATACCATTTATCATTGATTGAATAATAAAAAATTGAGTATTATCTTTACGGATAGATGTTGCAATAATATAAACGACACTAAATTAACAATTAACATTTTATTCAGATTATTGTTTCCCACATTGCAAATTTTAAAAAATTTAATTAAATTAAATAATTAAATTGATCCTAAACGTGAGTAAAAGGTTAAGTATAAGAAAACAAATTACGGTTTTATCATATAGGGTGAATAACTAGGTGAGATAAAATCTTTGGTTTCACAGTATCAAAAACTAACGGAGTTTGGTTATAAACGCGTCAAAAAATGTTGAACTGAAAGCTTCTTTTTTGCTTGGAAGTGTCGTGATGAATTAAAGGCTCTTTTGTAGAAATCAAATATTCTTCTTCTACATTAACGTAATAGCCCCGTGGGGGGCCAAGGCTGCCAGCCTATTGGCAGATTTCGAGATCGAAATGCTTTCTTTTTACGGGGTAAGATAGTCAGTCCTAGCCCAAATCATATTAGTCAGGGATCTACTGTTTAAAATTGATTCCGAACCATTACAATCATCCGTGACTCTCGAAATTTAAGTTGCTTTTAAAATGGGTGTCGCTTTTGCTCACACCAGACCGAAAACAACAACTCGTAGATGATTCAAAGTGCTGTTTGGAGCTGTTCAAAGGATTCCATGTATCGGTATGTGACAATGGATGAAACATGGATTCACTACTAAACACCTGAATCAAAATGTTTGTCAGCTAAGTAGACAGCGGCCGGTGAAAGCCGTCCAAAGCGACCAAAAACTCAAAATACAGCAGGCAAGGTTATGGCACCCGTATTTTGGGACATGCATTATATTTTGTTAACAGACTATTTTGAGAAAGTTAAAACTATCAATAGCTAATATTACATGTCATTATTGGATCGACTGAGTGTAGAAATTAAGAAAAAAAGGTGCTGTTTGACCAAGACAATTCCCCGTGTCTTAAGTCGATGAGATCCCGTGATGATTCCCCGTGTCAACTATGGTTATGCTAAATGAATTAAACTTCGAATTGCTTCTCCACCCTCAGCACTCTACAGATTTGGCCCCCAGTGACAAATGGCTTTTAGCAGACATCAAAACGATGTTCCAAGGGTAAAAATGGGCTCAAATGAAGAATTGATTGCCAAAACAGGAGAATTGAGAGCAAAAACAAATCATTCAACAAAAAAGGCATTGAAATGTTAGAGGAAAGTTGAAACGAATGTATCACTCTTGAAGGAGGGCATGTTGACGAATAAAGTTGAATTTCTAAAAAAATATTTGTTTTTCTTAGCTATAAACTGTAGACTTATTGAGTGATGTATTAATGATAATAATAATATTAAAGTGCTCTTAAAGTAATAATATTGCTAATTTAAATAAATAGTTATAAATAAATAATCCCATAGTCGGTCCAATGTGAATTCTTGATATCTTTAAAATTTATATATTTCTCATAATAATACATGTGAATTTAATATGTTTGTACTATTTTCAGTGCCAAATAATCGCCGACGTCTATATTTAGAAGATTTATATTACCAATTATTTTAATCTAAATTTAGAAAATATATTCCATTAATGAACTCATATTGTGTTCAGCAAAATATTAAATTGGGAAGACTAATTATTAAATTCACTCTCTATGCAGCCGCACTGAAGCATGCACATCCCTATTTGAAACCCTAGACACGTAAATTCAAATTATGTCAAACCCAAACGATACATTTCTAAATTAATTTTGAAACTTTAGGCACCTTCAAATTTATGAGGAATGAGGTGCTTATTTATAGTCATAATGTTTATCAAGAGTTTTATTGATTAAGATTTAAACTGACAGGTATACTAGCAGTTGTCAATTGCGAACGTATTGCTTCCAAACTTTAAGATTAAACAAACACGCTTTAATTAATAATTTCGAAAATAATTTTAATTGTTAATGTCGAGGAGATAAAATAACTTTTTTTTTACTGCTGCTGATTGTCATTTTAATGGAGTGCAAATGGGGAAGACTTTTTAAAATTTTAGTCAATCCACTATTAATTGTTTTTGTTTTGTTTATCCTTTCAGAGTCATGATGAATATTTTTTTAAAAGTGCATAATTTTAATCGTTAATGTCTACGACAGGAGTGGCCAAGCCAAATGATATTGCGCGTCACTTTGGAAATGCAAAATAACTTCGCGGGCCGCATATAAAATTATATATCCCCATAATAGATTTAGACCCACATAGACATTTTTTTGGAATGAAACTCTGAAACATAATGAGTTATTATTATTGTATTTACTTACTATTACTCTTACATGCAAACATGGATAATATAATAATAATGAAACTAAACGCCCATTGTAAAGAAATATATAACACTAATATTATATTATAATATATATAATATTATGTATAATAATATTTATATATATATATATATATATATATATATATAATATTTATATTATTATTTTATAACATTATTATTTATAATATTATTTTTTAACAAATATTATTTTTAGTATTATAAAGAAATATATAACACTAAAAATGAAATATAAAAAATGTATAAATATAAACGAAATAAAAAAAAAATGATATCATTAAAAAAAAAAAAAAATTATTTTACTAGTGTGATATTTGTTTCTCCACTCTTTCACTTAGCTTTTGCAAATCGATCTCAATTTGGGTATTTGCACATCGTAATGGCTGTTGCAGGTTAGCGTCCGTTATGTTTGAGGATGTTTAGTCAATTTTATTTTCAGAAACGATTCGCTGATGTAAGTTGAACCAAAAGCACTAACAACTTGAACTAAGAGACTGGTTTGCTCTGCTATCAACAATCAACCGTGTGTATCTAAGGATAGTCACTGCATCACAGCAGTGAAACATAGAACCTGTTATATTAGATGTTCCAAGATGCGCGCGCCTCATGAGTTCGCAGAATATAATTTAATTATTCTGCGAAACTCATTGCTGTAAACTCATAAATAAAACAAACAATATGTCATATATTCTTGTGAATATTATTTTGAAATCAAATTTAATTTTTTCTCATAATTTCGCCAGCTAATTGCCAGATGCACACATAATGTATTTTTTAATACATTAGTTTTCACTTCTTTAGGCATTATAAAATAAATATAATATCCGTGATAAATCTCACGGGCCGCAAAAATAATCAAGGAGGACTGCGGATTGGCCACCCTTGGTCTAGGAGTTAAAATAAATATTTTACTAATGACTGTCAGTTTTTATAGATTCCCAAATGGGGAAGGCTTTTTTAAATTTACTATTGATCGGTTTTGTTTTATTATTCCTTTTCGAGTCATGAATTAATATAAGTACCAAATTTTTTTCTTCTTTTTAATGCAGCTGGCAAAAGCTTGGTCTTGGCTGCCTTAAGGCAAGCGCTGCACAGACGTTACTCACTTTGCATGACCCAGGGGGCACGTGTACCTTGAAGATAAGCCACGGACGCGGAGTAACAAGGCCCCCGTAACGCTCATATTAGACCGGGACCTACGGTTTAAAGTGGATTCCGAACCACTACAAACATCCATGGCACCGCCGGGACTCGAACCCGAAACCTGTGGTACCGTGTACCACAGCGCTAGCCACTCGGCCATTCAGGCCCATAAGTACCTAAATAAAATCGATATTTTGTATATAAACCAAAGTAATTTATTAATTATTTCTCATAAATTCATAATCCTAAACGAATTTTTAAAATTAAGTTTAGAAAAATTGAAGTATCTTAATAAATTTATCTTTGGAAAGAAAATTTCCCTGCAGAACTTATGCTCACAATTTTCTCTTTGTAGTGGATGTCAGTTTATTTGTGCAACTTGATCTGGGTTGAGAGACACGGTTAAGAATACAAAACTTTATTTTTACAGCACGTAAACAAAACATCAACACATTTAAAAATAGACAATGTTTAAATCATTTAAAACATCTAATTATATATTTGAGGAAGGATTCCACTTCTAGATCTTGGGATGCGAGTTCGTAACTAACGGCAGTGCCTGTTTTGTTGTACGTTCTCTCGGGTGAGAGTTTCGACGCCAACTGACGATTTTTTTCTGTACGCCGCAAAAGGGGCTCTTGCAGTGCGTAAGAGGAAACATGATTGCGTAGGTGGAATTATGCTTACACCTTTATATTTTAAAATATTGTTAAATAAACATCATACAATAATTATTCTTTTATACTTATATTGAGTTTTAAATGAATATCAGCATTGTTAATTTTTTTAGTAGTTTATAATGAAATCCTATGAAAACTTGTAGAATCAAATTGTATAAAATCTAATATTAGTGATATTTTAATATTCTTTATTTCTACTATCTGGTGCTCGGTTTAATTTAAATTCGAAGGCAATAAAAACATGGATGTTTATATTAAAAATTTCCGCATTACTCCATAAATGGTCTCCTATAATATAATTTATAGCAAAAGTCGATTTACCATTGCACCATGAATAAATGCTTCCTTTTTCAATCATTGAGTTTATGGAATTTTAACGGGGCTTGAAGCAAAATATAAGAAACAACAAACATAATTATAAATGAGTTTTAAATATCATGTTTCATTGTAAAATAATTTTTTAATAGTTTATAAAAATTACTTTTGCAGAATCAAATTGAATAAAATCTAATATTAATGATATTTTAATATTCTTTATTTCTACAATCTGATGATACTTTAATTTAAATAAGCAATAAAAACATTATATATATATTAAAAATTTTTGCATTACTGCATAAATGGTTCATATAATATAATTTATAGAATCTATTTATCATTCACTTTGAATAAATTCAGATTTTTAATATTGAAGTTTAGAAACTTTAACGGAAAAGAAGAAAAATATATTCAATACAAAAGAGAGGAAAATTATAAATAGTTTTAAATTGGATATTTCGATGTAAAATAATTTTTGATGTGATATAAGATTATTTTTGCACAAATTCAAAGAATTTCTGTTAATTTATACTGATTTTAAAGACGTTATTTTCTGTTGTCAATAATGATGAGGAATTAGGCAAAGCAGTTTATCTAATTAAGGGATTTTAGTTTGCATATTTCTTAATTAATGATGCAGAAATATAAATTGTTTTAGTACTATGAAAGATTATTTTATTAATTAGCATTATTCTTCGTTTAATATATTTTATTGTATACTAGCAATTTCGGCTCATTTAAAATACTGTATTGATAAATTCAGTTATTTAATGTATTGTAATGTATGTAATGTTATTGCAATAACCTTTTTTTTTTTTTTGTATAAAATTCCAGTAATAAAGTTAGATAGAAATTAAATGCATTGTATAGCACTCTGTCTTTTAATGTTAAAATATGAATATATATTAAAAATGGAAGATATTATTTTGTTAAAAGGAATCATCTGTGTCTCATATTTGTTGAAATTAATTAAGATTTATTCCGTAGAGGATTACAGTCATCTACTTTTAAAATGTTTGAATTTATTTTCATTCCTTGATTTAAATTCAAGTTTATGGTAGTATTAAACTTAAAGATTTTCATTTTGCATTTAATGAAAATACGATTTATTTCTAGGAAAAAATATTTATTTAGTTTTTCACATAAATATGCAATACTTTTTAGTGCTGCAAATTAACAAATAAAAATTTAAATATAAAAGGACATTTTAATATACTGTTGAGCAATTTTTTGAGATTCTACATAAGCGCTTTTTATTAAGGGGGATTAATTACAAATTGGAGAAAAGCATTTTATAGAATTTTTTACTTAATAAGTTATGAATTAATAAAAATTCTTCTAAAATAATTTTTGCAAATTTAAATTTGAGCAATATATGTATATATATACATATAGTATACCATAGAGGACTGCTGTCATCTACTTTTAAAACGTTAGAATTTCTTTTCATTTCTTGATTTAAATTGAAATTTATGTTAGTATTAAAACAGAGAAGTTTCATTTTACATTTAATAAAAATAACATTTTTTTTTTCGAAAAAAAATATTTTTCTTGTTTTTCAGATAAATATGGCAACACCTTTTAGTGCTGCAAATTAACTATCAAAAATTTAAATAATGAAGTGCTTAATAATGCTAATAAAAATGCATTTTAAAATACCGTTGAACTTATTGACATTCTACAAAAATAGGCTTTACATTTAGATATATTAACTACAGATTGGAATAAAACATCTTATTGAATTTTGTAGTAAATAAGTTATGGGCTAATAAAAAGGTTTCCAAAATAATTTTAATATTAGCAATTTATGTATATATATGCATGTATATGAGTTATATGATATATATTAAAAATATTAAAGAGTTAAATAAACTTAAAGAAGTAACTGAAAATAAATCTAAATAAATATATCAAGGACACATTTAATTTAATGCATGTTTAAATTTGATATGGATAGAAAAATGTCATGAATGAAAAACAACCACATCCCAAGAATATTAATCCAAGTCTTCCAGTCCTTGGGGAAGCACACATATACCTCCAACAACTTGTCATTTGCATTAACTTCGAACTCCAAATCTTCCATAAAAAACAATTCAGATACTTCCTAAATTAGCATAACTTCCTTTATTCTGAAAATTGGCAGGTATTTAAAACAGTTGAAAGCTGAAATTACCGAACAAAAAGCTGCTCCACACTCACACGCAATTTATCCTGAATACGATCAAAACCAGCGTTGAATATTCTACACTTCATCACATAATATTTTACAGCTTCTGCATAATAATCAGCTTCATTAGCATTCATATGGCTCCACACTACAGAGAGCAAGGTCGCACTAACGTCATGCCGCAAAAACCTCCATCTAGCAAGATTTTTTTTATTTCTTATTCCTGGTGCCATACTTGCATATTATTCATATGGGACTAAGAATTCCATTACTTGGGATTTAGAATAAGTTCCCCTAATTCACTGTGATGAAAACTTTATTTAATATCGGAGATGGATTTATAGCTCTCAATTTTGTAGAAATGGTGCCGAATTAATAGTCTTGTTGTAGAGAGAATGGGGCATTTTAAAAAGATTTTAAGCTGAGTATGAGTTTTTAAATGAGAAAGGAATTGGTATAGTTAGAAAGAAATGAAATGAATTTCATAGCACTGTGTGTTAAAATATGAATATATATTAAAATGGGAAGGTATTATTTCGTTAAAAAGAATCGTGTCTCATATTTGGTGAAATTAATTAAGATTTATTCTGCAGAGGATTGCAGTCGTCTACTTTTATAAAACGTTTGAATTTCTTTTCATTTCTTGATTTAAATTCCAGTTTATGTTAATATTAAACCGCAAGAGTTTCATTTTGCATTTAATGAAAAGAGGATATTTTTTGTATAAAATAAATATATAGTTTTTTAGATAAATGTTACAATGATTTTTAATACTGTTAATTAACTATTAAAATTTAAATAATGAAGTTACTGGCGAATGGAAATATAATTTAAAATAGTTTTGAGCAATTTATTGATATTCTACAAAAAAGGTTTCCATTTAGATGGATTAACTACAAATTGGAGAAAAACATTTTTGCATTTGTGTAGTAAATAAGTTATGGATTAATAAAAAGCCGTCTAAAATAATTTTCTAAATTTTTAATTTTAGTAATATATATATATATATATATATATATATATATAGTATACCAAAGAGGAATATCTTTTCATTTCTTGATTTAATTAATATTAAAACAGAAGAATTTAATTTTGCATTTAGTGAAAATACGATTTTTTTTACAAAAGATTTCTTTTTAATTTTTCAGATAAATATGACATTCCTTTTTTAGTGCTGCAAATTAACTGATAAAGTTTATATAATGAAGTTACTAGAAAAAAAAATTTTATTAAACTATTGAACAATTTATTGACATTCTATAAAAATAAGCTTTTCATTTAGATGTATTAACTATAAATTGTAGAAAAGCATTTTATTGATTTTTGTACTTAATGTTATGGATTAATAAGAAAATCTTCTAAAATAATTTTCTCTAACATTAATTTTACCATTATACATATAATTAACTTTTAATTATTTTTAATTGAATTATTATTCTTTTTTAAATTTATTCCATTACTATTACAATAACAATTTTAAATCATAAAAACATATACCAACCTTGCTTGGATATGCCATTATAACATATTTATTTTTGCCAATTCATAATTGTTAGCTCACAAAAATAATTGTGTTAGGTGGATTAACTACACAGTGGAGAAAAAACATTTTATTGATCATTGTAGTAAATAAGTTATTTATTTATAAAAATGCTTCTAAAAAAACTTTCTCAAATTTCAATATTAGCAATGTATATATATGTATATATATATATATATATATATATATGTTAATATGATATATATTAAAATATTAAGGGTTTCATAAACTTAAAACAGTAACTGAAAATAAATTTTAAAACTTTATAGCGAAGGCACATTTAATTTGATGCGCGTTTAAATTCGATGTGGATGAAAAAATGTCATGAATGAAAAATAATCACATCCCAAGAATAATAATCCCAGTCTTTCAGACCTTGGGGTAGCAAAAATATATCTCTAATCACTCTTCATTAGCATTGACTTCGAATTCCAAATCTTCCACAAAAAAAAAAAAACAATTCAGATACTTCCTAAATTAGTATAACTTCTTTTATTCAAAAACCTGACAGGTATTTAAAACAGTTGAAAGCTGAAATTACCGAATAGAAAGCTTCTCCACACGCAATTCCTTCTGAATGCGATCAAAAACAGCGTTGAATATTCTACACTTCATCACATAATATTTTACAGCTTCTGCATAATAATCAGCTTCATTAGCATTCATATGACTCCGCACTATGGTGAGCAAGGTCATGCCCCAAAAACCTCCATCTAAAAAGATTTTTTTTTATTACTCCCTGTGCCATATTTGCATATTATTTATGTGTGACTAGGAATTTCATCACTTGGGATTTAGAATAAGTTCCCCTAATTCACTGTGATGAAAACCTTATTTAATATACAGAGATGAATTTATAGCTCTCAGTTTTGTAGGAATGGTGCCGGATTAATAGTTTTGTGATGGAGAGAATGAGCCAATTTAAAAAGATTTTAAACTGAGTATGAACTTTTAAATGAGAAAGGAATTGGTGTAGTTAGAAAGAAATCAGATGGATTTTACAGCACTGTGTTTAGTGTTGTTAAAATATGAATATATATTAAAATGGGAAGGTATTATTTTGGTAAAAAGTATCATCTGTGTTTCACATTTGGCGAAATTAATTAAGATTTATTCCAAAGATTATTGCAATCATCTACTTTTAAAACGTTTGGATTTATTTCCTGTTCTAGATTTAAATTCTGCTTTATGTTAGTATTAATCCAGAGGAGATTCCTTTTGCATTTAATGAAGTTATGATTTTTTTCAGAAGAATTCAGTTACTTGCAAATAAAAACGTATTTTAAAATTGTGTTGAGAAATTTATTTATATTCCACAAAAAATAAGATTTTCATCTAGATATATTAACTACACATTGAGAAAGACATTTTATTGATTTTTACAGTAAATGAGATAGATATTAATGAAAAGTCTTCTAAAATAATTTTATCTAATTTTAATTTTAGCAATATCTATATAATTAATTTCTAATTCTTTTAAATAAAATTATTATTATTTTTTAGATTTATTCCAATACTACCACAATAACAATTTTAAATCATAAAAGATATACCAAAAATTATCTTGTTTGGATACGCTATTATAACAGAATAATGTCTGTCCAATAATTAATTGTTAACTCACAAATATAATTCTGTTAGGTGGATTAACTACAAATCGGAGAAAAACATTTTATTACTTTTTGTAGTAAATAAGTTATGGGCTAATAAAAAATCTTCTAAAATAAATAAATTTAATATTAGGAATATATATACGAGTTTAATATGATGTATATTAAAAAATTAAATGGTTTAATAACTTAAAGAAGTAACTAAAAATAAATCTAAATAATCATATCAATGACGCATTTAATTTATTACATGCTTAAATTTGATATAGATGGAAAAATGTCATGAATGAAAAATAACCACATCCCAAGAATAATAATCCCAGTCTTTCAGTCCTTGGGGAAGCACACATATATCTCCAACAACTCTTCATTTGCATTGACTTCGAATTCCAAATCTTCCATAAGAAAACAACTCAGATAGTTCCTAAATTAGTATAAATTCCTTAAATAAAAAACCTGGCAGGTATTTAAAACAGTTGAAAGCTGAAATTACCGAACAAAAAGCTGCTCCACGCTCACACGCAATTCCTTCTGAATGCGATCGAAAACAGCGTCGAATATTCTACACTTCATCAAATAATATTTTACAGCTTCTGCATAATAATCAGCTTCATTAGCATTCATATGGCTCCACACTACAGACAGCAAGGTCGCACTAACGTCATGCCGCAAAAACCTCCATACAACAAGGTTTTTTATTTTATTATTCCCTGTGCCTTATTTGCATATTATTCATATGTGACTAGGAATTTCATCACTTGGGATTTAGAATGAGTTCCCCTAAATCACTGTGATGAAAACCTTATTTAATATACAGAGATGGATTTATAGTTCACAGTTTTGTAGAAATGCTTCTGAATTAATAGTTTTGTGATTGAGAGAATGAGCCAATTTAAAAAGACTTTAAACTGAGTATGAGATTTTAAATGGGAAAGGAATTGGTACAGTTAGAATGAAATGAAATGGATTTTATAGCACTGTGTCTGGAGTTGTTTAAATATGAATATATATTAAAATGGGAAGATATTGTTGTTGTTAAAATATTGTTGAAAAGAATCATCTGTGCCTCATGATTTGTAAAATTAATTAAGATTTATTCTGCAGACGATTGCAGTCATCTACGTTTAAAACGTTTAAATTTATTTCCTTTTCTGGATTTAAATTCAAGATTATGTTAGTATTAAACCTGAAGCGTTTAATTTTGCATTTAATGAAAATATGATTTTTTTTCGAAAAAAAAAATATTTTTATTAATCCACAACTTATTTACTACAAAAATCAATATGTGTTTTCTCCAATTTGCAGTTAATACGTCCAAATGAAAAGCTTATTTTTTTTTCTAGAATCTCATTTAAAATGCTCAACACTATATTAAAATGTGTTTTTATTGCCAAGTAACTTCAATATTGAAATATTTAATGGTTAAAATGCGACATTAAATATATTGCCTATTTGTCTAAAAAACTAGATGAATAATTTTTCTGAACCCCTTCCCCCCCATATTTTCAATAAATGTAAAATGAAACTCTTGTGGTTTAATATTAACATAAACTTGAATTTTAATCTAGAAATGAAAAGAAATTCAAACATTTTAAAAGCAGATGACTGCAATCCTTTGCAGAATAAATCTTAATTAATTTTCCCAAATGTGAGGCACAGAAGATTCATTTTGACAAAATAATATCTTCCAATTTTAATATATATTCATATCTTAACATTACCAGACAGAGTGCTATAAAATCCATTTCATTTCTTTCCAACTCTACCAATTCCTTTCCCATTTAAAAGCTCATACTCAGTTTAAAATCTTTTTAAATTGGCTCATCCTCTCCATCACAAAACTATTAATCCGGCACCATTCCTACAAAACTGAGAGCTATAAATCCATCTCTGTATATTAAATAAGGTTTTCATCACAGGGAATTAGGGGAACTTATTCTAAATCCCAAGTGATGGAATTCCTAGTCACATATGAATAATATGCAAATATGGCACAGGGAGTAATAAAAAAAAATCTTTTTAGATGGAGGTTTTTACGGAATGACATTGCTCTTTGTAGTATGGAGCCATATGAATGCTAATGAAGCTGATTATTATGCAGAAGCTGTAAAATATTATGTGATGAAGTGTAGAATATTCAGCGCTGTTTTTGATCGCATTCAGAAGGAATTGAGTGTGAGTGTGGAGCAGCTTTCTATTCGGTAATTTCAGCTTTCAGCTGTTTTAAAGACCTGCCAGCATTTTGAGTAAAGGAAGTTATATTAATTTAGGAAGTATCTGAATTGTTTTTTTATGGAAGATTTGGAATTCGAAATCAATGCTAATGAAGAATTTTTGGACATATATTTGTGCTTCCCCAAGGTCAGAAAAACTGGGATTATTATTCTTGAGATGTGGTTATTTGTCATTCAAGACGTCTTTCCATACACATGAAATTTAAACGTGCTTTAAATTATGTATGTCCTTGATATAAATATTTGAATTCATTTTCAGTTACTTTTTAAGATTATTAAACACTAATTATTTTAATACATATCATATTTACTCACTTATATATATAAATTGCTAATATTAAAAGTTGAGAAAATGATTTTAGAAGACTTTTTATTAATCCATGACTTATGATAATTACTACAAAAATCAATAAAATGTTTTCTCCAGTTTGTAGTTAAACCACCTAACACTATTATTTTTGTAAGTTAACAATTTTGAATTGGACAAAAATTAATCTGTTATTATGGCATATCGAAACAAGATAATTGTAATTATATCTTTTTATGATTTAAATTTTTTATTCAACATAGTAGTACTGGAATAAATCTAAAAACAAATAATAATTTTTTTTAAAATAATAATAAAATTAATTATATATATATTGGTAAAATAAAAAATTATTTTAGAATACTTTCTTATTAATCCATAACTTATTAAGTACAAAAATCAATCAAATGTTTTTGTTCAATTGATAGTTAATAGACTTAAATGAAAAGCCTTTTTTAAAGAATGTCAATAAATTGTTCAACAGTATTTTAAATGTGTTTTTATTTGTAAGTAACATCATTATATAAATTTTATTAGTTAATCTGCAGCACTAAAATGTATTGTGATATTTATCTGAAAAACTAGATAAATAATTTTTATGAAAAAAACCCATATTTTCATTAAAGGCAAAATGAATCTCTTCTACTTTAATACTAAAATAAACTTGAATTTAAATCAAGAAATGAAAAGAAATTCAAACGTTTTAAAATTAGTCGACTGCAATCCTCTATGGTATAAATCTTAATTAATTTCACCAAATGCGAGACACGGATGATTCCTTTTCACAAAATAATATCTTCCCCTTTTAATGTATATTCATATTTTAACATTACCACATTGCTATAAAATTCAATTTATTTATTTCTAACTGCACTAATTCCTTCTCTATTTAAAAGCTCATGCTCAGTTTAAAATCGTTTTAAATTGTCTCATTCTCTCTATCACAAAACTATTCATACGGAACCGTTTCTACAAAACTCGGCTATAAATCCGTTTCTGTATATTAAATAAGGTTTTCATCACAGTGAATTAAGGGAACTTATTCTAAATCCCAAGTGATGAAATTCCTAGTCACATATGAATAATATGCAAATATGGCACCAGGAATAATAAAATAAAAAATCTTGCTAGATGGAGGTTTTGCTGCATGACGTAAGCGCGACCTTGCTCTCCATAATGTGGAGCTATATGAATGCTAATGAAGCTGATTATTATGCAGAAGCTGTAAAATATTATGTGATGAAGTGTAGAATGTTCAACGCTGTTTTTGATCGCATTCAGAAGGAATTGCGTGTGAGTATGGAGCAGCTTTTTGTTCGGTAATTTTAGCTTTCAACTGTTTTAAATACCTGCCGGGTTTCCGGATGAAGGAAGTTATACTGATTTAGGAAGTATCTGAATTGTTCTTTTATGGAAGATTTGGAATTCGAAGTCAATGCTAATGAAGAGTATTTGGAGATATGTGTGCTTCCCCAAGGATTCAAAGACTGGGATTATTATTCTTGGGATGTGGTTATATTTCAGTCAAGACATTTTTCCATCCATATGAAATTTAAGCATGCATTAAATTAATGTGTCCTTGATATAAATAATTATATTTTTTTTCAGTTACTTTTTTAAGTTTATTAAACCCTTAATATTTTAATATACATATACATACATTGCTAATATTAAAATTTGAGAAAATTATTTTAGACGACATTTTATTAATCCATGACTTACAATAATTAATACAAAAATCCACAGAATGTTTTCTCCAGTTTGTAGTTAAACCACCTAGCAGAATTATTTTTGCATGTAAAAAATTATGAATTGAAGAAACATTAATCTGTTATAATGGCATATCCAAACAAGATAATTTTGGTATATCTATTTTATCATTTAAAATTTTTATTGTGGAAGTATTGGAGTAACAAGATAATTGTTATTGCACATTTTTATGATTTAATTTTTAACTGTGGTAGTACTGGATTAAATCTAAAAACAAATAATAATTATATTTAAAATAATAAATAATTAATTATATACATATTAGTAAAATAAAATTAGAATAATATATTTTAATAGACTTTCTTATTATTAATCCATAACTTTTGAAGTAAAAAAATCAATAAAATGTTTTTCTTCAATTTCTAGTTAATACACTTAAATGAAAGGTTTTTTTTATAGAATGTGAATACATTTTACAACTGTATTTTAAATGCGTTTTTATTTGCAAGTAACATCATTATATAAATTTTAGTAGTTAATCAGCAGCATTAAAAAAAGGTATTGCCATAGTTATCTGAAAAACTAGATGAATAATTTTTATGAAAAAAAAAACATATTTTCAATAAATGCAAAATGAAACTCTTTTAATTTAATATTAACATAAACTTGAATTTAAATCAAGAAATGAAAAGAAATTCAAACATTTTAAACGGAGATGACTGCAATCCTCTGCGCTATAAATCTTAATTAATTTCACCAAATGCGAGACGCAGATGATTCTTTTTAACAAAATGCTATCTTCCCATTTTAATATATATTCATACTTTAACAACACCAAACACCGGGCTATAAAATCCCTTTCATTTCTATCCAACTATACCAATTCCTTTCCCATTTAAAAGCCCATGCTCAGTTTAAAATCTTTTTAAATTGCCCCATTCTCTCTATCACAAAACTATTAATTCGTACCCATTTCTACAAAACTTGGCTATAAATCCATCTCTGTATATTAAATAAAGTTTTCATCACAGTGAATTAGGGGGACTTATTCTAAATCCCAAGTGATGAAATTCCTAGTCACATATGAATAATATGCAAATATAGCACCGAGAATAATAAAAAAAAATATCTTGCTAGATGGAGGTTTTTGCGGCATGACGTTAGTGCGACCTTGCTCTCTATAGTGTGGAGCCATATGAATGCTAATGAAGCTGATTATTATGCAGAAGCTGTAAAATATTATGTGATGAAGTGTAGAATATTCAACGCTGTTTTTGATCGCATTCAGAAGGAATTGCGTGTGAGTGCGGAGCAGCTTTTCTTCCGGTAATTTCAGCTTTCAACTGTTTTAAATACCTGCCAGGTTTTCTGCCTGAATAAAGGAAGTTACGCTAATTTAGGAAGTATGTGAATTATTTTTTATAGAAGATTTGGAATTCGAAGTCAATGCTAGTGAAGAGTTGTTGGAAATATATGTGTGCTTCCCCAAGGACTGAAAGACTGGGATTATTATTCTTAGGATGTGGTTATTTTTCATTCATGACACTTTTCCATCCATATCAAATTTAAACATGCATTTAATTAAATGTGTCCTTCACATAAATATTTAGATTTAATTTGTTACTATTTAAATTTATAAATCCTTTATATTTTACTAATAATATGAACTCATTTATATATATATATATATATATATGAACTCATTTATATATATTTATATATATATATATATATATATAGATATAGATATATAATTTAAACAGCACAATAAAATTAGAAAACTATTAAAGTTACTCAAATGAAATAAAATACATTTAAATTTTTCCTGTACAATAAAAAATTTTATTATATTCTGATATAACCATCTTATACGATAAAAGAATTATTGTCTTAATTATGCCATTAAAACAGATAATTCTTTTATGTAATTAATAACTGTTAGCTCGCGAAAACAAACGATTTAAATATGAAATATATACTTAATTTTAAAGAAGTAATATTAAAAAATTCATTATTAATAACTTATAATGAATGAAAATTAACTATGTGAAACTATTTTTAAAATAAAATACAATAGTAAAATTCAACTTATATTAAGTGTGTTTTTATTAACAAATGCTAATATATGTATTTTTCTAATTTATATAAATGCATTATTTCAATATATTTAATACTTAATATATTAGCATTTAATATTTTTCGGATTTGTCCTGTACTAAAAAAATAATCTGGCATTGATCTACTTCAATAAAATAATATGTATTTACTTTTGCTTTGGAAAGCTTAATAAAGAAACCATATTTAGAAGTACTTAGAAATCCTTTGAAAATACGACCATAATAATAATAATAATATATCTTTCATTTGTTCATTATTAATAACATTATTGTTCATTATTATTGTTCATTATTATTGAATGAATGATAAAATTCATCGATAATCCTCCTAACCATACTTGTTTGAATTATTAATATCAACTATGATTATATAGCAAAAAAGGTTAAGATAAATGTAACTTTAAAAAATATGGATTTCGAAAGTATATAACCGAAAAAATATGGAATATGGATTCGAAAAACAATCAAAAATTCCAGAAGATATAATATATGAAAACCAATAATCCAATTACTTAGTTTTACATATAAATTGCTTTATTTTGCAGAATATTTCAAGAAATAAAAATATTTCTAAATACATAATATTATTTAATATTAATAAAATACTATTCTTTCTGTCAGAATTAAAAGAAAATAATTAAAGACAGACAAAATTCTAGCAGATAAAATGTATGAAACTATATATCAAGACATTTGTGTTTACTTCATAATTTAAAGCAGTAATACAATAATAATCAATAATTTAAAAATTTAAAGCAATTTATGCTTTACATTATTAAATAATACAAAAACTATTAATATTTCTAAATGGTAAGGACATCACATAAATTTTACTTTGAAGTAAAAATTCAATTAAAAAAAGTTATGTGTAAAAAGTAAATGTGCATTTAAAATATTTTTTTCTTAAAACCATTTCTAATTGATTAAAGTTATACCAAATGTATGATGGCAAAAACCGTACATGTTTTTTTTTTCGTGATGGGTAAATAGAAATGCAGATTATAGAATGCAATTTTTAAATCTAAAATTTTTATCTTTATAAAAGAAAATTTAAAATAAAGGAAAACAAATGCTAGAAAACAAAAAATTAATATTTGAATTTCTAGAAAATTTCTAATAATAGATCTTTATTTTTTTCAAAGTGTTTACGAATAATTTATGAGTACATAAATATCACAAATGAAAACATATTAATCAGAAATATGAATAAAAATGTGTAAATACATGGGACTCTATTTTCCATTGACAGACCTTTTGTTGATCTGGCCTAATATTAAGGCCTAGGCCCAGAATGGGGCTGTTGCGCAAATGAAGTAGTAGCAGAAAACTTTTGTAGATGTGTTTTAAATTAACTAGTTTGAGATTGAAACTTAACAATAAAAATTATTTAATTTAATTTAAGTTGTCTATTAAAACATTTTTCGTCAATTTCAGCAAATCTCAAAATAAGTAATAAACTGACAGACAAAATAAAATAATTTATAGAAATTTAATAGTTTTTAAAATTGCTTAATAGATAGAAACGTGTATTTGTTTTAGAATAAATACAACATTCATTTCAGAACAAACAATTCATTTAAATGAATGGATAATCTTCATTCATATTGCATGATTGTGAAGTGTGATTGTGAAACAATTAGAATCATTATAACAATTAGCAATTTCTAAAAATTAATATGATAATATATATGATAGACACTTATGAGGATAGAAACTTAACAATAAAAAAGATTTTTATTTAATTTAAGTTGAGTAATGAGAAGTATTTAGTCAATTTTAGTTAATCTCATCCAAAAATAATAACTGATAGACAAAATATAACAGTTATTAGAAATTTAATAGTTTTTAAAATTTAAGAAATCTTGACTTAACTGAAATCTTTTACTTAATAGATAGACAGATATATTTATTTTAGAATAAGCACAATATTTATTTTATTTTAGAATATTATTTAATTATTTTAGAATAAACAATTGATTTAAATGAATGGATAATCTTAATTCATATTGTGCGATTCTTTGAATTATTAAGTATATATTATTCGGTAAACAATTAAAACCAATACAACAATTAGTAATTTCTACCATTAATAAGATATTAAGGATAGTTGATAGAAACTTAACAATAAAAAAGATTTTCATCTAATTTCAGTTGACTACTAAAATTTTTTTCGTAAATCTTAGATAATCTTCAGATAAATAATAAATTAATGGAAAAATATAATAGTTGATAGAATGAAAGTTAATAGTTTTTAAAATTTAAGAAATGTTGATATACCTGCAAGTCTCGTGCTTAATAGACAGAAGCATAATATACAATATTTATATTATAATAAACAATACATTTAAATAAACGGATAATCTTAATTCATATTGGGTGATAGTTGGAATTACGAAGTATCTACTTATCGATAAACAATTAGAACCAATATAACAATTATTAACTTCTAATAATAATAATATGATATTAAGATATATATATATATATTAATTAATTATTAAGATATTATATAAAGATATAGGATAGATAATAGAAGCGTAACAATAAAAAAGATTTTTATATAATTTAAGTTGGCTAATAAGAATTTTTTTCGTGAATTCTAGTTAATCTCACCCAGAAATAATAACTGATAGACAAAATATAATTGTATAAATTTAATAGTTTTTAAAAATTAAGAAATATTGACATATCTACAAATCTCTTGCTTAATACGCGGAGAGATAATACACAATATTTATATTATAATAAACCCTACATTTAAATGAATGGATATTCTTAATTCAGATTGCGTGATAGTTTTAATTATTAAGTACCAATTATTCGGTAAACAATTAGGACCAATATAATAATTAGCAATTTCTACCGTTAATATCATATTACTTTAAAAATATTCCAAAACGCATACTTTGCGTTTCAGTAACAAGTTAGTCTTTTAAGAATGCCATTACCATATAAATACATTATTAAAATTTAACTCACGCAAAACCTAATTATTCTTATTTGATTTATGATTTCACATACTTGGAAGTATTCGAAGTTTTAATTGGCATCAGTACTAATAACTCGAGAGGTTCAGCCATATTGAGATTCGTTTCTCCAAGGAATACGTCTTTTACCATTCCAATAAGTATGCGGTCTTCAGTTTTGGATTGCTATGCTTTCAAAACAAAACTATTTCTATTGCTTTCAGCAAGAGTTGCTTGATAAATATTTATTTATCGAGTGCAATTTCCATGCTTTGAAACTGTGGTTAACAAGATAAATATTTAACTTATACATGGTATGAGAGCATCTTTCATTTAACTTGGTTGCTTCAATTGGAACGAACTTATTCCAATTGTTATTAAATATCGTGACTCAATCATTAATATCATTTCCTCTGATTTTTTCCGTTCTAAAGAATATTTTTCCCATCCTGACGTCCTGAAGATTTAAATAGATATAAAATTAATGAAAAAAACGTGTATTTAATTTTAAAATATTCCAAACCAAAAGTTAGATGTTTTATTTATTCAAAAGATTTCACGTGGAAAACATTTATTTGCTCATTTTAATTGAGTTAACTGAATATGTTAGTAAATTCATTTAAAAATCCTTTTCCTGCGTAATTACGATATAAAATACGTACGAAATGATATTAATGAGATTCACAATATTTAAAATTATAATCTTAAATATTGTGGATGCAATTTATTTATATTATTTTTTTATAAAGATGAGATTTAAACCTTGTGTATTTAGTAATCGAAATTATTACTCTATTTTCTTCTTTATAAATAAGTGCTGCTTTAAGAAAAGAAAATAATTAAAGGTATGTTAATGAACATGTATGAGGATGAGTGTATAAAAATATATGTATGAGTATGTATTGAAGACCGAGTGGCTAGCGCTCTGGCAGTCGGTGCAACAGGTTCCATGGATATTTGTAGTAGTTCAGAATCTACTTTAAATTGTAGGTCCTTGTCTCATATGAGTGTCGAGATATGGGTGTAGGGCTAACAATCCTATCCCGTCAAACAGAAATCATCTCTTGTTTCGGAATCTGCCAGTAGGCAGACGGATTCTGCCCACCATGCAGCTATTGCGCCAATGAAGAAGAAAAATAGCCAACGGCCGTACCATGCTGAATATACCGCTTCTCGTTAGATCACCGAAGTTAAGCATCATTGGGCGCGGTCAGTACTTGGGTGGGTGACCACCTGGGAACACTGCGTGCCATTGGCAAATTTGGGACCTGAATGGCCGAGTGTCTAGCGCTCTGGCGCTCGGTGCCACAGGTTTCGGGTTCGAATCCCGGCGGTGCCATGGATGTTTGTAGTGGTTCGGAATCCACTTTAAGCCGTAGGTCCCGGTCTTCTATGACTGTAAGAGCGTCACAGAGCAAAAGTCAGGCTTCTACCTACGGGTGCTCCATCACAACAGAAGCTGCTTCCTTCCCCTTCAATCATGAGTCCATATGGGCTCGTGGGCTTGGCCAGCCAAGTGGAATAAGAAACAACAAACAACAGAAGAAAAATTGAAAATGCAATTTTTCCTTTTATAAAAAAATAAAAATAAAAGAACTATTTGTTCATTATGTTTAACAACTATTGCAAGATAAAAACAGCTGTCAATTAGACCAAAAATACTTCAAAAAATTAATTCCTATGTTATAATTAAAATAAAATAAAGAGTCGTCTCTATCACATTAAAAAACTGTCATTATTTGTTTTAAAAAAATTGCTATTATAGCTAAGCTATGAAATTCACGATAAAGATACCAAATTATTCCAATTATATATTTTCTATATATTTATTATAATTAAAATTCTAAAAATTTGGAGACTTCCAAAATTATGATTCATTGATTTGAAAAAGAAAAAAAAAGTAAAATTTTAACTATATCATATATGTAATGATTATGTGTGATTTCAAACTAACTTTTGATGATCTAAAGTTATGTATGTTTTATTTAAAAAATAATTAAATTTAGACTAGTTATTAATTTAGACTAGATATAAAATTAAAAAAGAAAATAGCATGAAGAAATTCAAAAAAGGCGGTATGTTTCAGATTTTTAAATGTATGTTGCAAATTTATTGAATCAACGCCTTAAGTAAATGTATCAAAATTTAATTTTTTTTTAATAACAAAAAGTAGTTATTAAAAATGATAGAAAGAATGAGTAAAATCGGCAATGTCAAATTAATGTTGACTTACCAATGATGTATTTTAATAAAGAAACATTAGTTTTCATATTAATACAAATTTTTTAAAATTTATTAAAGCAGAAACATAAATATTAAGACAATAGATCGCGTGAGGGACAGTTTGAAAATAAAAATAAAAATAGTATGTAAGAAAATTATGTGAAAACAATTGAAAAATAATAACCAGACACTTAAAAAATTATTTTAAAAATAAATCCAGTTTTAATGAGTACCTGTTTGTCTACACTGAATTTTCGCCATTCTACTACAATATGGTTTAAAAGTCACGCCCATGAAATTATTAATAATGTTTTATTAACTGAAAGTACATACTCCTAATTACAGGTGTACATTGTTTAATATGCATGCTTTATAAATGCAATCAATGTAAATGCTTAAAGTACGACCATTTAAGCATAATATTTTAACACAATATAACTTAACACATATAGTTTGGTTTGGTTTGCCACTCTACGATCATGTTGTGCATACGAGGGCTAAACAGACCTAACAGACCGGCTAAACAGGGCTAAACCGACCGGTATCTAAGGTTTAACATGTAGTCCGAAACACTCACAAACATCCAGGCCACCGCCAGGATTCGAATTTGAAACCTGGGGCTAATGGCCAGAGCGCTAGCCACTTGGCCACCAGGCCGCCCGTAACTTAACAACATATAGATATCATTTTATTTTTACTTTTATTTTAATTATGGATACAACACCTTGCCATGTTCTATACGAAACTATATCTTTAACCGGATAATATTCTCAATATTTTAAAAAAATTTCTGCAATCCTGTCTTCTATTTTATGCACATCATTTGCGATGTTTGCTTATTACAGCACCAGATTCTACAAAATCCGATACTAAATTTCAAATCATCATCTGGATTAATATATTGATCGCTGGGAATTTTATTACCAAACTCAACCCTTTACCGGAGCCAAAGACGAAATTTGAAATAACGTCGAAGGATAAAATTCTTTTTCTTTAACGACAGGGACAGGATGGTGAAATGACTTCTTATTAGATATGCAAGTTAGAATTAAATTAATGTTAAGGATTGGGTATATCAGCCTATCTATAAAACATGAATTGAACTATATTTTTATCTGTAATATATACTACTGTGTCCAAAAAGTAAAACCAATTTTCAATTTAAAATTAAAGGGGCTTATGGAATTTCAATTTTTTTCCTTTCTTTTTTAGGTTGCAGGCGTTGTCATTGATATCTGTGGGAAATCTGACGTCAAAATATTCATTAGTGTTTGAGTTACGCTTGGCTTAGTGCAACGCTAAAACTGATTTCGGCAAATTTTGAAATGTTTGAATTAATGAGCAAAGAACTTGCATTAAATTTTGTTTGCGAAATGAATATTTGTATGCAGAAACATCGTAACTGGAGAGGAGACTTGGATTTATGCTTACGACCCGGAAACAACCGATCAATCGAGCGAATATTGTGAAAAAGGTGAAGCAAGACCGAAAAGAGCACGCCAAAGTCACTCAAAAATCATGGTCGTGTTGCCTGTTTTCTTCGATTACCGTGGTGTGGTGCATTATGAGTTTTTTCCACCGGGCCAAACTATCAAAAGGAATATTATTTGAGTGTTATGCATCGTTTGTGTGAAGCTATTCGCAGAAAGAGGCCACATTTATGTAAAGACAACTCTAAGTTTTTGCATCACGATAATATGCCAGCTAACACTGCATTGATTCTTCGTGACTTTTTCGCCAAAAATGAAACCCATATCGTTCCACAACCACCATATTCACATGAATTAGCACCGTGCGACTTTTGGCTATTCCCTAAGCTCAAAAGATTTCTCCGGGGACACCGTTTTGAGTCAATTGAAGAAATTCAACGTGAATCGGCGAGTTCTTTGAATTCCGTCCCAGTCAATGACTTTTTAGCATGCATTGAGGATTGGAAAAAAAGTTGTCATAAGTTCATTGTATCCGGAGGGGATTACTGTGAAGGCAATGAAATAAACTTGAAAGTATAAATAAAGAATTTTGAAAAAAAATAAAAATTGGTCTTAATTTTTGGGCACAGTAGTAAGTATGTGCTTTGTATTGATAAAACATCATAAACAAATTCATGTATATATATTGAACATATTGTCACATATTCGATTATAGATACTGTCTGTGGATTTGTAGCAGACATATCGTAAAGATGGATGCACAGTTGCATGTTTTTACGACATCTTTTGTGTTGCCACGATTTTGTTTGAAATGTGAAATTAATAAATCTCTGCTTTTCACCTTTAATCAATGAACTAATTTTTCAATTAATATAATTACTGTGGCAATGCTCAAACAGCACATGAAAAACTTTACTTGGTTAGCATTTAGGATTTCAAATCAAAACGGTATAGAAATAGCCGTCTACCAACCAACTCAAGACTAGTATTAGATATATTTTTTTTTGAAATAATAAAATGTAAGCTATAATCTGTGCAGTAACAAATAAAAATGATTCACTAAAAAAACGTTATATATATAGATATATTGCCTGGTGCCGCGTGGCCTGATGGCCAATTGGCTAACGCTCAGCGTTCAGGTTTCGAATCCTGGAGGTAGCGTGGATATTTGTTAGCGGTTCGGAATTCCCCGACAAATTAGCCAAAACTGTGCACAAAATGACCGCAGAGTGGCAAGCAAACCAATCTTGGTGCCACAAGTTTCGGATTCGAGTACCGATGGTCCATAGATGGTTCGGAATCCACTTTAAACCATAGGTCCCACAGTCTAATCTGATTACAGAGAGTTTGGCATAGGGATGCCATAATTATCCCATAAAAATAAAGCGTCTCCTGTCTCGAAATCTGCCAAGAGGCTGATAGCCTTAGCCCATTATGGGGCTGTTGCGCCAATACAGAAGAAGATATATATTATGTATTTGACTAATAAATCCTCAAAGACACGTGTTCGTAACGAAAAGGTGACCAGGAATCAAATTGGTTGGCAATTGTTCAAGTTTGCCATTATTAAACAAGGCGTGAATTCCATTTTACTTCTCATTTTAGACGTGTACTAATTGTAAATTAATTCAAAAGATAAGTCTGTACAATAAAGAGTCACGCTTTCGTAAATTCCGGAGGAAAAAGAACGTTTTTGACATTCACCAGAATTTTATGCTGTAAAAGGTGAATAAAAAGCAAGTTTGCTTTTACTCAAATGTATGTAAATCTTAAGAGTTTAAGCCTTTATTTTTAGCTTTTATAATTTGGGAACATTATCTTTTATTGTGGCTTTAACATGCAGCTTTCATCAATTTCTATCTCACGTTTCTTTTAAAATTCAAACTGAAGAATGAAAATCGCAATTTATAGTTCCAATTTTTTTACTGGGATTGTTTATTTATGAAGCACTCATCATATTTTAATTTAAGTATTCTAAAAATGCAAATCATGAATGTATAACGATAAAAAAATCCTTTCATTTCTTTTTTGATTTGGAATGTATCATCGAAATATAAATTGCTTTTCAATTTCTATTTCTCAATAGAAAAGCAATTTACTATTCTATTCTTTACTATTGAAGTTAAGAGTGTTCACACCCTTTCTTAAGTGCAGAGGATAATTTTATTTGATAACCCATTTTCATTTCTGTATTTCTGCAAAAGCGTTTTTTGATTAGGAAATTTTTAGTATGCTAACGAAAACGCTAAATCGATAAAATAAAGAATTCGTCATTCTATAGATATAGATAAATTAATATATTATCAAGTGTAAGTATTATTTAAGAAATATACATTTCTTTAAAAATTGATTATTTTTATAACTTAATAAGGAATCACTTAAAAGGTTTTTTATCAATCAATCATGTTTTATTCGAAATATTTATTTTTATTACATATTATACTTATATTTTTATGTTATTTAAAAGAAGTGAGCATTTTATCAAGATAAAATGATTAAAAATAATAATTTAAAATTAAATGAGCTCCATTTTTTGAAAAAACTATATATAGTATTATTATTAAACGATTATTTTAATCATATTACATTAAACTTTTTTTAAAATCATTTAATAATTTTTATCGTTTTTTAAATCGTTTAATAAACATAATTATATAATATTAAAAGATTTCTTTAAAAAAACTTTTTATGTTATATAATAATGTTTTATTCAACCAAGTTAACATATTTTAAGAAATATTATGAGGATTTCAGTTTTTACAAAAGCTACTTTGTATATATCTTAATATAACATTAATTGTTATAACGATTAATATTATCTTTTTCTTATTTTAATTTAGACAATGCAGTGTAAAGAAAAATACATTTTCGGAATGCAAAATTTTGATAAAATACTGTTTGATTATATTTTGATATTTCGCCACTGATGTAATTTAAATTGAAATTAATTTAAAGTACGAAATAATTTTTATACTTTATCTATTTGTATCTGGTATATAAAATTTCCTATATTATTGTGATACTTGAAAATTTAATACTCTCCAGTATATTATCTTCACAGGGTTTTTCAAATTGTTAAGATAAAATAATCATGTATTAAAATTTAAAACAATGACTATACCTTTTATTATTATTGATATAAGTAATATAGTTAATAGATAAATAAAATTAAGATTTATATTCTAAAACTAAACTTTTAAAATCGTATTGACAGCTATTATACTTGATATTACACGATGATTACTTTAATGAGAAGCATATGATATTTTGAATAATTATACGAAAAGATTAATTGAAGATTTATCTTTAAGTAACACAGTGATCTATTACTTAAGCTTACAAAGAGTGATTCATTTTCCTATTAATTACGTATAACAAGTAGGGTATGCTTGTACAGATACTGACAAAATAGCATATAATGTGTACATGGAATATTATTTTCTTTGCTTTTTGAATTCTTACATCATTGTTTAAAAAAAAAGCGTATATGTATTTAAGAATAACAAAAATAAAATATGCTGATAAATTTTAAATAATATTATAAGTTTTGTGGAAGTTTCACAATGATATCTTTTCTTTTTCTTTTATAAAAACGAATTAGTAAAAGTATGAATTGTTTAAAAATATATCACGTTTAAGTGAGTAAATTAGAAAAAAATAATTTTTTTTGTTATTAATCAATATTATAGAATTAAATGCTCATTATTACTTTATTGGAATAAATTATTTCATTGCAATTCAATTTCTATTAAGTTGCTTATTATTTTTATGTTGTAAATATACGTCACTAAAGAAAAAAAAATCAAAGCAATAATTTTAATTAGTAAAAATAACCCTTTTAGAATGGAACATTGCTTATTTGTTTATATTCCATGTTTAAATGTTTACTTTATGGATTTCAAAGCAGAAACTTATTTTGTTGAAAAATCCTTTAATACATTTATCCCTAGTTCTCAGCATTTTCATAATATTTCTATTTTATTTGGAGTAAAGGATTACTTTCAATCAGTCGACTAAATTAAGTAATTCTTTTCAGTTTTCGTTCATTAATCAACGTTACTGAATAATTGCCGAAAAAGATTGATGTTCATTTCTTTAAACATTTCCATTTCCTATTTTCTTTTGTAATTGGCATGCATTAAAAACAAATGTTTCTCTCGCATAAATGGAATCCGTTCCTCTATTTAAAATTCAGTACCCACCTTAAATAATGCAAACAAACAGTCACATCGAGTTTCTGCTGAAAAATAATCCTAAACTTATATCCATCAAATCTTTCCGAGAACCAAGATAAAAAAAAAGAAAGAAAATTGCTGTGGCTATAATCATTTTCCAGTATAGCCTTAACCACCATCTGCAGCATAGAAAAAATTTGAAAAAAAGCGAACAAATTGAAAGAAGGTGGACAAAGGATACCAATTATCTGGAAGAATGGATGGTAATTTCGATCAGAAATATTGTATTTGGAACTTTGTTTCTCTGATTCAAAAGAAAAAGATTTGTTTCCAGACATGAATTACCTGATACTAATTTTAGATCTGTTGGTGGCAACTAAGTGGGCAAGGTGGGTCAAGGTGGTTTTGAAGTGGAATTTTTCATGAGTATTTACCATTCTTTGTGGTTATTGGAAATTGAAAATGGTAACGGTTCTTTAAAGAAGTAACTAATTAGCATATATATCTTTTTATTTTTGTAAATACCTAAAAGATCTTAAGTGCATGATTAAAAAAAAAAATGGTCTTACTATTTCGTGAAATGCCTTTTGAATTTGTAAGCCTTCAAAAAAATCAATTTTTATCAATGAGAACAATTATTTCCACCATTTGCTGCTAAGGCATCTTGTTTAAGAAATGATAAAGGTTTTGCATTGAATAAAAAATGTATTTACGATTTAGTTTGAGTTTCAATAATTTTAAAAAATAGCATATATTCATTGTTACTCATTCCATTACATTGATATTGAAATGTAAGTCAAGGTGTAGGTGAATAACTTTTGAAAAAGAAAATCAATGTATATATTTCAATATAGCATAGCTTATGTTAATTTAATATATAAATTAAAATTTTTGTTAATTTCCGTTTTTTTTATATTATTATTAGAAGTTAGTAGACAATTTCTTTGTTTAAAAAATTTATCTCTAAAATTATTCTGTAGATTTTTGATTGAATTCACTCATCTTTTACTTTGATACAAACGAATTATTAAAAGTATGAATTGTTCAAAGTTATATCTCGTTTATGTCAGTAAATTAAATAATATTCCCCTTTTTGTTATTAATGAACATTATTGATTAATTAATAAAATTAAATGCTCATTATTATTTGACTTGATTAAATTATTTCAATACATTTCAGTTTAAATTAATTTGCTTATTATTTTTATGTTGTAAATGTCTGTGACTAAAGAAAAAAAAAATCAAACTAATAGTTTTAATTTGTAAGAATAACACTTTTAGAATTGAACATCGCTTATTTGTTTATACTCCATGTTTACTTATGGATTTCAAAGCAGAAGATTATTTTGTTGAAAAATCCTTAATACATTTTACCCCTAATACTAAGAATTTCCAGAGCATTTCTAATTTATTTGTAGCAAAGGAGTGCTTTAAAAAAGCAATGATTTAGAATTGCATTATAATCAGTCGAATAAATGAAGTAATTCTTTTCAGTTTCCGTTCATTAATCAACGTTACTGATTAATTACCGAAAAAGATTGATGTTCATTTCTTTAAACATTTCCATTTCCTATGTTCTTTTGTAATTGGCATGCAGTAAAAACAAATGTTTCTCTCGCATAAAGGGAATCCATTACTCTATTTAAAATTCAGCACCCATCTTAAATAATGCAGACCAAACTGTCACATCGAGTTTTCACTGAAAAATAATCCTAAACTTATATCCATCAAATCTTTCCGAAAACCAAGATAAAAAAAAAGGTAAGAAAATTGCTGTGGCTATAATCATTTTCTAGTATAGCCTTAACCAACATCTGCAGCATAGAAAAAATTTCAAAAAAAGCGAACAAATTGAAAGAAGTCTGATAAAGGATACCAATTATCTGGAAGAATGGATGATAATTTCGATCAGAAATATTGTATTTGGAACTTTGTTTCTCTGATTCAAAAGAAAAAGATTTGTTTCCAGACATGAATTACCTGATACTAATTTGAGATCGTTGGTAGCAACTAAATGTGCAAGGTGGGTCAAGGTGGTTTTGAAGTGG
This sequence comes from Caerostris darwini, assembly GCA_021605075.1. NCBI lineage: Eukaryota > Metazoa > Arthropoda > Arachnida > Araneae > Araneidae > Caerostris > Caerostris darwini. The sequence continues at coordinate 151,562 of BPLQ01001451.1, read as the reverse complement.
AATTTTTCATGAGTATTTACCATTCTTTGTAGTTATTGGAAAATTGGAAATGGTAATGATTCTTTAAAGAAGTAACTAGTTAGCATATATATTTTTATTTTTATAAATTTCTAAAAGATCTTAAGTGCAGAGTTTAATAAAAAGTGTTTCGTGAAATGTCTTTTGAATTTGTAAGCATTCAGAGGAAAAAAAAATGAATTTTTATCAATGAGAACTGTTATTTGCACCTTTAGTTGTTAAGACATTTAAGAAATGATAAAGGTTTTGAAATTAATAAAAGGTGTATTTAAATTATATTTACGATGTTTGATTTTCTAAAATATTTTTAAGAAACGAGCATATGTTCATTAATATTTATTGCATATTCCTTGTTGCTTATTGCATTGTTACATATTGCATATTCATTGTTGTTTATTGCATTGTTACTTATAGCATTCATTGTTACTTATTACTAATAACAAATATTCACTGTTATTTATTGCTAAGAACATATATTCATTGTTACTTTGAAATATATTAAATGTATTTAGTAAATAGCATGAAAAATATTATGCAGTTAAATTTTTATATCCATTTAATTTAACACAATTTCGTTTATACGTATGCAAAAAAAAGTACTTTTATAACACGCAGTTTTCTTATGAGAAGAGCCCCTGGATCAAATCATCCTAAATTTTGTTTCACGTCTTTGCCGGGAAATGTCATACCTCACATATCAGTTCACGTTATTTCTCCAACCAATGAGAATCGTTTTAGTTGCAGTCTGAACTTTGGCTTCCTGCATATGTGGTGGGACTGTTCTCACTCTGAGCATGTTGAAACGTAACTAATACCCAATACCCGTAATACCCAAAAATTATTTGCTGCAAATTGTTAATAGCTGTGAATGATATTAGAATTATGTGTTTTGTGTCTGTGATTGTTCTATATCATTATGTAAATAAATGTTAGTTTGTAGAAGTTCAGTCTTCTTCTTACAAGAACTGCGTCATTATGTAGTATCCAGCTTTCCTGTTGAAATAATTGAGATTTTTTTTTAAATCTTTGCTTGATGTAAAAAGAAATTTGAGCCAGAAACGAACGTTGGGTTACTTTGATAAATTTTGGCTATTCTAGTTGGGAATTATATATGAAACTGAAACAAGTAAAAATAATAATTACAAATAAAAGATGTTTTTTGTTAATTTTAGTTCTTTTAATTGTAAAAGTTGGCTTTTCTGAGAATTTATTAAAAATATTTGATTAAATATTGATAAAAACAAACATTTTGATGTTATTCGTATTATGTTTAAAAATATAATCATTATAATTTGATATTTATCATTGGATGTTTTGCATATAAAAAGGCGTCCCCCATGAAAAAAAATCTATCGAATATATATCTATGTATCGATTTTCAAAATTAAATGACATAATTTAGTCTAAACAGTAACTAATAGAATAAGATTTAGAATGTAATAAGACATTCCAAATGTAGATTTAAGTTTATTGACTTAATAAAGCAAACAGGTAAATAATTAGATCAAAAACTAAAAGTTCTAAAAATCTAATTTTTAAAATGCAATTTGAAATGAAAAAATTTCTATCGTAATTATGAAAAATTCTATCGTAATTAAAAAAAAAAAACATTTTTTTTTGTATGAAATTAAGAATCATTTAACAAGACATGCAATTTTGAAGTACTAATTCATAGTTGAATAACGTTTGCTTCTATTCAAAGATAACTATTATTTGCAGTTTTTACATTACGCACCATGTGTTTTACACAATATGTATTAGCAATTGTTCCCAAAATATACAATAGCAAATAGTCGTTCCCTGTCGACAATTAGAATCCTTTTCGGATGCTGGACATGAGAGAACAATGCTTTGTTGAAAATAATCAGAATTAGTGTCCTTTATCTTGTATGAACATTATCATGCCATTGTCATGCCATGACAATTGGCAAGATTGCTCATTTCCAACTAGTCACATAATTTTTGAACATAAAAGGTCAACGCATTCACCAGTGAAAATTGATCCTCTTTCCTTCACACGCTCTATGCATGTTGCCAAATGTCATGCTACAGAGCATTGTTTTCGTCATGTACAGAAAAACTTTTAGTTTGATCACCCCCTCTCCCTTTTTCAAATACTAACTGAAGAATTATGTTCTATTAAAAAAATAATAATTTTTTTCTTTCCAGTTTGCTTTAATTTCTTTTCAATTTAATTTTAATCAAATAATTTATAAAACTTTTTGGCATCATTTAACATAAATTAAAACGTGACAAATATTTTCATAACTAAGATGATAAATTAAAATATTCAATAAAATACTATTTGGAAAATGTATAATGTTATAAAACAACACTCTAAATATTCCAGTATGTTGTTTATAATGTTGTTGATAGTTTAAAAATGTTAAAAAAAAACATCCATATATTAATCTTTTAGGAAGAGCAGTTTTAAAATGTTATACAGCTAAAATGAAATAAATTATTTTAAGAACTAAAACATATGTATAAAAAATGTCTACTAATTTTTTTCCGTTATAAATCAAGTTATTTCATTCACTTTTTAAGAAACATTGAATAGTTACCATTGAACAAAATTTATAATTTTTTAAAAAGTATTTACTGTAAAGTAAATTGCTTACAGTACGTCAAATATTATTACTTCATTAATATTACTTCAACAAAGAAAAGTGTCTTTGTTAAAAAGATATTTTAAGTTTGCTTAATGGTTTTATACGTTTTAACAAGAAATAATACAAAAAATATTAAATGTATTTTCCATGTAAAATATTTTTATAAAAAAATAGCTCTTTTAATCTTATAAAAAGAGGGAAATTATTTCTAGTTATTTTTGAAACGTTATTATGTCTTTTAGTTTATAATTATTTTAACTAGAATTTTCTGTTATGAATTTCGTTTCTTAAATGCATTTAGTTAGTTACATTTACTACAGTTTCAAAAATAACAGAAAAACTCATACAATTTTTAAACTATAATAATATAACAATTAATTTGTATATTGTATTAATTAGAACAGTTTAAGAAGTACAGCGCAAGAAACTGGTTTTTTTTTCAATTTGTCTGAAATTCTTGGATTTTTTTCCTGTCCAGTTTTAAGGTAACATAATACAGAAAACTAGAAAAACGAAAAGTATGCTTTAATTTAGATAAAAATAACTTAAGATTTGAATTTTCTTCTTCGTACATTTTTTACAGTAGTTAAAAAGATAGTTAAATAAGATTACAAGCTAGAAAGGGTATATAATGTGAATAATAATCTCAAATATCTAAATTATGGAACTATTAGATTATTTGAAATGTTTTTGAAATTTTTCTAACTGATTACATGATAGTAACAATTCACAGTTTTTCATTTGCAAATTTGTATTTTACTATACTAAGGAAAACTGTTATTTAAAAGCATATTAAGCAAGATTAAATTTGGATACCTCTTCTCAAAATCCAAACCCACACTAAACTTAATGTCTTTCTAATGTTTTAAACATTTATTCCATAACAGCAAAAGCTATTCTAATAGAATCATAATTTAAAATTCACTTTATCAAAGACCAAAAATGTGTCCTCCTCCAAGGAGAAACACATTCTTTACCTAAGAGACGATGCTGCTTATTTAATCATCATTTATGTGGGGGAAAGTTGCTTAATGCACACTACAAACATAATACATGATAGACGAAGCTCTTACAATGGAAATATAACACTATAATGTAACTATCAACGAACTATCTACACAATATTATAATAATTAAAGAACATGGCACATAACAAAATTAATTAATAATGCTACAAAATTATCAAGACTAGTATTTAACTTTTCTTCTGAGAAAATAGAGTGCAACATTGCAAATACATTTGCTAGAATTTTTTATACATAATTAAGATACTACATGGACAACATAAAAAAACTACATAAAAATGGACTACATAAAAATCACTCCCCTATCACTCAATTTAGCACTATTTCATGGCCAACATCCTGAGTACATTTGCATTACTACCTTATCATAATTATATCCATGGCGACAACAGCCTTCTACATCTTTTCTTCTCAAGTCGTTCCATTTCTATTCAAAATGTCATATGACTTCAATCCCGAGTGGTTATATGACTTCAGTTCAATTCATGTAAATTCAGAGAATCTTCAGTAGATTTATAGTAAAAACCACGAATGAAAAGTTTGCAGATTCGCTAAGGTTCATTGTTATATATTTTCCCTTTCAATGCCTCGTGAGCGGCTGAGGAAATGCGCAACTCGTTAACGAACTTTGTGAATACTGCACAAAATACAATTACTCTGCCATGATGTTTATTATAGATTTTTCTTTGTATAGTCACTAACAGAGTCAACTCTTCTGCACCCAATGTCGAGAACATCTTGATTCTACCTTCGCTTTATGAATATCAAATCATGCCTAATAACAAAACATTACAACACACGTGCCTACAATATCATTAATAACCCTACTCTCAGTTTTTTCAGACACTTTCTGTAAATGGATGGTTTGATTACTTTCAATTTGATATCCAAAACATTGCAGTAGGCAGCGACTCCTTAATCTTCTGTTCATTGTTGACATCCTGTTCTTCTTTTTCATCCACAAAATTATTACTCATTGACACCTCACCTCGCAGTTGATTCACTCTTGATCATTTGATAGTTTTTATCGTTGAGTTTCCTGTCATCTGAAGACAACAAGAAAGCAAATGTTGAGTTCATCCGCATTTGTAACATTTTGACGACAGTCGTTCCTGATTTTGATCAGAAAACTCTTAATCCCGCTTTCATTTGTGTATCGGGGTTTCAAAATTTGCTATCATTGATTTTATTACGAATTTCTCAAATCTATCATTTGACTTCGATATGGGATGTTAAAATATTTCCATTATTGTAATTATCCAACAAGTTAACCATCTTTGATGGGATAATTTTTAGCTCTTAACTGGACGTCAGAGTTCACACCAAATATATTGATGTCATCCACTTTTGTTCAAACTTGTGAGACTGTTGTCGAATGAAAAAAATTTGCATAGTCAATAGTTACTTTTTTTTGCAAAACACAAATTGTAAATGTTATAAAAAAAACAAATGGATTTGCTAAAAATATTTCGAATTTAAAATGACTATTAAGTGTTAGACAATCGCACCAAATTTTTTTTCCCATGTATATTTTACTATCCAAAATTAAATTGTAGGGCAACTTTTCCACTGGTGTTGGAAATGTAAATAATTGCGCTCTAAACACAAATACGTTTTAATTGTGATCACCTTATATGCAGAGTAAAATATTGTTTTCTAGAAAGAACTTCAAATATAAGTTGGCTCTAATTGCCTAATTTATAAATTTAAAGAAGATTTTTTTATAATATTAATAATTTTAGTTGTTCAATGTCTTCCTATCCTCGTTAAAAAATTCACACACCATAGTAATGAAAAAAATAATAAAAAAGCTTATAATATTAAATTAAATGAGTAATTTAAACTCCGTAATATTAATCTGACATTATATTTAAAATGATAAAATTCCTAGACATACTTTTTGTTTATTGAATATTCTTAATTTCTAAGACAAGCAATAAAACTCATTAACGAGAAATATAAACACATAAAAAAATGAAGTCTCGAAAAGAGATACGTCAATCTCAAAAAGGTGGAAAAAAAATCTTTTCAGTAGAATAATTATCGCAAAATGATAAGAGAGAAAATGATCTTTCAGATTATAAGCAAAATTAATTGCTTCAGAGACTTCAAATCCACAAAAACATTGCATGAGAAAATACAATACACTAACAATGCAGGACTATCGATTTTTGCATTCAGTATAAAAAAAGTTACTTCGATATTAAAACTAAATAAGCCTCAATAATAAGTAGTAAAGGATTAAAGTTATGGATTACGGACAGCACACAAAAGATGCTTATCAAAGCTTATTTTTTTTTGCTTTATGTAAGCAAATTAAAAAGAATTTAAGCTTAGTAAAGCACTCATGAAATAAAATTTTAAAGAGGTGAGTTTATTTAAATAAAAGAATGCTCCACTAAATTTAGAAAAATTTACAAAACGAATTAATATTCAAGTAATAAACGTAATTTTACATTTCTTTCAAGAATAGAGTCTTTTTTTTACAATTTATTTTTGTTTATATTATATTTTGAGAATTGGTTGTTCATTTTTATAAGAAATGTTAATTTACCTCAAATTAATATGTATGCATTCGTCTTAAAACTTTCTTTAAAGAATGCAAAAATTGTGTTTTAGTAAAAAAAAAGTAAAAAAAAAAATATAATTAAAATTTATAATTAAAAAATAGTAAAAAAATTATCATTAAAGAAGTAAAAAAGTACAGTTAGAATTTTTATTTAAAAAAATTATTCAAAGGGTAAAAAATTTATAATTAAAAAATAAAAAAAGTATAGTTAGAATTTTTAATTAAAAAAAATTATTAAAAGAATAAAAAATTTATAATTAAAAACTGTAAAAAATTTATAATTAAAAATGTAAAAAAATTATAATTAAAAAAGTAACAAATATATATACACTGAAGTGACAAAAGTCATGGGATAGCAATATGCAAATTTTCAGATGGCAGTAGCATCGCGTAGAACAGGTATAAATGCGCAGTGCTTTCGCAGAGCTTTCATTTCTGTTCAAGTTATTCATGTGAAGAGGTTTTGACGTGATGATGACCGCACGACGGGAATTAACAGACTTTGAACGCGGAATGTTAGTTGGAGCTAGACGCATGGGCCATGCCATTTCGGAAATCGTTAGGGAATTCAACATTCCCAGATCCACTGTGTCAAGAGTGTGCCGAGAGTATGAAATTTCAGGCATAACATCCCACCATGGACAGCGCAGTGGTCGACCGCCTGCACTTAACGACCGAGACCGGCGACGTCTGCAAAGAGTCGTAAATTCTAACAGACAAGCAACACTGCGTCAAATAACCGCAGAAATCAATGTGGGACGTACAAGGGACTTGTCTGTTAGAACTGTGCGGAGAAATTTGGCTTTCTTGGGCTATTCCAGCAGAAGACCGACTCGAGTGCCTTTACTGACAGAACGACATCGCTTGCAGCGACTCTCGTGGGCACGTGAGCATATCGGTTGGTCCCTAGATGAATGGAAAACCGTGGCCTGGTGCGATGAGTCCCGATTTCAGTTGGTAAGAGCTGAAGGTAGGGTTCGAGTGTGGCGGAGACCCCACGAAGCCATGGACCCAAACTGTCAGCAAGGCACTGTTCAATCTGGTGGTGGTTCCGTAATGGTGTTGGCTGTTTTTTCATGGCATGGACTTGGTCCACTGGTGCGACTGGACCGAACATTGACGGGAAATGCTTATGTTCAGCTACTTGGAGATCACTTGCAGCCATTCATGGACTTCATGTACCCAAACAACGATGGGACTTCTATGGATGACAATGCGCCATGTCACCGGGCCACAACTGTTTGCGATTGGTTTGAAGAACATTCTGGACAATTCCAACGAATGATCTGGCCACCTAGATCACCCGACATGAATCCCATCGAGCATTTACGGGACATCATCGAGAGGTCTGTTCGTGCCCAAAATCCTGCACCATGAACGCTTTCACAATTATGGACGTCTATCGAGACAGCATGGCTCAATATTCCTGCAGAAGACTTCCAACGATTTGTTGAGTCCATGCCACGTCGAGTTGCTGCACTTCGCCGGGCGAAAGGAGGGCCGACACGATATTAAGAGGTATCCCATGACTTTTGTCACTTCAGTGTATAATTAAAATTCTTATTCAAATAAAGTAAAAAATGTATAATTAAATTTTTGTAATTATGAATTTTGTACAAAACATTATTCGTATATTCCTTAAAGAACGTTTTAAGACTGCATAAATATTAAATACATAAAATATTATAGATCTAATACGAAAAAATAAATATATTTAACTTTTTTTGTGGAGTAAATATATAAAATATGTGTACATATATGCGTATACATTTTTTTAAATGTATGTACATTAAATATACAAATTAATAAAGCATATGTTTGAGGATACAAAAATAAAGTTCTAATTTTACTAAAATTACATTGAGTAACGAATAATTATAATAAAATAAAGGAAACTTGAATTACTTTTAATTCTTATTCTACACTTGTTGATTATTTTATCTTATCTTTTTAGAATTCCATCAATATGATAATTAGAACGATTTATGTACACAATAATAGCTTAAAAGGTATTCAAGCATAGTGCCTATGGCAATAAATACGTAAACAATAAAAGTTCTAATTTTATTAAAATCACATTGATTAATTAATAATAATAATTATTATTATTTAATAATATTAATTAATTAATTTAATTTAATAATATTATTTGATTAATTAAATTTAATAATATTATTTGATTAATTAAATTTAATAATATTATTTGATAAATTAAATTTAATAATTTATTTAATTTTAATAATAATAATTATTTAATAAATTCTTTTTAATAAGTTGTTACTATAAGTATATATTACGCTTGACCCTCTGGCATTTTTATAATAATTATTGATGACGATTTTATTCATTTTCGCAATTTAGCAATATATGTATACGAGTATATAGTTTTGTCTTAATTTAAAAGAAATAATATTTCTTTTTCTTATGAACATTTAATCTCTGTATATGAAAATAAATGTGTGTGTGTCAGCATAACTTAAAATATATAGCATTTAATGTCCAAATGTTTTTCATTATTCTTCTGTCGTGTAGTTAAAACTCTCTAAAAATTATCGCTTTATTATTTTTTAATTAAAACGCCTTTTTTTTTCTTTTTCCTGGTAAGAAGACTGTGACATAAACAAAACCATTGTGCTGATTTACTTTAGTTCATTCATTATAAATGCATTCAATACACTCAAATAGCTCATTATAAATTCACTTAATAAGCTTATTTTATTTAAGCTTATGTCATTATTTTTATCTAAATGTGTTTCGTTTATGTGCTAAGATTGTACTTTTCGTTGACAAAAAATCGATAGCGTTTCTTTAATTTGAAAGTACTTTCTTAATACATATAATATACTTCTGATTTGATAAAAAAATTTAATTTTGAAGTTTTTTTCTTGATAACATTTCCATTATTTCATGGATCGTTAATATTTATATTTTAAGTATTACATGAAATTTGTATAAACGCCTTTATTTCTATTTAACACTGTATATTTAAAACTTGTTTTAAAAACCAATGATTTTTTTCTCTGTAGTTAACTTACAGCATCATATATTATCTTAATAATTATAACTAGCATAAAGTTTGTTCTAAAAAATCACATAAGCAAAAAACAATTAAATTTATTTAATATTATTAGCATTCTATTATATTATTATAAAATATTATTTATTATAAATATTAATATTTATTTAACTATTATTTAATAGTTATTTAATATTAGGTTTATAACAAGGCATAGAGTTATGTTTTTTAAAAAGAATTTCAGGCTAGTTATAAGAAAATCTCTTCCTAGTGCTTTTGTTTCTTATACATTCTCAAATTGAAATTATTATTTTAAAAAATAGTCAGGTTGAACGATTTTAAGAGTTTATATGTTTATGATTTCAGTAGAATTTAAATATTAATATAAACAACTTTAATTTCGAAAAATTAAGAAACTCACAACATTTGTTCGACACATCTTGAAGGATAGCATACTTTCCAAACTTCAGATAAGGTTTCAAGGCAAGGTAAATAACTTCACTTTTAGTCAGTTAAGCATGTTGCTTAATTAAATTAGGTTAGAGGCAACATTTCCAGCTGACAAAATTTATTACCTGGACTGGTTCAGAGTGCCATAAAAATCGCATCACCAAATTTGTCCAACAAAATTTTACGATGCTCGATATTTCATTTGAGCTGGTCTAATAATAACCACTGTGTTTTCCCTATTAGATAGCAAATTCCATGTGATGCTGAAACGAGCCCGAGCCTTCCATGTTAAGATAAGTCATTAAAATATTTCGAACTCAGAAATGAAAATTTTTATGCTGCTTTGCCTGGGCCTAGGCAAAATCGCATTAATATTTATTAATAATAAAGCTCAATGTGCCTAACGACAAGTGCTGTTGTTAATGCCCACCTAATGTGCATTAATAATGTTTTCATGCATTCTTTTGCAACAAGCCTTTCATGCATCAGGCATTAATTATTGCAAAAAATGTATTTTAGTAAGAATAACAATCGTTAAAAATACTGTTTTGTTTGTAAAAGAATACTTTTTGATACAGTGTATAGTTGATTACTTTGTATTTTGTAAAATGAGGTTCTTAAGAATTAAATATTATAGACATGCTATGCAATTTAAAACAGTTTCTAAAAATTATCAATCAACAAGCTTTTCTAAAAATTAATAAAGATTAATTAGTATTTTAAAAAAATCAGATCTATTAAATTTGTTGAATTTTATTAAATATTGAAAATGATTTATAAAAAAATATTGTCACAAAAAGATAAATACTTTAAAATATTGCCAAAAACATAAATATTGTTTAAAACTATTTTAAAATATTGCCACAAACATAAATATTGGTTATAAAAATTTTAAAATATTGCCACAAACGTAAATATTATAAGAATAATATTGGTTATGTGCATTAACAATTTCATGCATTCATGTTTTTGCAACAGGCCTTTCATGTTTACATGCATCTGACATTAATTAGTTCAAAAAATGTAGTTTAGTAAGAATGGAAATCATTAAAAGTACCATTCCGTTTGTGATTTTTAATAAAAAGAATACTTTTTGATACAGTGAATAGTTGACCACTTTGCATTTTGTAAAACAATGTTCTTATGAATTAAATATTATGTACATGCTAAACAATTTAAAATATTTCCTAAAAGTTACTAAGTAACAACAAGTCTTTCTAAAATTTGATAAAAAGTAATTAAGTAATGAAAAAATTCAACCTTATCAAATTCTCCGAATTTTATTAAATACTGAAAATGATTAATTAAACAAATATCGCAACAAACAGTGGATGATGTATTTCCAGGATTATTAATAACACGATCTCTAAAATTTTAGGCTTTTTTTATTAATATATATATATATATATATATATCAATAAAAATGCTTATAGATAACAATTATAAACATTAAACATTAACATTAAAGAGATCAAATATAGTCAAGTTATATTAGAGTTATATAATATAACAAAGTACATATTATTTTTAGTTACAATGATAATATTTTTAATATATATATCATAATATTATAAAATATTTTTTATTAATATATATATACACATAAAATTTTTGTAACTTTTTAAAATCAAATATGTATCTAACATTAATGCGATCAAATATAGTAAAGTTATATTAGAGTTTTTAATATATATTATTTTTCATTATAATAATGATTTTTGTAATTGCTAGTAATTTCTGTTACTGCAGGAACAGAAACAATCGAAGTTGAAATAACATATAGACATAATAAATATACACTCAAGAGCCAAAACATTATGACCACCCCTACATTTTGCAATGAACTCGCCTGGATGACGTGGAAGGCACGTGATCAGGTGGAAGGGGTATTTAACTGGTATTAAGTGGTGGTATTAATCCATGCCAAGACGGGTTGACGCTGTGTTGCGTGCCAAAGGTGGGCGAACTCGTTATTGACAAGTGGTCAAAATGTTTTGGCTCTTGAGTGTATATAATATTGAAATAACATATAACATTTTTATAGAATCTAAATTCTATTGTAAGAAATATTTTTTTCGATGTAAATCTTTTATGTAAATAGATGGATTATCAATCAGTTATTATTTCCTCAACTATAATAACAAAGATTATATTATAGTTATTACATTAGAGGCTATATAATATAATTAAGTATGTATTATTTTTAGTTACAATGAGGACTTTTTGTAGCTGCTAGTAATTTCGTACAATGTAGTTGCTAGTAATACAATGAATAGAAAAAAATGGAAGTTAAATTTTTATAAAGTCAAATTCTACTATTATAAGAAATATTATTTTTGATATAAATTTTTTATGTAAATAGATTGATTATAAATCAATTATTATTTACTCAACTGCCATTACATAAAGTCAATGACGTTAAAAAATGTTTCAAATTTAATATATTTCGTTCAAAATTTCTGATATTTAAAATTTTTTTATAAAAAAATATTATTTTTTATGAAAAAATTGGCCATCTGAATAATTTTGATGCATTTATTTTACACTGACAGAAAATATTCAATAGTTGTGGTTATGCAATAGATTATCGAAAATATATATTATATTTTTGTTTTGTGTTTAAAGGGGAAAATTTCTAACTAACTAAATATTCTACATCGCTGAATCAGTTTATTACCCATGCTATTAAGACATCAAAAATAAACGAGTTCCAATTGCAATTTGTTATGCACAAAATTTATAGACAGTATTTTAATGGAGTACTTTAAAAAAAAAATTCAATTTCAAAATATTGCTAAAAATGCATTATATTTTCCTTTATTATATATAAAATACAATATACTTAACTATTATATTCCAATACTTCCACTATCTTGATGCAAATAAGAGTGAAAATGTATTTTTTTTTTCTTTAACAAATGTTTCAGCTTTCGATATTCGCTTGCATAACCGATATTTAACAGGATAGGTGGAAAAGTTGCCGAACAATCGATTTCCGAAGTTTGGGAAGTAACGTGCAAACAGGAACGGAAAAAAAATTGTACTTACACCAAGCCTAAGCACAAAATCAAATTTCAAGTTCGATGTTAGGTAATCGATTGGAGCGAAAATATCGAAAACATCCAATATCGATTTTCCTATTCATCGTTTCTTGTCTATGTAGCTGAAATTACAGTAATTATTTTTAGACGTTGGAAGAAAGGACATCATTAAGGGAGCAAACTTTAACGGTCTTCTTCTATCTATTTAAGCAGGTCTGTGAATGATCACGACTTATGTAATTACAGAATTACTTTCGTGGTACAGTCTTAATAAATAGTTGTAATCTTCTTGACTTAAAAACTGCTTTAGTCAAAGAAGTTGTGATAATAAATGTTAAAGGGATAAAGCAATAAAGTTTTTCAGTTTAAATATTTTTATCTATTCTTTTTTTTTTCATTAAAAAGCCAGTTTTGGTATCGATGTTGCATTTTTCTGCTGAAAACTATGTGCTAGCATCGCATTTATAATTATTTTTTTCTGATCTTATAAATAGCAGAATTATCTATTTTGTTGTGAAGAAAATTACGTCAAAAATAAAAAATAAAAAAGAGTTAAATGGTAAACCATTTTTTCTAATTTAAAAAAAGATCAAAAGAAAATGACTGTAATTTTTTATGTCATAAAGTAGATAACAGTATTTTTTTTTTGAGAAAATCTCATTTTCAAATGACTTTTCCTAATAAATTAGTACACATAAAACAAAGTTATGAATCTTAGTTTAAAAATACATTTATTTCGGGGCAAAGCAGATAAAAAAGTTTTTATCATTAATAAGAGGCCTTAATTAAGTAGAATCTTGATATCCATTTCCTGCTAGAGTGACTGCATGAATTTTCTAAACATGTTTTTATCAATTTGTTGCACTCAATATAATTCCATACTTATCAGTGCTTTATAAGAAAATATTGTTTGGTGAGTTTTCATCGGATAATATATTTTTTCCATTCTAAATTAATAGTTATTTTCAATAAATTTATTTTTCGTTTGTTTTCAATACTCTTTTTCATATCATTTTTTTATTACACATAAAAATGGGGATGTTACTTTGGAGCTCAAGTTGTCTTTTAGGAGTTTTGTAGAGAAAAATTTAATACAGAAAGATATTAAATTGTATCTTTCCCACTTGTTATATCTTTTCTACTTGTTATATTAAATTGTATCTTCCCCAGTTGTTATATCTTTCTCACTTGTTATATTAAATTGTATCCTCCCCACTTGTTATATTAAATTGTATCTTCCCACTTGTTATTTTCGATATAAATAGTCTGATATTTAATAGGCAGGTCTTGTAATATTTAAGAGGTAATTTATATTGAGGAGTTACTTATATTATTCATAAATAACTCTTCCTTTATATGGAGGACAATTTTGTACCTTTATATTGAAGACAATAGACTTAGTAGTGATTGTTGACATTTTGTCAATAAGCACTACTAACTCTATTCTTTTACAAACCACTGATTGCAGTACACATCTGCATCATGATTGGAAGCATTACCCCTTTTTAAGGCTTCTTACCTGCTGTACTATCTAATGACTTTTTACAAGCTCCACTATTAAATATGCTTTGCAAAATTTAAATTCAGGAATCAAAAGAAAAAAAATTATTAGAAAATAATTTAATCCTAGGTTTATTAAAATACAGGTTTCTCATTTTTTTTAAACAAACAAGACTTTTCAAACATGCGTTATTTAATATTATTATTTACTTTTTTTATCCAAATAAATAATTTTTTCAGGCATAAATTAAAATATTGATAAAAATGCATTAATGTTTAATAACTTGTAAAACTGATTTAAAATGAACTAAAACACGATACAGTTGAAAAAAATAAGTTCATTTAATTTTTTAATATTAGTAATTTTAATTTTAATCACTTCATTAACAAAAGTGAGATTTAAAATTATGATAAAAAGGGTGTTTCAAAACCAATTTTGCAAGCTGCAAGGAAACCTTGTGTAAAATTAGAAGACTCTTAACAGATAGCAACATGGGATCATAAATGATTTCCTGCGCAGTTGTGTACACACCAGAAACGAGAAACATCACGTAATATAAATATTAATTAAAGTGCATCAACAAAAATAACATAAACAAACTGTAACAAAGGGGAACTACGAAGACATAATTTTAAAGTAGAATATCCAGACATCGCAGCTGAACATTTATGCTACCGTAAAGTTAAGTTAAAGTTAAAGTTGAATTAAAACACATTCCGCAATTCTTTCTACCAAAATAAATGGTCAGTGTTTAGAAATAATAAATTTTAATAATTGAAAAACTAATTTATTATTCTGTTAACAAGCCATGGTATGCTGTAGCTAGTGTAGTTCATTGATTGATAAGCACCAAACCTAACACATTGTTCCTCCATATTTGGATTGCCTGATTGACAATTGGCTAGCGCTCTGGCCGTTGATTGTATCCTGGCTGGGACATGGAAATTTGTTGGTGGTTTGGAATCCAAATTAAACTATAAGACCAGGCACAATTAGTTTAAAGCTGCACAAAATGACTAGAGTAGAAAACCCAACATCCATATTTGGAATTCTTACCATTCATTCATGAATCATGACAGCTCTGTGGAAATATCCTTTTAAAAAATGCTACTGTAGATGTACAAACGACAATATAATCTTGTCGAATACCGTTATACGTAAGCGTGTGTCTCACTTCTTGTTAACTGTGTGTCTCTCACAATTCCCTCACAGCACCATATTCCAAATGCATATCCACTAATTCCGTGTTTGTATTATCCTTTATCAGCAATCTTATCACCACTGCACAGTACAGGAGATTAATAATATCTTTGGGAATGTTGGGAATTTCTTCCAATGCCATCTACAGTTTCTTAAATCATTAATGAATCAGCTATGCTATATCTACATTGATCAATCTAGTGATGTAGCATTGCTATGTGGTTCCGAGAATAGGTGTATCTTATTTCATCTAGAAATTTATAAAACTGGTGCTGAGACACCCAGAATAATGTTCATTAAAACATTGCAACCAGAAAAATGTGTATATACTACTATGCCCAAAAAGTAAGACTTCTTCCTTAACATCTGTGTGAAATTTGACGTCAAAATATTCATAAATGTTTGAGTCACGCTTGGCTTTATGAGATGCTAAAACTGATTCTGGCAATATTGTAAATGTCTGAATTAATTGAGAAAGAACTTGCGTTAAATTTTGTTTGCGGAAACGTATACAATGTTTCAGAAAGCATTCGGTGAGCATTCCAATATCGGAAAGAAACGTTTAGAAGTGGTAAAAACAGTTCAAAGAAGGCAGAGAACGCGTTGAAGACGAAGAACCCTCTGGTCGACCACCAACCTCAACCAACGAAGCTCACGTCCAAACCATTAAAGATTTGGTGCTTCCAAACCGTCTATTTAAAATTAGAGACGTTGCTGATGATGTTGGAATTTAAAAATTATATTTTAAAAGATGTTTTGAGCCTCAAACGCGTCAAATCTTGATTGATACTGAAAACAGTGAATGCGCCAGCTCACACAGCATTGATTCTTCGTGTCCTTTTCGCCAAAAATGAAAACCCATATCATTCCACGACCACTGTAATCACCTAATTTAGCATCGTGCTACTTCTGGCTATTCCCTAAACTCAAAAGGCCATTCCGGGGACACCGTTTTGAGTCGATTGAAGAGACATTTCAAAAATTGCCAAAATCAGTTTTAGCATCTTACAAAACCAGGCGTAACTCAAGCACTAATAAATATTTTGACGTAAAATTTTCACACAGATGTCAAGAACAGTGCCAATAACCTAAAAAAGAAACAAAAATTGAAATACCATATGCACGGGAAATTTAAATTGAAAACTGGCCTTACTTTTTGGACACAGTGGTAAATGTGTCTATATAAAAAAATGTGCAACCAGAAAAATGTGTCAAAACCAATATGTGCTAAATTATCATGCAATAAATTCTACCTAATAAACATTAAAATAAACAATTTAATTCCTTGTTTGTGTGAATGTTTTTTTCCAAAACCAAAGCAATAAATGTTCGAATTCTTGTATAACGAGCCACGGTGTAACAATTGAATTATTAAACAAAAAGTCAGAAAAATGAATTTCAAAATATTGAATATAATGTTATTGTTAAATATATAGCAATATTCAAATATTGAATGCTTATTTCATAAAAATAAAAATAAGTGAATTCAGTTAACACATTTTACAATGACATGTTAATCTGATGGCATTGTTTTATTATAAAGTAACAAACTTTATTATATTTTGCTTATGTGATTTTTTGTTTTCTAAAATA
Organism: Caerostris darwini; assembly: GCA_021605075.1. Taxonomy (NCBI): domain Eukaryota; kingdom Metazoa; phylum Arthropoda; class Arachnida; order Araneae; family Araneidae; genus Caerostris; species Caerostris darwini. The sequence goes on along the minus strand of BPLQ01001451.1, from coordinate 134,537 downwards.
TTTTTTGTGAAGTTTTTCTAAAATTACGTATTTTTTTTCCAAAGAATTATATATATAATTTTTAGAAAAAAAAGTACCCGTAAAACAATTGCATAAACAAAATATAATAAAATTTGTTATTTTACAATAATAAAACAATGCCAACATATAAAGAAAACATTGTAAAATGTGTTAATTGAATTTCCTTTATTTTTATTCACCCCTTAATTCCCTTATATTTATTATTAGAATGTATATATATAAGTATATATTGAGAACATTTTTAATATAACTAATTCATTTGATATTATGTTGAAAATTAATCTTTCAGTTTTAAAAAAAAATCTAAAACCTATTCCGCATTTTTTTCTACCAAAATCAATGCTCAATGCTTTAAAAATAATAAATTATAATTATTGAAAATTTATCTATTATTCTGTTAAAAATTTTCATAGAAATTTCAAATTATTTTTCCTCTATTATTAAACTAATTATTCTTCAAAAAGTAGAAAATAAATCGCCACTGAAAAACCAAGACTTCTATTATCATCATCATTAAAATTAATTATGCTCACATAGAAAATGAATTAAAATGTTTCGAGATATTTAGCAAAACTTCAAATTATCATTGCTTCTACTTTTAAAAATATTTCTTATTAAAAGTTTTATTATTAAAAAAAAATATACTTAAGATATTAAGATCAAAGGGAAAATATAATAATCGAGAATTTGTGAGTGAGGTAAATCAGCTGAAACTCCCTGAAGCTAAATAATGAACGCTTTAATGATTTGATAACGAGCGCACTATTTTAGCTGTGTCAGCATTTAATCATCAGTAATGTACGCCAACCATTAAATGTGATAAATTATTTACTGTATCCTTTTTTTTTAATTTTACGAAAGTACACATTATAGATAGAAAATACATATTCAAAGGAGTCTATTATTGAAAGTTTAAAATAACAGGAAATAAAAATTTTAACAATGATGGCAACTCTTTTCTGAACATGTTTTTTCTTGCCTTAGGCGATTAATCTTATTCTATAAAAATTAATTTCGAATACAATGTAGGAAGAGGATTCATTTTATTTGAAATACTACGATAAACATTCTAAAATTGCTTTATGGTAACGTGCACTTAAAAATAATTTTGATTATTTCATCTAATTATTTTTCGATAAGAAAATTTAATTGATTTTTAGAATGTATCCCTACTAATGAAAACATCATTGATATTAAGATGGGATTAAATTTAGAAAGGATATTTAACAGAGACGAGAATTAAGCAGAAAAGCAAAGTTGCAAAAATATTTTTATATTTAAAATAATCAATTTCTTCAACTTATATATATATATATATATCGTTCTGGCACTCGGTACCACAGGTTTCGGGTTCGAGTTCCGGCGGTGCCATGGATGTTTATAGTGGTTCGGAATCCCCTTTAAATTGTTGGTCCCAGTCTAACGTGACTGTAGATAGTTGGGTGTAGGGCTGACAACCCTACCCCGTAAAAAGAAGACGTCTGATGTTTCGTAATGTGCCAGTAGGTAGACGGTCTTGACCCACCATGGGGCTGTTGCGTCAAACACGATGATATATATATAGTCCCGGCGACGCCATGGATGCTTGTAATGGTTCAGAATTCCCCTTAAAGCGTAGGTCCCAGTCTAACATGGTCGTAGAGCGTTGCGGGGGTATTATTACTCAGCGTCCTTAGCTTATCTTTAAGCTACACTCCCCTCCTGGAGAGTGTTGAGTGAGTAACGTCGGTGCAGAGCTTGGCTTAAGGCTTCAAAGACAAGTGTTTGTCAGCTGCATTAGAAAAAATATATTCATTTTGCTGAAATATTATTTTATTCTTTGAAAATTTCAAGGTTAAATTACTGGCAGTGTGATCCCACAGGTTAGAAACAAATTTTAAGCAGGATTTCTGTGTTTATTTCAGATTTGTCTTTTCAGGGAAAAAACCTCAACCAAAAAATATTCATCAATAAAAAAAAATATATGATCAAAAAAATTTGATGGTAGAAGAAATTATCAATGAAGTGATAAAATGAAATCTCCCATCCTTATAAAACGAATAATGAGGAAAAAATAATATGATTATTTGAAACATTATGATAAACATTAAGTTACTTCATGGTAACTTGCAGTTAAAAATATTTTAAATTATTTCATCGAATTTGTTTTGTTACAAAAATTTAAATGATTTTAACAATGTATTCTTACAAACGAAACATCATTGATATTAGGAAGAGAGGAAATTTAGAAAGGATAAACAGTAGAGATGGAATTATGCTGAAAAGCAAAATTAGCCGAAATATTTTTAAAATTAAAATAATAATTTTATACAAATATATATTTTTAATTACTTATATTTATATTTAACGTTTTTATTTTCGCAAAATATTCTTTTATTCTTAGAAAAATTATGAATTTCAAGGTTAAATTACTCACAATGTGTTCCACTGAATAAAAACAAATTTTAAACAGGATTTCTGTCTTTATTTCAGATTTGTATTTTCAGGAAAGATATCCTTGACAGAAACTATCCATCAATAAAAAACAATCATTGTCATCATAACTGGCTCGGCAGCCCGCTGTGGGCCTTGGCCTTCTTTAAAAAATCCAGCCAGACCGTTCTCCGCTTGGTCCTGGTCCTCCAGTTTTTGATCGTAATAACATTAAAATCAGAGTCTTAACAATTGACCCATCTCTTTTTCGGTCTTTTCCTTGGTCGTTGTCCAAAAGGGGTTACATTGAAAACTTTCGAAGCAGCTCTATCACTTTAAATTCTCAGGAGATGACTGGTCCATCTCATTCTGTTCAGTTTAACAAATTTTAGAATGTCAATATCTCTAGAAAGTTTGTAAAGATTGTTTTCTTCGCCAATTTCTATTGTCATTGATACCACCAAAAATAGTTCGTAGCACTTTTCTTTCAAATGTTGCCAACATTTTCTCTTCTCTTGCTGTTAGTGACCCTATTTCAGATGCATATACTAATACTGGTCTTATGAGAGTTTTGTACAGTAAAATTTTAGTTCCTTATTTAATCAGGTAACATCATTTGTTTACAATATATTCTTACATACGAAAGCATCATTGATATTAGGAAGAGAGGAAATTTAGAAAGGATATACAGTACAGACGGGCATTAAGCTGAAAAGCAAAATTGACAAAAATATTTTTATAATTAAAAGAATCAATTTATTCAAACATATATTTCTAATTACTTATATATATATATTTATATATATATACATCATTCTTATTTTGTATAATATTCCTTTGTTCTCGGCCATTTTTTTTTAAATTTCAAGGTTAAATTACTAGCAATGTGAGCCGCTGCATAAAAAACAAATTTCAAATAGGATTTCTGTGTTTATTTCAGATTTGTCTTTCCAGTAAAAAAATTTTCTCGACAAAAATATCCATCAATAAAACAACAATATCTGATAAAAAAAAAACTTGTACGTCGAAGAAAGTATCAAAGAAGTGATAAAATGAAATCCCCCATCCTTGTAAAAAAAAAAAAATGAAAAAAAAAATCGTGTTTCAAAACATATTTCCAAAAGCTTCTAAAGATAGACATTGCATGTTTTGTATTGACATAATTTTTTTTTAGAAATCAAACAAGAACTTATTTGTTTTGATACAATAATATTTGCCATGAGCAATATATTACATGTATTATTTTTTCTTAAAAATAGTTCATACTGGTTTGATACATACGAGTATTATTTGCTATATAGGAAATTGCATAAAAATAATACCTGCAGTTATTAAAATTTTATCGATATTAAGTTAAATTCAAAGAAATTAAATTCTTCAAATTAAAAGATTAGAAAGATATCTTCTATTTTTTTTTCATTTTAGATATCATTTGATTGAGGAATTTGAAACTTTGTAGTATGAATATAGATTTTACTATAATGTTAGTCTTAGAATCTGTTATATAAATCTGACCATTGTTGTTGATTGGATAATTTCAGAACTTCTGTTGATACAAGTACTTGAAGCAACTTATAGTAAATGACTAATTTTTATCTGATAATGGAAATAGAAAAATTCTATTATTTGAAAACATTAAGTCAGACTTATGTTTCGTATGGAATAATAACTAGAGACTCAAACTCGTAATTGATGCGAGCATTTTACCTCAATCACAGCAGCTTTTTTTTTCAAAACAGTGACATCTCGGCCTATACTAGACCTATAACGGCTTTAAGAAGACAGCCGCTTTCATGTTCTTGGGAACACTAATTTTTACATACAAGCATTATATATATATATATATATATATACAGTGGATAAAAAAAGTATTGCCAATTGCCTATAAATGATCATATTTGCTAATAAAATATGTTTACGAATTTTATTTTAACATAGCGATTACAGAAGGAGAAAAGACAAACACATATAACGAAATTTTCATTTAAATATTTTTTTAGTCAAAATCTACGAGAAAATCCAAAATTTACATGATAAAAAAAGTATTGGCAAAATTATGAAATTGACAAAATTATGAGCGAAAACAAAATCAGTATATGTTTAGTACTTTGTATGCATACCTTCTGCATCTATAACAGTTTGTAATCTATTTCTCATAGAGGAAACTAAGGTCTTTGTTGTACTGTTGGGAATTTTGTGCCCCTCTTGCAAGAGTAAACGTTGTCTTTTTAAGGGTTGTTGGCACTGCCCTTGACATATGTGTGGAAATTTCACGTCAAATTTTTCATTAATGGTTGAGTTACGCTTGGCTATGAGAGACGCTAAAAGTGATTTTCGCGATTTTTGAAATGTCAGAAATTAATTGAACAAAGAACTTGCATTAAATTTTATTTGCAGAATGAATATTTGTGTGTGGAATCGTGTAGAATGTTGCAGAAGGCATTCGGTGAGCAAACTATATCGGAAAGAAATGTTTAGAATTGGTATAAACAGTTCAAAGAAGGCAGAGAACGCGTTGAAGACGAAGAGCGCTCTGGTCAACCATCAGCCTCAACCGACGAAGCTCACGGCCAAAAAATTAAAGATTTGCTGTCGTCGATTAGAGAACTTTCTAATCATGTTGGAATTTTAAAAGGATCGGCCAATTCCATTTAAAAAAAAAGTTTTGGGCCTGAAACGCGTCAAATCTGCGATTAGTATATATATATCACACGGCTTAATACACGGAGATACTAGGGATTCAATTCGTAAAACAGGCGGAATCTTTGCTTGTTCAGTCACTTTACAGAATAAGAGAAATGCAACACTTCATGTCGACTCTTCGATGAATCGTCGCATCCAAATTCTCTCTTTAAAACAATCCATCAAGAGTGGGGGCAGCGTTCTTCATTTCACATTGGAGTGGACACTTCGTCAGCCCATGGTCTATCACAATCACGACGCAGCAGTTAATGACGTAGTCAACATCTCACCTGTAGCTGTTTCGACCTGTTAAGATCGAATAGTCAATCGCGATTTCCATGCCACTGATTATCTGCTTGTCAGATTTGAGTGATAGGTTGTTCTCATTAGTACAAAACACTAATTGCATGTAGTATTACTGCTCATATACTGTCTAAACGATACTGCTTATCTACTGTCAGATTTGAGTGATAGGTTGTTATTACGCAATTGTCAAAAAATATACATTCCTTTGCCTTGTTCACAACAATACTATATCTCTTCCCGTTGGAAAAATGTTGCAAGAGTAACATGTGTCAATATTGAGATTCAGTTCATACACTAGTTAGAAAAAGTACAAATGTGTGAAACTGTACAATAAAAAAGTTTGACTAGTATCGTATTAATTAATTAAAAATCTTTTATAAAATTTAAAAGACTGTTACTGTGTAGGAAACCTGTTTAGTGAAAGTCAGAATGTTCCAAAAGAAATACATTTATTTCTAGGGCTTCAGATAATTCCCTTTAATAATGTAATTAAAATTTAATTTATTATTGTAATCGTGCTTTCTTCTACACACTGGCAAAATTGCCTCCCTTTGACGTTCTGCAGAAATGGTCTGTTGGCCATGAGATTCTCAACCAGAGGAAGTACAGAGCAATTTGCGCTTCTGTTGAGAAAAGTTTAGATTATAGTCTTACTTCCTGAGAGGAAATATATTCAGCGTACACCGCCGCATTAGTTGGCCTAAAGACTCTCACCCGGAGAGGAAGTAGTTTTAACACACCCAGCGGGTAGCTGTGTGTAAGGTTTTCTGCTTAGAAGTGGAATCCTTTAACGAATCTACAATTATATGTCTTTAAATGTGTTAAATATCATATATTTATAATTGTTTGTGAGTTTGTAAATAAAGCTGGGAATTCTCCAACCTTAGCCTCAAATAACTCAATCCAACCACACCCATTTACAATATGGCTGCCGAACCTACACACTACATTATTTTAATGAATATAATCTTATATCATATAACTCTAAGTAATTTAAGATATTTATAAATATGTGAATATAATTACACGAATACAATTTAATTCCCAGTTATGAATATGAATTTGCAATTCAGTTTTAATTAAAAATTATAGTCAGTTAATTACATTAAAAGAAAATGAATGTTTATTAATGCAAAATAATCATTAATATCCAAAGGTAAAAAGGAAAAACAAGTTTAATATTTTAAACTTGAACGAAATTTCGATGAAAATATTTGTTAAAAACCAAAATACTATTTTAATCGTATTACGACTAAATTAAAGTTCATAATGGGAAACATATTATTATTTCGTTCTGATAATACTGTTTAATTTTCATAAAATTAGCAAATATTCTCATAAAACAACCCATGAAAAATATGTGAAAATTTATTCAAATTTAAATTAGCTGTGATGTAAACATCACTAATTATAGTTAAATTAATTATGAAGCGACTAAAATTATAAAATGTTTGTATGGCATTTTATGTAGTACAAATTAAATTTTATATAGCAAATGTTGGCTTTTATGAAAAGATTGTAGTAAAATAAGCTAGCATTTTGATTATCACTAGGAACGAGATCTAATCTATCATATTAGGAAAAATAAAAACCAAATACTTTTTAAACTATACATTTAAAGTATTGCAAACTATTAGCATTATCGCAAGACATGTTTACCATAAATGAATTATTTATTGGCATTTAGATTATTTTAACTTCCATTATATCATTTTTTTATAAAATAAAGTTTGTCATTTTCAACCTTAAATATCTATGAGCAGAATTTTAAATAAAAATGCATTAGTAGTAAACTGCAAGAATACTTTAGGACTTTTATTATATAAATTCAATTCTCCATATTCACTTTGTTTTTTTATGGGATGAAAATTAAATTCATTTCATAATATTTAAAATTTTTCATTTTTATATAATTTGACATTTTTAATTAGTTTAACTGCTTTATTTCTTTTCATAAATAAAATGTATATTTAAACTTATGTCTTAGACACCGTTACAAATAAAAATATAAAATAGGTTGCACAATGTGTTGTCTTATTAAAATTAGTGAAATGAGTGTATTCAAAAAGCAATTTAATAGAGTATCAATAAATGTACTATGCTACTTTCTAATCATATTAATAATATTTTAAAGAACATTTGTGTAGTTAACAAGCAGAAAAATAATAGTATTTAAAGTTTTTGAATCGTGTGGTGCCATCTGTATAACAGTACGAATGGAAACCTTTACGATGTTTGTAGCACACAGCAATTAACACAAATTGGAAGTTGCAAAAGATATTAACTTAAAAGCAATTAAAATATTTACAAAAATTCATAGAGTGGTAGTATTTGCAGATTATTTTGCCTGAAATGTTGGTTATTATATGGAATACTTTTAAAAGAACTTTCGACGCAATGCTAACAATTTTACTTAAAGAATTGCAGCTTAGAATAATTCAACTTCAATTCGTTTAATTTTGCTCAATCAGTAATATTCATATTCCGTGAGTACACATTATTATAAACAATATATTAGATTATCAATACTTTTACACTTGTTGATTAAAAAAATAACAGTATATCCTGTTTTTATTTATATAGCTCATATATATATATATATATATATATATATATACACTGAAGTGACAAAAGTCATGGGATAGCAATATGCAAATTTTCAGATGGCAGTAGCATCGCGTAGAACAGGTATAAATGCGCAGTGCTTTCGCAGAGCTTTCATTTCTGTTCAAGTTATTCATGTGAAGAGGTTTTGACGTGATGATGACCACACGACGGGAATTAACAGACTTTGAACGCGGAATGTTAGTTGGAGCTAGACGCATGGGTCATGCCATTTCGGAAATCGTTAGGGAATTCAACATTCCCAGATCCACTGTGTCAAGAGTGTGCCGAGAGTATGAAATTTCAGGCATAACATCCCACCATGGACAGCGCAGTGGTCGACCGCCTGCACTTAACGACCGAGACCGGCGACGTCTGCAAAGAGTCGTAAATTCTAACAGACAAGCAACACTGCGTCAAATAACCGCAAAAATCAATGTGGGACGTACAAGGGACTTGTCTGTTAGAACTGTGCGGAGAAATTTGACTTTCTTGGGCAATTCCAGCAGAAGACCGACTCGAGTGCCTTTACTGACAGAACGACATCGCTTGCAGCGACTCTCGTGGGCACGTGAGCATATCGGTTGGTCCCTAGATGAATGGAAAACCGTGGCCTGGTCCGATGAGTCACGATTTCAGTTGGTAAGAGCTGATGGTAGGGTTCGAGTGTGGCGCAGACCCCACGAAGCCATGGACCCAAACTGTCAGCAAGGCACTGTTCAAGCTGGTGGTGGCTCCGTAATGGTGTGGGCTGTTTTTTCATGGCATGGACTTGGTCCTCTGGTGCGACTGGACCGAACATTGACTGGAAATGCTTATGTTCAGCTACTTGGAGATCACTTGCAGCCATTCATGGCCTTCATGTACCCAAACAACGATGGGATTTTTATGGATGACAGTGCGCCATGTCACCGGACCACAACTGTTCGCGATTGGTTTGAAGAACATTCTGGACAATTCCAACGAATGATCTGGCCACCTAGATCGCCCGACATGAATCCCATCGAGCATTTATGGGACATCATCGAGAGGTCTGTTCGTGCCCAAAATCCTGCACCATCAACGCTTTCACAATTATGGACGTCTATCGAGACAGCATGGCTCAATATTTCTGCAGAAGACTTCCAACGACTTGTTGAGTCCATGCCACGTCGAGTTGCTACACTTCGCCGGGCGAAAGGAGGGCCGACACGATATTAAGAGGTATCCCATGACTTTTGTCACTTCAGTGTATATCATGAAACATTAAATGTATTCCTGCATTAATACTTGATAGAAATAGCACAGCTTTTTGTAAAGTATTTGAATGAAAAGTTTTAAGCTATTTTTTTTTTTTTTTAATATTTCATCTGAATTTTATTAGCTATTCATGACTCAATTTTTCCTGTGTATATTTTCCGAGATTTTTTATTTCAAAATTCGTGAATTTTTAGCAGCATATTTAAAATATGCATTTCAATAAGTTAATGCCTAAATTCAAATCGCAAGAAGTTGACATTCCAGTTCATTCATCTTAATTTTAAATACAGAATAAAAACGCCAGACTGTATATCATGTCTTTTGACCTTATTATATGGTTAATTCTTGGAGAATCTGGAGAAAATTGTGAAGGTTACTTGCATCTAAAGACAAAGCCACTGGAGAGATTTAAATTGAATCCTAAAAACTTTTGGAAAAAACTCGCGACGCTTTAATAGTTGATTGAAAACTCTTGTAGGGACTTTTGTTGCGAAATAACGAATCATATTGGAGAATGGATAGAAGGTTTAGATATCAAATATTTGAGTGATTAAAAAAAGTTAATCTTAACAAATCAACTATAGAAAAGAGTGTCATCTGAAGTAAAAGTGCATCTTTTAGATGAATGGAAAAGCTTACTTCACCAACCTAGTTAGCAGACAGATTAGATGGATACCATAGCGTTCGTAGTACAACAATATCCTTTGGGCTGAATAAGTTCAACTTCATACACAAAAGACTAGATCATACTACTTGATCTTGATCTAGATTACTTCATACCATGTTCTAGACAGTTTATTAAAGGAAGAGTCATTGTTTTCCTGTCAAAGCTCGTCAAAATGGAACCAGCAATAACGAAATAATGATTCGGATAGGTTTAACTTTACGTCAACTTGTTTTACTTGCGGCAAGGTGGGACACAGCTCCCATGTTTTGTATGAAAAATCGATAGTCACGGAATATTCTTGTTACTTTACGAACTAATTTATTTCAATCGTCTAACACCCCAAACGACAGGAGCCAGAGAATCTAAGGGCTAGAATTTTTGTTATAATATCAAATCAGTAGATACTCAATTTAATGTAGATGATTTGAAAACCATCCAGGTAAAATGTGGAAATGTAGTTTTGAAGGGAATTATAGATCGAAACATTGATACTACATGAAAATTTGGTGCCGGATAATAAAGTTCTTTTAAGCATTTGGATAAAATAAAATAACTCGCTTGAAAGTATTTGAGATGAAGTTAATATTCTGTTAAAAGATTGGACATTCCTTGGAAAACCGTAAGGACATTTTCTTGGAAGCGCTGGATCAAATAAGCAGACATTTGTGAAGAGATTACAAAGAATAGCAAAGAGGAGATGCCAGGGTCAACTGATCATTCTTTCAAAACAAGTTTCATGGAGAACTTCCGGTGTGACAGGTTTTCGTATATATAAATATATACATTCAAAAATTAAAAACAGAGTTAGAGAAAAAAAGGTCAGCTGTCCAGTAAAGCAGTCCAGGTAACAAGGGGAGGCCCTTTCACAGGCAGTAGAGAAATACCTAACCTTTAAGATAAGTTGTTTAACAGGAATTTGTTAATGAATTGTGTATATTGTGTATAATACATAAAAACTGTTCCATGAATTCTTTCAAGATTCAATGAATATTGTAGTAACAAAACGTTTCATTTAATCATTTTATAAAAAGATATGAATTCTCACTAGTAGAACAACTAACTTTACTGGACAAAGTCTATAATTAACAAATAAATTACTAATATTTACTATAATATTTGAAACGATGTACATTTTTAACACAATGTAAATTCTAGGTTGTAGTAAATATAGTTTTATTGGCCTTTATGAAAGATAAAAAACTAACCTATTATTATTTTGTTATGATTTGCAGGGTGATTATAATTAAAGTCCCACTTTCAAAATGCTGTAAAAAAGTACCACTTGTCACAATGAGTTCAAATTTGAACTGAAGATACTTGAAGAACGAGGAAACGGTATGGAATCAAAAAAAGTTCCCAAGAAAGTTCCACTGATTTTTTCCATCCAATTCGGCATGACCTTTTCATGGTGGATGGGCTATCCACTAACAGTATCACAGCTGTTGAATAACTTGGAAATCATTTTTTCCGTCAAAAAACCGAAACAATCGAGCACATTTAACACTACAGTCAGTTTTAATGTGCAACTCATGCAAAATACGACGAAATTTCGATTCAAAATATCATTGGCAGCCGAATTCCCTTTCTTTATGCCGCTTTCAGCGCCATCTATTAATACACTTTGGAACTTTTTTGATGCCGCACTGTTTACCGCTTATTCAAGCGTGCTCAGTTCAAATTTGAACTCATTTTAATGTGGTTCTTTTTTTACAGCATTTTAAAAGTATGACTTTAATTATAATCACCTTGTATATCAGTTTATATGATAATATAGTTTCGTACGTAACCGAAATTTTGTAATATTTTTAAAATTTAGATAAAAGCTCATTTCATTTCATTAGTATTAAATATATTTAGATTAGAGCTATATATTTTATCCAAAAGTAAAAATTCAATTACATGTTTGTTGATTCTTATAACTTTTAAACTAAAATATTAAAAGCTCTAAATTTTTTCGCTATACCCATTTTTTTCTTTTTCTTTTTTTTTTGGCTGTTAAAGAATTCATTATATATGCATATATATATGTGTATATACATACATATATATATATATATATATATATATATATATATATATATATATATATATATATATATATATATATACTTCTTTTTTATTTCTATAAAAACAAAAGTTTTTATTATTAAAACTACGATAAAATAAAATAAATAGATCAATTCAATATTCACCATATCTCTTTTTGTTTAGGTGATCGCTGCATGTTGTTACTTTTATATTTTGACAGTTTTAATATACAATGATGAAGATATATACTTTGTGATATTTGTCAAGTGAAATAAAGTGCTATATAAATGTGATTACTTAGGCAGAGAAATTTTAAAATTAAAAATGTTATTTTTTCCCCCTGAATTTAGTGTTAGGCTTTATAGAACAAATTTATTATAATTTAAGATAATCATAATAATGATTGATAGCCTGGTAATAAGATTAGGCAACAAATTTTTAAAAAGAAAAATGAGACAAATTTTAAAGTGATGAAAGTAAACAATTTTAAATATTATATGTAAATAAAAGTAATCGTCAAAAAACTTAAATCTATAATAATAATCTAATAACAAACGTTTCAAAAAGCAAAATATTGGAAAAATTTTTTTAAATATTAAAAATTAATCCTACGAATCAGCCTCAAGTTTACAATGGATAAACTAACTTATTGCACTTGGGGGCGTGCTACCTCTTTCTTTTCATAACATAATATTTTGATTTGGAGATATTAAATTTAAGCTTTTAGCAGGATATATTTGAACTTACTTGTTTTATCTACTATATCATTCAATGAACCACAGGAAGTATATTGGAGTAAAAACACTTATATATTGGAGGATAATAAATTTTGATCTCATATTCGTTAAAGCACAAAAAAAAAGTTATATGAAATTTTGTACGAAAATTTCTAGTACTCTTAATTCAAACCCTTTCTCTACTGGTAAAAATATAAAAATTTTGTACAGTGGTAATATGTATCATAAATGATACATTGATAAGCATGAAATAAATTAATATTGAATTTCCTATTTATTTCTATGGCTTTAATTTCTATAACTGTAATTCCCATTGATATTTGACATAAATGATTTTATTACAACACATGGTTATGATAAATTACCATGTAATTTAGTGAGAAATAGAAAAATTATTAAATTAAATTATTTTCAGAATTAGTAGTGTGTTTTAAACGAATTCTTGATAATGCTGTGAGCGAATAAAAGCTTATTCAATTAACTTTGTTGGCATTTTAATTAATATTATAAAAATCATTTATATATATATATATATATACATAGAAATAATTATAAAAATGCATATAAATCATAGGAAACTGAAATTTTAATGAATTAATGCAATTTATGGATTTATTAATACAATGGTTAATTTTCGATTGTGATATGCAATAAATATTTTAATAAAAGTTGAAATGTTTATTTATTTTAATTATTAGTATAAGTATCCTAATTCATTACTTAAAGTCTGTATATAAAATTCATGCTATTATTTAAATTATTAATATCATTTTTCAAAAACAATTATGTAAATTTAATTAATTTTTTTAGAAATGGAAAAAAATATTTCTTAAATTTATTTAGTCTTACCATTTCTGAATTCGAACAAATCTGCTGATCAATTTGTATTTAACATTTTATTGCAACATAAAATATATTAAATGATTTAAAAATATTCGTGTGAATAAATAATGTCATTATATTAAATGTTTAAAAAAAAATCAACAGACTTATTTAACTATTCAAAAAGGTGAAAATTAAAGTATATACTAAACCCCTCTAGCATGTCTTAATAACAGTAATAATTATACACTCATGTCCAAATTTATCTTTACATACCCAAAAATAATGATATTTAATGAAATATTCAATCAATGGGATCCATGTTTGCAGGAAATGTGTGAAAAACAAGCCTAATTAGCCTTATCCAAACAAAAGTAATGAAACGGTTTCTGATATGTAAATCTAGGATTACGTCATCCGACGTTGAATCAAAAGATTTGTGCAAAGTGATTATCTGAGTGAATTTCTGCAACACAACGTTTGATTTCAGTATATAAGGACGCAAATCGGTTTGCTATGGATTCGAAGTATCAGGGAAGGGGCGACTCATAGATCGTTTAGGAGCAAAACAGTCAATCACAGAAGCAGACAGATATATAAATATTTCAAGACATATAGTGTTTAAATTATGGGAAAATCTCAAAACAATGGAACTGTTGTAAAAAGACCTGAACAAGGTCGTAAAATAATGCCAAAAATGCATCTGAAGATTGATATCATGCAATATCTGCCTTTCGTAAAAAGAAGTCTACTAATCACCAGTTAAGTTCAGAGTTTGCAGCCACCGCAGGAACTGGTTTATTACGGCAAACGGTATGTACAAGGCTTAATGAAACAGGCCTTTACGTCAAAAAGCCAAGAATATCTATTCTACTGTTTTCACAGCAAAAAAGGGATCGCTTTAAATGGTGCAAAGAACACCAGAACTGGAATGAACACCATTGGTCCCCTGTTCTCTTTAATGATGAGTCAAGGTTTAATTTTACATGTCATTCTTAACTTGTTTACATCTAGAGGGAATCAGTAACATGAAATTTTTCCTAAAACATTGTAGGACGTGACTATTAAATAGTGGATGTTTGATGGTATGGAGAGGGATAATGATTGACGGACGGACGCACCTACATGTTTTAAACAGTGGATCTGTGACTACTCAGAGATATCAGAATGATGTCTTAGAATCTTATGTAAGACTTTTAAAAGGTGCATATGGATCTGACTTTTAATTTATGGACGATAATGCTCTTCCACATCGAGCAAACCTCGTTGACGAATTCCTTGAAAGGGTTCAGTGAAGTTTCCTAATCTCAACGCGATATAGAGCTTGTGGGACTACCTTGGAATAACAATTGTACATAGATATAGACATAGACATTATAGGACATGACTATAAAGTAGTGGATGTGTGATGGTATGGGGAGGAGTAATGAATGACGGATGGATGCGCCTATGTGTTTACAACAGCAGATCTGCGACTACCCAGAGATATCAGAATGTTAACGTTATTGTCAGCATGAAAACAAGTTGTGATATGTGTGTACAAGTCATGGGAGATAACATTCCATATTAAATTCGTAAAGCTTCATTTTTCGTAAGAGTTGTACCTTTTTCTCTGAACTCTCTTTTCACATTTTATTTCCATTTTTATTGTTTAATGATACAATTATATATCACACACGCAATGCTCTTAAAAGTCTTCCTTTGTATTTATGTAGCATTTCAGACAAATTCATAAAAAAACAGCTGTACTTTATAATTTTCCGATTTTTGAAAACACAGTTTATATGATATATTATATTCGTACATAGTATACTATATTCCTATATTATATTCGTAATTCCATTTTTATGATATATTTTTATAAGAAAATGTATATGAGATAAAATATATTTTTTCTAAGAAAAAATATTAGAAAAATACCAATAACATAAAACTGGTGCAGCTCAAATTTTCTTACGAAAAAACGCAAAAGGATAGTTTAAAACAACAGGATAAACAAGAACAGTTAAAAAAATACAAGACAGTTTACAATATAAAAAAGAACAATTCAAAGAAAATGAAAAATAGTTTAAAATACAAAACAAAATTGATTCTTAAAAAATGCTCTTCAGTATACATACACCAAATACGATGGGAAATATTAATAGCCTTTAATTATAAATATGCATAAATTAAGAAGTAATAAATTAATAAGTTAATAAGAAGATTCATTTTAATCAATGATAATTAATTTTATAATTGAATTTGTAATTTTAACAAAATTGCCGCAAAAATTATAATTTTCTTACCTATGCATTTTAATTAAATATAAAATAAATTTAAAAAACAAAATATGTTTGTTTCAAATTTTAATTTAGTGTTAATTAATTATATAAAAATTTCTTATCGTTGAATTTTAACTAAAAATTTATATTTTCTCTTAAAATATAATATTTTTAATTTTACTGTCGTTTTCTCTTGAAATGCTGTTATTATTTTTCCTATTCTTCTGTAATTAACTATATACAGAATGTGAATTTTTCGGAAATATACACTAACTTAGTTTTATTTACAAACATAACTAATAAAATTATTCTCCAAAATTTGAAATTTATTTTTATTTTTTGCGCGATTAAACGAGATGTGAATACGTTTTATTTAAAATAATTCATGTAAATAAATTGAAAGAGCACTTAGAAATTGTGTTTTTATTTACTTTAAGATTTTTTACTATGCTGTCTTAATAAATTATAATTTGCATATATTTGAATTTGTTTTTTCAACATTCTTACACTGTGTGTCATTATTTAAAAAAGTTTTCAATTATTTTGTTAGGTTTTAAATCCTAGAATTTTAAAATAAACTTCAATAGATTCTTTAAAAATGATTTATTTTTTAAATTAATGTCTAGTTAATAGAAAAAATATATTTTAATTCTATTATAGAACTAATATCAAATTATATCCAATAAGAAAATTATTATAATGAATGTTAAAAAATTAGAAGTAAATGTATTTATTTATATTTTCATCAATTTTGACAATCAAACCGATCTTTCAAACAACTTTATGTACTTTTAGAGAAAGAAAAATGTCAAAATTTTAAATAATTTTTTAAAAATTCTATTATATTATTCGAAATCTTGAAAATTATAGTTATTACTATATAATTAAGAAACAAAGTAATAAATTTCAAAATTGTATTGCTATAAAATATCTATTACAATAATTCTGAGAATGAAAACATTTTCGTAAAACATCTGATAAGTAGTTTTATAAATAATCAATAATACAATCTTTATAATCAAAATTAAATGCAAAATATATTGATTGAAAAATTTTCACAACGATAATTTTCAGTAAAAGCTTTTAAAATATACGTAAAATATGATGTAAAAACAGTAATAATAATAATAATAATATGTAAATACGACGTATATTTAACTTTAAAAAAAAAATATACTTTACATCTCAATTAATCCTTAAATATATATATTAAATAAAAACTGAAATTTAAAATAATTTTTTATTAAATAAAATAATAGTTATAACAACTAACAATTGTAGATCTTAAATTGAGACATTTTTTAAAAACGCTTTTTACTTCAACTTAAATACTACTATAATATAAAAAGAAATATTAAACAACTAGTAGATGCACAATAAAATCAACGTCAACGTTAATTACGTCAATTGACATTAATAAACTAACATTTTGAATTTTTGACATGATAAATGCAACAAATTATTTATTCATTTGTTTTTATTGTGCATTAAATCTTTACCAGTTAAAGTTTTCGCACAAACATTTACAAGTCCCACAAAGTCCCAGCAGTCCATATTAAGTATTTACAAAGAAGGCAAAACCTGCGGCAAAGAGTTCTATATTTAGAAACAAACCTACCTGCAGAAAAGCCATCTTAACAGGCATCGCTTGCCTCGGAACAAATTGAAGGCATTTCATTGGCCGAGCGAAGTTTGCGATGGCTTCCGAGAGCCAACCATTTGGCCGAAAGCTTTTCCCCAAATGTTCGAAGAATACCTCAAACCTGTCATTTTACAGGGCTGCTCCAGCGAGCGCGAAAGAGACGATCAGAGCGCGCCCTAGCGCTAAGCTTTGCGGGGGAAATTATTTCAGCGGAGAAACTACACACCGAATGTCTCCATGAAACAGATATGCTACACTGACTTTCAATGACTAGGGGAATTAATGAATAGATCAATGCAGAAAATAATTGATTCTGCTTCATTATCGGTAGAGATCATTTTATGTTTAAATCCAGCAATCGTTTTTTTTTTTTTTTTTTTTTTTTTTCCGTAATATTCTTACAGGTGTGCAAATACAGGTTTTTCAATTAGTGCAGCTAATCGAGGGATTTTGTGCAATATTTACATTATTTTTTAATACTTCAATCCATTAATTATTTTTATTGTTAATGTACACTTACTTATAATATAAAATACTATTAGTAGTATTAAATACTATAATATATATATATATATATATATATATCGAATTTGGCTGGTGAGATGTTAAATAGTATAATTTCAACACTAGAAAATGTAATACATATTACCTGTAAAAAACAAGCAATTGAAAAAAAAATACCCGAGCAATAGGCAAAGATCTTGAAAATATGTATGAAACCGATAATAATTTGATTTTTCCACTTCAGGTGCTACATATTAGTCCATTTTAAAGGAAACCAATATAATTTTAAAATTATAAAAATTTTAAATATATTTTTCTCTAAAGTATAATGCCCTTGATAGCTAACACATCAAATTGCTCCATGAAACAGATATGCGACCATGACTGGCGGAATTAATGAATAGATCAACGCAGAAAATAATTTATTGGACTTCATTATCTGTATAGATTGCCTTATCTTTAAATCAGCATTCTATTTTTTTCCTAATACTCTTACAGGTGTGCAAAATATAGGATTTTCAACTAGTGCAGCAAATTGGGGGATTTTGTGCAATATCTACATTTATTTTATAATACTGGAATCCATTAATTATTTTTATTGTAATTGTGCATTTTATGAAATACGAGTTTGTATTTATAATTCATCATAATATTAACTGCTACTTAAGACATTTATCGTGAAACGATGATTTGTTCTTCCCCCCCCCCCACACACACACGCGCCCACACACACACACACACATATATATATATATATATACATCGAATTTGGCTTTTGATATATTTACTATTATAATTTCAATACATAGAAATTTAATTCATATTACCTGTAAAAAGCATGCAATTGAAAGAAAATATATGAGTAATAGGAAAAAAATCTTGAAAATATGTATGAAACTAATAATAATATGATTTTTCACTTAAAATGCTAGATATTAGTCGATTTTATAGAAAACTAATATAGTTGCAAAATAATGTACATTTTAAATAGCTTTTACACTTTTTAAAGTATAATATCCATGTAAATTGGCAAATAGCGTTTTTTTTTTTTTTTTTTTTTGTAATTTGAAAAAGAAGTATTTCTGGTGTCCATTTCAGTTTGTTAAAAGTCGTATCAAAAGATTGACGGCAGAAATAACTTGCATAAATATTTATTTATTTTGCTACTCCCAAACAAAAAATGAGCATTAATAACAAAAATAATTCAAAAATACAAATTTCAAGTCTATATAACGGAAAATTGTAAAGAAACATAAAAATTTAAAAAAAAAAAAAATCGCAAAGATCTTTTTTAAGAATTATTATTATTTCAAGAAAATATTTAAATCAATTCATAATCGTATTCACTCAGATGTGTACGAATTATTTATTAATGAAAATTCAAAAAATATAAAGTACAGTAAATATAAATAATGAATCTCAAAAGGCTAATTAGGATCCATAAATAACTATAAACTACATTTTACAATACCTGGTATAAGATCACGTAGTCACCATCAAAAAATGTGTTTGGTAAAATGGATGACACAATAATAAAAGAGTTACCATCAAATAGTAAGCATTACTTCTCAAAGCTTTTAAGCTTTTTCTTGTGAAAATTTTCACACTCAGTGAATAAGCTGGCATATCAATCTGGTGCATCCTGTGGGAGTACTCAAAAAACACTGAAGGGGTTACATTTCCAACACTATCATGCTCCTACCATTCAAGAACTGAAAGTCCCTGATCGACTTAAGCGGTTTCGCTGGTATCTTTCGTTCAGGTCTTTTACTGATATCAATGTAGAAAAACTTGATTCTGCTGGTTTTAAGAATGTAGCTTGGATTGATCAACAGCCAAGACAAACGAATATAGTGTGCAGGAAAATCCACATAGGTTTCACAAAAGTCTTTTACATTCATCAAAAATAATTTTCTTCGCATGAATGCAAAGCAAACGTAAAATAGTAATAAATGGGAATTGGAAATTGAAAATAAATGGGAATGCTTATACATTGAGAAAAGTGATTTCAAATTTAGAAAAACACTTTCATGCATGCATTTAGCTAAAGGGGTCATAAATTGATGATACAGATTTTGTCATTTTTGATTATCTGAATAATCCACTTTAAATTTAATTCCGACTTGTTGTTCATAAATTAATGAAAATAAATATTGTCTTATAAATATTTGTTTTGTATTTAAAATAGCATAACTAAAATGCATAGCGAAAGACGACGAATTTTTTGGTAAATACTATAATTGCTTTACGTGAAACGCAAGAATTTAAATATTGATAAAATTTTGTAACTGTCGATTAATTTGCAAAACTGTTAGATCACGTGGTTCAAGTATTCTAAATACACAATGATCTAGATGATTTCGTAGGAAAAGTCAGTGGAATAATATCGTGTAATCATGAAAAATTATTTATTTAAAAATAAAATGATGATTTATGATTTTGCTTGTAATGAAAATAAATTTCAAGAATAACATTTACTGTAAAATTAAAATTATTCCTTTTTATATTTATTGCATTTAGGAAATACTTTGAATATCATATTAAATTTTTATTACTGATTTCGATTATTTTGTGTGCTTAATAATAAATAAAAGTATAAAATACAACAAAAAAAATTTCCCTGAAACATAAGTAAATCATTATAAATTTAGGAACCATTTAGGGTTCATTTAAAAACTATAGTTGAAATTTTATTTTTACATTTAAACCCAAATATTTGTTGACCAAAGTATTATTATTTGTCGTATGATTCAAAGTTTTATGAGCCTAATAAACTAATAAACGTTTACAAAAAATAACTTACTAATAAACTTTTAAGGAAGTGAAAGCAAATACTTGCACTGCAGTAGAACATACAGTTCATTTCATGGTCTACATATAGTGTAGCATGTCTAACACAAAGCTTTAATTTTAAACATGTTAATAAACATTTAAAGAATGCCATTTTTTTATCCTCTGACTGTCTTTAATGGAAAGGAGTTTAATTGTTGATCATTATTTCAAAAATTCATCTTATGCTTCGGTACGGTTCAAGACATGACATGAATTTGAAATGAAATTCACAACGAGGTATAAATCAACCGAGACGAAAACTTGAAATTTAGGGAAATTGGTGCCGACTGCAGGCGCTGAACGTGGTAGGCACATAAAAAGAAGAGAGAGCAGAAATATTTATAGGAGGCTTATGTCGAAAATTATTGAGATGATTACCATAATCTGGAGTTTCAGCGGAACCTGTCAAAGTATAGCTCACATTTTCAGTATTTACTGAGATTTCTTTTATAAAATATATTGAAATATAGCCATATTCCTGTTTCACGAATGAAATTTTATTTCTTAAATTGTTTTTAATAAGTTCATAAATTTTCGAATTAGTACATAAATCGAATATATCGAATTAGTAAATATATCGAATTATTACATATATCAAATATATCGAATTACACTGTAGTTTTAACTTAAAAAATAATTATATTGATATATATTAATATCTATTCTAAGTTTTTAATGTTTGAATCAGGTAACTTTAAAAAGATTTTAATGCAAGGAAACATACACTGAAGTGACAAAAGTCATGGGATACCTCTTAATATCGTGTCGGCCCTCCTTTCGCCCGGCGAAGTGCAGTAACTCGACGTGGCATGGACTCAACAAGTCGTTGGAAGTCTTCTGCAGGAATATTGAGCCATGCTGTCTCGATAGACGTCCATAATTGTGAAAGCGTTGATGGTGCAGGATTTTGGGCACGAACAGACCTCTCGATGATGTCCCATAAATGCTCGATGGAATTCATGTCGGGCGATCTAGGTGGCCAGATCATTCGTTGGAATTGTACAGAATGTTCTTCAAACCAATCGCGAACAGTTGTGGCCCGGTGACATGGCGCATTGTCATCCATAAAAATCCCATCGTTGTTTGGGTACATGAAGTCCATGAATGGCTGCAAGTGATCTCCAAGTAGCTGAACATAAGCATTTCCAGTCAATGTTCGGTCCAGTCGCACCAGAGGACCAAGTCGATGCCATGAATAAACAGCCCACACCATTACGGAGCCACCACCAGCTTGAACAGTGCCTTGCTGACAGTTTGGGTCCATGGCTTCGTGGGGTCTGCGCCACACTCGAACCCTACCTTCAGCTCTTACCAACTGAAATCGGGACTCATCGGACCAGGCCACGGTTTTCCATTCATCTAGGGACCAACCGATATGCTCACGTGCCCACGAGAGTCGCTGCAAGCGATGTCGTTCTGTCAGTAAAGGCACTCGAGTCGGTCTTCTGCTGGAATAGCCCAAGAAAGCCAAATTTCTCCGCACAGTTCTAACAGACAAGTCCCTTGTACGTCCCACATTGATTTCTGCGGTTATTTGACGCAGTGTTGCTTGTCTGTTAGAATTTACGACTCTTTGCAGACGTCGCCGGTCTCGGTCGTTAAGTGCAGGCGGTCGACCACTGCGCTGTCCATGGTGGGATGTTATGCCTGAAATTTCATACTCTCGGCACGCTCTTGACACAGTGGATCTGGGAATGTTGAATTCCCTAACGATTTCCGAAATGGCATGACCCATGCGTCTAGCTCCAACTAACATTCCGCGTTCAAAGTCTGTTAATTCCCGTCGTGCGGTCATCATCACGTCAAAACCTCTTCACATGAATAACTTGAACAGAAATGAAAGCTCTGCGCATTTATGCCTGTTCTACGCGATGCTACTGCCATCTGAAAATTTGCATATTGCTATCCCATGACTTTTGTCACTTCAGTGTATAATGCCATCATTACAAATTCAATATATTAAAGAAATCAAATGAAACTTTTCAGATGATATGATTTTAAATTGTCTTATTAAACATTACCTAATCAATGAAGAAAAAGGGTTTTTTTTTATATTTCATCAGTTTTTTCCATATAGTATATTCAGAATAGTCTCTGATAAGGAAAACTTTTATATTCTATTGTAACTATCCAGTACTTGCAAGTTATGTTAGAGGAAATGGAAAAAATAATAATTTTTATTATAGCAGTTGATTTAGATGATTCAGACTAACGCGCACTGTTATAATTACCTTAGATTATAGTTGCTACTTAAGTGATTGGAATTTATAATGTAAGAAGCAATCCAGTAATCGTCTACTTAAGTGATTGGAGTATATGATGTAAGAAGTAACAAAGCAGTCGTTCATTGGCAATATTATGCATGCCATACGCATCCATTTGCATTCATTCTATATGCATTAATCTTAAGCAATTAATAGCATTTACAAGTCACGATGGCCTGAGGACCAATTTGCTAGAGCCCTAGCCTTTGGTACCATAAGTTTCAGGTTAGAATCCTGGTTGTGGCATGGATGTTTGTTAGTGGTTAAGAATCCACATTAAACTGCAGGTCCCGGTCTAATTAGCCCAAAGTGTGTATAAAATGACCGTAGAGCGACAAACCAAACTTTATCTGATTACAAGTCAAATTTTCTTGAAATAAAAATAATTAATATGAATAAGGCTAGTATCTAATTGTATCTCATATCATTTAAATAAATACAAACACTCTGAATAATTAATAGTATTCCATAAATTCATTACTTTGATAGTTATAAATATAATCTTATACTCAAAAAGCAAATATTTAAAGTACAAGATTTACATTTCACATTGCTTCCACAGTTCACGTTATCTTTATTGTGCTGTGCTTCAGCTTAACAAAATACCATACGCAGACATCAGGGATGCTGCGATCTAAAGTTTGTCTTACACTACAGAGGATGTCATCCAATAATTGACTTTACAAGAATAATTGACTTATTGTCTGCCAACATTCGTGTCCTTCCATCATGACATTAATCCTCTGTGATGAGATTTCAAGCCTAATCTAGTCAAAACACACTTATCCAATTTCGACTTTGTAAACTTTCCATGGCATTCCCAATCAGTTAAGTGCCACGTCAAGGTACGACACTAATACCTGGGAAAGTTTGGTGGGGAATCTTTGTAATTTGGCATTAAGGCAATATTGTAACTGCACTTAAACATGCTGATTTTCGATAAGAAATTAGAATTTATTATAAAATAATATCAGCAGGGATTTGCATGATGTATTTATAACAGTGTTTGTTTCATAAGATTAAAGAATAGTCTGATTAAATTTGAAAAATAAAAGTTAGGTATCAATTACAGTAAAAATTACATATTTTTTCCTTAATGTCTTTTTAATAATTCAATATAACTAAAAGAATTTCTAATAAAAGTTATTTAAGTTTCATATCATAGATCTATGATATGCATAATGATTAACTTGCTGTACTTCTGATTTAAACGAAGAACCAAAATGTCAAGAATTTTTTTTTCTATGACGGAGACTGGTTCGATAAATCTGTACATGAGAAAACTTAACTTTAATTTAAAATGTGATCCGAAAATACAATCTACCGATATGTCGCAACTATACATGGTAAATATCGTCGAAAAGTAATATACTCGATATGTCGCAACTATATATAGTCGTCATATATGGGGGAGTTCTATGTAAATTACTTTTTTTTTTAAATTATCGTAACCCTTTACTGGGTATATAACTTTGAAAGGGCCAATTAGAGACCAAAGGTCACTTGAAGGCCAATTTAAAATATAAGATACCATTGTATATTATTTTATACAGGTCATTTACATTATTTTGGTTGTGATGTTTTCTTACAGAGAGAATTCGATAATTTTCTTATATTACTTTTCGATTTTCAAACAATGAAACTAGATTAATATTTTGCAAAAATAAATTATTTTGATTAATAACTAACTATCATTATTATTTTCCATACCGCAATCTCAAGCTTTAAGGATCATGTAACTTTAAACTATTTTCATTATACAGTGCTAACATTAAAATATTACATCCATAAAGCTTTTTCAATGGATAAAACATTTCCGACAGAAAATTTATTCACAATATGGTTTGAAGAATTTTATTATTCATGGTATATAAATCATTGAACATTAAATAAAATATTGTTTTAAGAAGGTTTTGTTGAATAGAGAAAGATTTTGTTCCGTTAACTAAAACAAGTATTCTGAAACCCTCTTTATTTATGAATGAAGTAATTTGACCCATGATAGCAATATTCTTAAAACATCCAAGTTATAGTACTTTCCATTATTTTTTACGGTAAGAAATAGTTTTCAGCATTCGCAAAAATGGGAATAATAATATAAATTCTTTAAAAAGTTTTTGTTCATAAAATTTGATTCCTATTTATGACTTGTTCTATACATTCAGATAAATTCATTTGATAAATATCTAAAAAAATAATAAAATCATTTCATAAATATCTAAAAAAAAATAAAATCATTTCATAAACATACAGACTATGATTGTAAATTGTTTTGATGTATTAATTATAAAATACACAGCTAATCTATTAAACTCTATCATAACATCTGCATTTGCACGATTTTTCGTACGTTAAATGTTTAAAAAGCGCCTGATGGCCGAGTGACTAGCGCTCTGGCGCTCGGTGCAATGTGTTTCGTGTTCGTGTCCGGGCGGTGGTATGGATGCTTGTAGTGGTTTAGAATCCACTTTAAACCGTAGGTCCCGGTCAAATATGACTGATGGGCGTTGATATGGCAATACTAGCCTGTAAAAAGAAAGCATTTGCTATCTCGAAATCTGCCTACAAGCAGAAGGCCTTTGCCCGCCATAGGGCTCTTGAGTCAATGATGATGATGATAATGACGAAATGTTTAAATGTTTGAAACCACTGCAATATTTGTAAAATATTTTCTTTTTTTTTTGTAATGATATGAAAAAATATAACTGTTAATTTTTTTTTACTAATCAGTTCTTTATTTTAATTCTGATTCTTATTCTTTAATCAATTCTTTATTATTTGCAATTATATAATAGTTATTTTTCGTTCATATAACATAAAAAAACAATAAATAATAAATAAATAAATAATAAAAATAATAAAATAAAAACATAAAAGTGTAAAATAATAACATAATATAATAAATAAAACTGTATTAAAATAATTATGTTGGAATTTTACAATAAATAATATTTTTTCAATTCATTTATTAAATTAAATAGCTCTTTATATTAATAATATTATAAATATAAGCGAAATAAACTGTCAAGAATAGCAATAACGCTTTAAAGATAATTTTGTAAAAGGGAATGATTCATATTTCAATCATACAAACTAATGAGATAAAATAATATAATTTATATATAATAATTTTAAACGTAAAATATCTATAATTGAATTTTAAGATAAATCATTAATGTCAGAAACTTTTAATATCAGGTTTAAATAAATAATAACAAACCTGTCACTATATGGTTTTATGTAATCATGGTTAAACTCATGAATTTCAATGAAATTCATATTGATATAAACAAAATATCTATAATTGAATTACAAAATAAATCCTTAATATCTATAACTTTCATTCTAGATCGTTACTTTAAATACTTTATTTTATCAAAAATAATGAAACAAAATTCCATCACATAAGATTCAAAAATTTATTTTAAAGAGAAATAAATGTATTTTTAACTTTAAAGAAAAGATATTGAATCTATATGTATCAAAAAATGTTCATAAGTCACTTCATAAGTCAATTCATACATGTATGTTCTCAAAGTGATTGATGGTGAAAAATAACTATCTTTTCAATATATTATAATCTTAGAGAGAGTCGAAAAATAAAACCTTTCATCCACCTTGCTGTTTTCTTTTTTCTCATCACATATTCATTAAATTGGCTTTATCACTTAGCTGAGAAACTTCTTCTTTGGCATCATCAATTTTGAGCGAGATGACATTTCAAATTCTTGTGCTTTCCAAACAACACCCTGAGTATCAAATGATGAAAATAAACTGATGTATTTCAATGCATTCAAAATAAATAACCATTTGTAAGTCGTTTAGAACCCAGCCGTCATTTTCTGTAACATTTATTGAGTGATATAAATAAAATTGTGATATATTTGGAGGCATTTCAACAATAAACTCTGTGATATTATTTTATGAAAGATATTATATTATTTAATAAAGAAGATGCTGTTTCAGATGCAGTATAATTTTTATTTATTATACGTAAATATTATATATATATATATATATATATATATATATATATATATATATATATATATATATATATATATATATATATATACATATATATATGTATATATACATCACACTAATTATTATTATAAAGTTTATGATTCAATTTAATATTAATCATTCAGTTCAATTCTATAGTTCCCTAGACTATAAGATATAATATATTTATAAGAAAAAAATATTCATGTGCTAGTTAGTTAATGTCTGTTCCTTTATAAGTAAATATTTAATACATTTCATCATAGAGTTTAATATTTATAAAGAAACTAGTTTATTTAAATTTATTATTATTTCAAATTTTAGTAATTTTTAAAAGACTTATGCTGAAGGTGTTCACAAATTTTTGTAAAAAGTTTGAACATGTTATATATTAAAACAATAATAATATTATTAATATGTACATTTATATATTATGTAATATTTTTTAACATATTCAGTCTGATAGTGGCTTTATTAACATGCCCTATTACATCTTGATTTCCGGGGTCTGATGGCCGAGTGGCTAGCTTATATAATGAATTAATATTTCGTATTTTCGTAACCAAATTTTCAAACAATTAGAGGAATTTTTCTCATTCTTATTATTAAGTAGAAGTTATTTATGGGGTCTGATGCTAGCTGCTACAGGTTTCGGATTAGAGTCCCGCCGGTGTCATGCATGTTTGGAGTGGTTCGGAATCCACTTTAAACCGTAGGTTCCGGTCTAATGTGATCGTAGAGAGTTGTCGGTTACTCGTGTTACTGGTATCCGTAACACATCTTCAAGACTATGTGTGATGAATTTAAATGGAATATATTCAATCCAGTTTCAGTTATTTCAAACATTAAACAGTAAATTGAGAGATATGGCTTGTAGTCTTAGTTATATTCAGGAAATTTAATATAGTGAAAATTGTTCAGATAAAAATAATGGAATGTCTCCTGTAAAAACATTTCTCATAGTAATACGAGTTAATTTTGGCATTTTTTCTACTATTTTTCATTACAAGAGAATCTAGTAATAATCATAAAATCTTTAATAACATTTTTTGTCCAGCATTTTAAGTCTTTCTCTTCTTTATTTCGCTACTTAATCGGAATTCTTTTTCTGACAAATATATCCAAAACCCAACATTGTAAATAAATACTTCGATTTTTATTTAGATTTCCCAATACTTTTGATGACAAAATTATTTTAATTAAAATTTTTTCAGTAAGTTATGTTTTATTTATAATTTTTATATTTTATTTGAATTCAGATGTTTCCTTAAAGAAATCATCATTTATACCACTAAGAACGTATTTAAAACCAAATACTTCATAAATATATATATATTTTTTTTTTTGAGAAATACCTTCACTATCTAATTTTTAAAAGGGAGAATAATTCAAAAAAGCCCAAAGCTTACACTTTTGGCGATGTGTTTTTATTTCTTCTGAAAGATGAGTGAATTTTAATGCATTATGCGAAGAATCGATCAACTTAATGACTTCCATGAGAAAAAAAAAGACTTTTACGTTCACTTGTTATAGGACTGGAGCATCAAAGTCTTTATATTTAACGATCGCTGTCTTTCATGAAAATATTTAGAATTTCGGTCATCTTTCCCGAGTGCCTTTTCATCAATTTCGCGAGGGCTTTCCGTGGGGTTGACTAAAATTTAATTTACTTTAAGGTTACATAAAATCGTGAATTAATGGTAAAAAATTAATAAAATATGTTTTTAATTCGCGTGTTTTTATAAAATGAAAAGAAAATTTACGTTAAACGGTATTTAAATTTTTAATGGAAATGAAGAATTAATTGCGGATCTAAATAGTAGAAGAATGGATAAAAATTCTGATACTTTAAAAATTGGAAAATTTAATTAATTAATAAATTATAATTTTGTGTTGTTGTGGCTAATCCTTAGTGTCATTGCGAGACGAAATCCTCATGAGTTGTCTACTCATGGCAGGAGGGGCAGCTTCTGTTGTGATGGAGCATCCGTAGGTACAAATCTGACTTGACTCCATGTCACCGAAGAAGGAGGGAAGTGCATTCCAAGTGTCCTTTACGGGGAATTAACCCACATTTGTCTATCGTATGTGAGAAGAACCGGAAAGCTCTCACCAGGTAGTCCGACTTACGAGGCAAAATACTTAACATCACAAACGCCATCGAGGTTACCCTCCTCTTTTTGAAACAGTGTCTATAACAAAGCCGACAGCGTATTGAACTCAGCTCTAATGCTCTCCATCGGAGCATGTTGCTATTGAATAGGATCAGGATTAACTAACTTAAAAGCAGAAAATATGATGGAAATTAAATCTGAGATATAAAAATTCATTTAGAAAATTAAAAATGAACTTGCTGCATAACTTTATGAATATGCTAAAATAGTAAATAAGGCGAAAAAATAAATATATTATAAATAATAAATAGTTTTATAAGTTATTAGAATTGTAACTGGTAATATCAGTATATGATTTATTTTAATTTTACTTTACCAAATTTAACCTTGGAATATTTTGATTTCTGATTACTTTTAAAAATAAATTTATTTTAATTTGAATATTTTCAATATTTTTTTGGTTTTGTTAGAATTTAAATGTTTTCTTAAAGAATTAGTTTTAATGGAATCATCATTTATACCACTACGAATGTATTTAAAATCCAATACTTCAGACATATTTTTTTCAGAAATACCTTCACTATCTAATTTTTAAACGAGAGAATACTTCAGAAAAGCCCGAAGCTTACACTTTTGCCGATGTGTTTTTATTTCTTTTGAAAGATGAGTGAATTTTAATGCATTATGCGAAGAATCGATCAACTTAATGACTTCCATGCGACAAAAAACGAACTTTTACGTTCACTTGTTATAGGACTGGAGCATCAAAGTCTTTATATTTAACGATCGCTGTCTTTCGTGAAAATATTTAGAATTTCGGTCATCTTTCCCGAGTGCCTTTTCTTCAATTTCGCGAGGGCTTCTCGTGAGTTTGATTAAAATTTTAATTTACTTTAATGATACATTAAATTGCGAGTTAGGATAAAAATTAATAAAAAAAGGTTTTTAACACCCTTGTTTAAACGGTATTTAAATTCTAAAGATGAGAATGAAAGAAATTTTTAATGGAAATGAATTTAATTGCTGTTCTAAATAGTAGAAGAATGGATAAAAATTCTGATGCTTTAATGAATTGGATAATTAAATTCATTAATAAATTATAATTTTCGTTGTTTTGTCTAATCCTCAGTGTCCTGCAGTGCGGGACGGACATCTCCATGAGCAGCCTACACATTTATGAAGGAGAAGGGACAGCTTCTGTTGTGATGCAGAACCGTAGATAGAAGTCTTACTTGGCCCCGTGTCATTAAAGAAGGAGGGTAGTACCGTCCAGGGGGAATAATCTTAGGAGGAGGAACTACTTTAGAGAGAACTACCTTCATTTGAGTATCCTGTGGAAAAATCCGGAGAACATATACCAACGAGACAAATGCTGAACATCACAAACGCCATCGAATTTCCTCGTTTTTTGAATAAGTGTCTACAAAAAAGCCTCTAGTGGATTGAACCTCAGCCCTAATGCTCACCAGCTACGCTCGTTGCCACTGAGCACGCGAGTCGGGAATTATAACTTTAATAATAATAATCAAATTAAAATTAAAAAAAAAAAATTATTTTCCAATGGCAGATTATGAACAATTACAGCAATAAAAAGAACAACGAAAAAAAAAAGTACAGAGAATACAACAAAACATGCTGAAACAGAGTTCATTAATCTAACATATTACTAGCCTCCCAATATCGCTCGGCGAGAAAAGACTTGCTCAGAGCAGGATAGTGAAGTAGATGCGTGGAGTCCATGGCCTCTCCAGAGCTGCATATCGGGGAAGGAACAATTTTGAATCTGTAAAGATGGTTTCGTAGGTCGCAGTCGGTTGTCAAATTAGTCTCCATAATAGTAAATACATCAATATCCTTCTCACACAGAGTCAGCAAAAGCTCCGCGCGCTTGGATTGAGACAGTTCACCGGCATTCCACTGTAGGACTCGAAGAGTATCAAAGTGAGGGGAGGTAGACATAATGCCAAGTTGGAGATTTTTTAGCCACTAAAACGTGTTAACAGGTGCTCCACGGGGAGGTAGATCTACTGCGTGCCCAAATTTTAAACATTAACTACATATAAATTAAAATAAAAATTACAAGTTTAAGAGAATAATCAGATTAAAATTTTGATGAAATAAAAAAAATTAAACTTAACATTTATTTTTAATAATGAATTTGCATATCATATGTTGAAAATCAGAAAAACGCCCACCAGTTTGTTCGATTAACGAGGCAAGATGCTGAACGTCACAAACTCCATCGAGTCTCCTGTCTTTTTGAAACCGTGTGTACAAAAAAGTCACCAGCGGATTGAACTTCAGCCCTAATGCTGACCAGAGGCGCACGTTGTCACTGATTGATTAGTCAGGAATTATAATTTTAATAATAATAATCAATTTAAAATTTAAAAATATAATTATAAATAAATTAAAATTTTAAATGGATAATCAAAAAAAAATTTTTTTTTGATAAAATAAATAAAATTCCGAAATTAATATTTATTTTTCTTAATCCGTATCTTTTTTTCGAAAATCATTTTGAAACCGTGTGTACAACAAAGCCGCCAGTGGACTAGATCTTAGTCCTAATATTGACCAGCGGCATATCTTGCCACTGATGGACGAGTCGGGCAGTATAATGTTAATAATAATAATTTCAAATTTTAAAAATTAACTAAAAATTAATTTGAAATAAATTCTAATTTTAAAAGAATAGTGAAATTAAAACTTTGATAAAAGTAAATAAAATTCAAAACTTAACATTTATTTTTCATGATGCAATTGATTTGCTAAATAATATTTCGCGTAGAACTTTTTAAAAAAATTAGTAATTACTTATTTTAAACTATTAACTATACCATTAAACTTAAACTACTATTTTTACTACTATTTGTTTTAAAACTATCAAAAGTAATAGCAAGCTTTAAAAAAATTGTGAAAAATTATTATAACCTGGAATTGATTTCGAATATAAAGTCCAATATTTTTTATCTTCTCCATGTGATTCTCAATAAAAACCAACAATATTTTTAAAACTACTGACATTTTCTTTTTATAAAAAGATGATCAAAATATCAGTATATCTTCTTTTTTATAAAAAGTAAACGGGAAGGGGATATAGAAAGAACACGTACCATAAGTGATTGCGGACCGAAACATTTTCAGGTAAATTTATAATAAAAAATGTAGTCTGTAACTCTTTTTTTTTTTTTTTTTTTTTTTTTTTTTTCCATTTTGATGACATTTAAAAATTGATTGGCTGCAATTGTTACTTGTTTACTTAGTTATATTTTATTTATTATTTAAAAATTATTTTTAGTCGTAAATATGTAACGAATAGTATTTGAAAATTCATTAGAATATTTAATGCTAATTTGTAAAAAAAAAATGTTGCATATACATAATAATATATTAATATTGCATGGTGTTATTAAAAAATTGTTCTGTAATATTTACTTTTATTAAAGGATAGAGCATCTTTTCTTTGAAATTCGTCATTTTAAAGCCATGCTGAAAATGTCGATGTCCATGCTGAAAAATGCATTATATGAAATAAATCTGATATTCATTAATTAAGATTTAAAAAATCAATTTTATTTTTATTTTCTTTAAAATATAGTTTTTCGTGCATTTTAATTAATTTAAAATGTAATTTTTCGTGTACAGATAAATATTATTATAGCGCATGTTTTATTCTATAAAATATTTTAATTATTGCTGTTTATTGTTTCACTACCTATTTAATATAAAAGTTGCATGTTTTAAGCAATACCACCTCTATGAATAACTTTTTTGCCATCAAAATATTCATTGTTTAATAATCATAATTTTATCATTATTTCATTAATTATCATATTCATTGTTTAATTATCAGAATTTCATTTATTATTTATACTAAAACTATTAGCTGCATAAGATATCATAAACAGAATAATTAATTTGGTTTCTAATGTAGTGCTAAATGGTAATATTTTTCTTAATATTTCAATGTGATACAAATATTCCATAATAATATATTTAACATTTGAATCTTTGTCCGAGTAATTTTTTGGTAAACCTTTATTGAATTCCATTCTTTTGTATTTCTTACTGAAAATAAACAATTTTTAAATAAAAATGGTTTATTTAAATGTTGGAGGAAAAAGGAAAAAAGGAAAAATGAAAATAGTATTTGTATTTTATTGTACTGGTTTAAAATAATTAGTATAATATAAAACTGGAATTTATTATAAAACTAAGTGTCCGACTCGTGGCTCAGTAGCAACGTGTGCTTCTGGTGAGTATTAGGACTGAGGTACAATTACCTCAGGGCTTAATTGAAGGTACAGTTTCAAAACACGAGAAGACTCGACGGCGTTTGTGATGTTCAGCATCTTGACTCGTTAGTCGAACTACCTGGTAGATGGTTTCAGGGTTTTCTCCATACGAAACACAAATGCGTGGTAATTCCCTTCATACGTAGTCCCGGAAGTTACTGTCCTCCTTCTTCACCAGCACGGAATACAAGCCAGATTTCTACCTACAGGTGTACCATCACAACAGAAACTGCCTCTTTCTTTCTCTCCGTCCATGAATAAATTACTCATGAGATGCCTATTCCGCACTGCGTTACAATGAGTATCAGACACAACAGTAAAACTATTTAAGTAATAAGTGCATGAAAATGAAAGATTTAAAAGATTTACTACACTCCATAGCAAACTTCTGTCTGTATTTATCTTTCGTCTGATATCAACAATAACATTTTAAATAAATATATTTTAATGCAAATGAATTTCACTCTTTCACTACTTTCTAAAAAATTATTTTTATATTCTATTTGGGAAAATAAAAAAGTTAACTATCGACACGATCTATAAATTTGGAATTGCATTATACAGAATATTGTTACTGATATTTCATAACGATATATTTTGTACTAAATATATATATGTTAATAATCTTGGAAACTTAACTTTAAGTATAAACTTTGGTACTAAAAATACCAGTTATAGTCACACTAGCTAGCTTGTAAGATGATACTCACTTGATCCTACTGATGGTATACACTGTAACCAAGCATCAGCTTTGCGAAACGACTCGGTGTCTATTGTAGCAAAGGATTTCACGTTAACAATTAATATACAAGGTTGGATTTTTGGTTTTCTCCAATACGAAACATAAATGCGAAACAATTGCCCAAAAACGATTTTTCTGAAAGGCACGTTATTCCTCCTTTTTTCTCTAGTAATGCAATATAGCAGCTGTGTCCCTCTCGAACTGAGCATGCGCTGGAAGACAGATAAAGAATTCGCTTTTTTGTCATCAATATTAGTGAATACAACTCTAACAATTCGTTATTGGCTAAATCAGCCTGAATTTGAGGTTGCAATATATATGTATATATATTCGTATTGGAAAAAAAATAACAAATCCAACCTGGTAGACTAATTGTTAATATGAAACCGTATGTTTCAATAGACACCAAATCTATTCATGTTTCAAAGTTGATACTTGGCTACAGTATATCTCATCAGTATAATCAAATCAATCTTGCACACTAGTTAGTATGACTATCACTGGTATTTTGAGTACCAAAATTTAAATTAAGTTTCCAAGTTTTTTAATATATATATTTAATAAAAAAATTATCTTTATTAAATTTGAAGAACAATATTCTGTTTAAATTAATTCCAAATTTATAGATCATATCTGTTCAGCCTTATATTGAACTATGTAAATCCCATTTGTTTATTGTGCGCTTTCTTTTGTTTTGTATATAAGGGGAAGTAAGCCGAAATCTATGTTCTTGTTTTTCAATTGCTAGTAAGGGAAAAATTTACAATAAATAGGATGTGGATTCACCGAGTATTTGCTGATTTCATTTATCGACACCCTACAAGTCTGGTACATTTCCTAAGGTTAATTATTTGATTATAATATATATATATAAATATCACGAAATATCTCTATTCGTTATATATAAATCTCTCTCTATATACACTGAAGTGACAAAAGTCATGGGATACCCCTTAATATCGTGTCGGCCCTCCTTTCGCTCGGCGAAGTGTAGTAACTCGACGTGGCATGGACTCAACTAGTCGTTGGAAGTCTTCTGCAGGAATATTGAGCCGTGCTGTCTCGATAGACGTCCATAATAGTGAAAGCGTTGATGGTGCAGGATTTTGGGCACGAACAGACCTCTCTATGATGTCCCATAAATGCTCGATGGGATTCATGTCGGGCTATCTAGGTGGCCAGATCATTCGTTGGAATTGTCCAGAATGTTCTTCAAACCATTCGCGAACAGTTGTGGCCCGGTGACATGGCGCATTGTCATCCATAAAAATCCCATCGTTGTTTGGGTACATGAAGTCCATGAATGGCTGCAAGTGATCTCTAAGTAGCTGAACATAAGCATTTCCAGACAATTTTCGGTCCAGTCGCACCAGAGGACCAAGTCCATGCCATAAAAAACAGCTCACACCATTACGGAGCCACCATCAGCTTGAACAGTGCCTTGCTGACAGTTTGGGTCCATGGCTTCGTGGGGTCTGCGCCACACTCGAACCCTACCATCAGCTCTTACCAACTGAAATCGTGACTCATCGGACCAGGCCACGGTTTTCCATTCATCTAGGGACCAACCGATATGCTCACGTGCCCACGAGAGTCGCTGCAAGCGATGTCGTTCTGTCAGTAAAGGCACTCGAGTCGGTCTTTTGCTGGAATAGCCCAAGAAAGCCAAATTTCTCCTCACAGTTCTAACAGACAAGTCCCTTGTACGTCCCACATTGATTTCTGCGGTTATTTGACGCAGTGTTGCTTGTCTGTTAGACTTTACGACTCTTCGCAGACGTCGCCGGTCTCGGTCGTTAAGTGCACTGCGCTGTCCATGGTGGTATGTTATGCCTGAAATTTCATACTCTCGGCACACTCTTGACACAGTGGATCTGGGAATGTTGAATTCCCTAACGATTTCCGAAATGGCATGACCCATGCGTCTAGCTCCAACTAACATTCCGCGTTCAAAGTCTGTTTATTCCCGTCGTGCGGTCATCATCACGTCAAAACCTCTTCACATGAATAACTTGAACAGAAATGAAAGCTGTGCGAAAGCACTGTGCATTTATACCTGTTCTACGCGATACTACTGCCATCTGAAAATTTGCATATTGCTATCCCATGACTTTTGTCACTTCAGTGTATATCTATATCTATATATATATATATAAATAGAGAGAGAGAGAGAGAGAGACAGAAAGAAAGATATAAATAGATATACACATAGATATACTTCGTGAAAAGGCTAAAGATGTTCAATCTTCGAGACTTTATAGAAAGTAGAATTCACAATGTCCATTTCAAGTATGCTTTATTGCATCTAAAGGAAGTTCAAAGGTACTAAATTCTGCTAGTATTAGGGCAGTTTTATCCTTTTTTATGTTAACTATTTTACAATGCATTGAAATGGAAATCTGGACAACAAAAGTTGCTTGCTCTTAAACTTTTATCACATTCTGAGATAAATTTCATGTTTTTCTTTTTTCACAATCTAGTAGTACTCTTCTAGTACTATACTACTCTCTCTAGTACTCTTTCTTCTTTTTACACGTTTCATTCTACCAGTTACTATATAAAGAGTTTTTTTTTAAATATCGATTGAAAGGATATAAATTTTTGTGTAGAATATTTTAGTCTATAGGATTTTTCTGCTATTGATAAAAAAATGTATATCTTCTGAATACAATACTGCATATTTTTGTAAACGTCATTTGATGATGAACTTATTTAGATTTATACGATAACATTTAAAAATATCATCACATTTGCTAATACTATAAAATTATAAACAATTTTATTTACTGAATTTTATATTAAAAAAGTATAACTATATAATCAAGCAAATATTGATGATTTTCTTTTCTATTCCAAATTTTTTGCAGGTATATCAATTAAAACATTTTAATTTAATTACAGCTTAATCAACCAAACCTTAGTTTTTTTGTGAATTGAAAGTTCCAAATACAGGTATTATCTATTAAAAAAAGTATAAAGAATCCAAAAGATTAAAACCACTCTATCATTCAATCATTATGCAGATGAAATTAATTAAATACTTATCATTCCTGAAATTAATATATTCGTAAATTAAGTCTAGAAAGAATTCAAGTCACCAATCTTAAATATCATATCATGCTGTTTGTTTAGCAATTAAATGATACACAAAATCTTCTGTATCCTAAAAAATTCTTAAATTAATAGAAAACATTCAAAATAACTGAAAAAAATCAAAATATCCAAAAATAACTGGAGTTCATAACAATTCACAGTCCATTCTTTTTAGAATAAACATGCCCGGCACGGGGCTTAGTGGCAACGCGTGCCTATAGCGAACATTAGGGCGAAAGTTTAATCCGCTGGTGGCTTTGTTGTAGTCACTGTTTCAAAATATGAGGGGACTCGATGGCGTTTGTGAGGTTAATCATCTTGCCTCTTTAGTCGGACGACCTGATGAGAGTTTTAATGGTTTTCACCCATGCTATACAAAAATGAAAGTAGCTCTCCCTAAAATCCTACCAAAATTCACTTTGCTCCTTCTTCAGCGTCAAGGAGCCACGTCAGACATCTACCTGCATTTGGACCATCACAACAGAAGCTGCCCCCCCCCTTCCCTCCTTCCATGACACCAGACAGGTTCTTGGAAATGGTCTAGATGTTGATGTTTACCAAGGGGACTAAGAAACAACAAACAGCCATAGAATAAACATAACAATATGCATAAAAGATTTATTTAGCTTTTAAGATATTATGTATGCTGATTTTAATATAAATCAGAAGAAAACTAACTGAAAACATGCATTAAATAGAAATCTGAACTTCAATGTTTCTAAACCTTTTATTTAATATGCAGCTTGACTTTATTTCGTTCTTCAAAAACTCGGTTTTACTATTCTTCAATATAGTTAAATGTTACCGTAAGTGCATCCTAAATAATTTAATTTTTTTTGCAATATCGATAAGAAATTGATAACGTTAGCTAAATTCACAAACAACAGTTTGAAATAAAAAAAAAATCTTTCCTTGCTACCGATATCCTTTTTCCCTTCTTACACACCATTACACGTAAACCATTCCGAGAATTCCCTAAGTAATACTCTCTTCTTGACATTCTTCTTATCGATGGCGGGAAAAAAAATCCCCAAGACCCCAAACAAGAATTTTCTTCTTGAAGGCAGAGGACTCGTTTATCCGATTTTCTCTCTTAGGTAATCCTTTACTAATTCAAAAAGCATGAATCTGTAGGATAGCTTCTTTCAAATCTATATTTACACGAAAAGTAACAGCAAAAGCAGCCAAGAAAAATAAAAAAAAAAGCCAAAGAACCAGAAGAGTCTCTCAGCACTCTTGTTGGAAGTCACATTTTACGACATTTTGCAACAAAACATTTTTCGCTTTCCTCTGGATTTACGTCCTCAGTAAAATTATTTGTATCTGGGAATTATGTGCTGTGTAACGAAATACTGCCAAATAAAATGCGATGGAAAGGACACTTTTCCGTTGAGATTTCCGAGTATAATAAGAGTTTTAAGAATTTGAAAAATAACTACATTTCCCACTTGGAAAATTGGTATTGTTCGTTTTATTTCTGAGAACTAATACGATATAAAGATTATCATTCGGTATAGTAAAATTGTGGTAAGGTAAATCCTAAGACGCATATGTGCATGTTTATTTTTTCAAATGTCCGATAAAGGTACCTTATTTGTCATTTGGTAGCAGATTTGTAATAGATTCAGTGTTATCCTGGATGCATGACGCGATGCAGAAGGATGTTGTCTCATGAATCACACATTACGTCACCACAATGTAGGGGAGGTAAATCAAAAATATAAATACGTGCTAAGCTACTCTACCCCTAAGCATTTATTTAACACTAGAAAACATCTTTTAAACGGAGAAAATATGAAGTAACACCTATTTATTAAATTAATTTAATACTTATAGTTTATTTTCAGACATTTTATGTAATATTGTAGTGTGCAGATTGCAACTGGGTGCGGTTGCACTGAGATGGAGTTTTCTGGGTTTTCTTCCATATTATATATGAATGCATGGTAGTTCCCCCTAATAGTCACATCGGAAGGCACTGCCCTTCATTTTCATCGTCACGGAGCCAATCAGGCTTCTAACTATGGGCACTCCATCACAAAAGAAGCTGACAAGTTCCAACAATTATGCGTAAGAAAAATTTACTTTAGTTTTTAACATAATTTACATGATGCTTTTAATATAATAGAATAGAAAATCAATTGGAAAAAGAAAAAAAAAAGAAAAAAACAACTGAAAACTTGCAATAAATGGGAATCTAAACTTGAACCTTCCTAAATATTTTATTTAATCTGCAACTTGACAGCATTTCGTTCTCGAAAGTTTGATTTTACTGTTCTTAAATAATAATGGATAAATTTTATCGTATGGGCAGGCAAAACAAATCTAATTTTTGGTTGCTTCGATAAGACATTGGTACCATTATCTAAATTCACAAACAACAGTTTGAAATAATAAAAAAAAATCCCTGGTACCGATATCATTTTTCCTCTCTTACACACCATTACATGTAAAGCATTCCAAGAATTCCCTAAGCAATACTTTATTCTTGACATTCTTCTTATCGATGGCGGGAAAAGATGCCCAAGACTCCAAAGACAAGAATTTTCTTCTTGAAGGCAGAGGAACTCGTTCATCCGATTTTCTCTCTCAGGTAATCCTTTACTAATTCAAAAAGCACGAATCTTTAGGATGACTTCTTTTAAATCTATATTTACACGAAAAAGGAACAGCAAAAAGCCAAGAAAATAAAAAAAAAAAGCCAAAGAACCAGAAGAGTCTCTCAGTACTCTTGTTGGAAGTCAAATTTTATGAGATTTTGCAACAAAACATTTTTCGCTTTCCCCGGGATTTACGTCTTCCGTAAAATTATTTGTATCTGGGATTTATGTGCTGTGTAACGAAATACTGCAAAATAACATGTGAGGGAAAATACACATTTCCGTTGAGATTTCCGAGTGTAATAACAGTTTGAAGAATTTGGGAAAATAACTAGATTTACTACTTGGAAAATTGGTTTTGTTCGTTATATTTCTACTAAAAGTAATGATATAAAGATTGTCATTCGGTATAATAAAATTGTGGTAAGGTAAATCCTAAGAAGCAAATATTATAGCTAATTTTTTTATATTCTATACTTATATTTATATGTTTATTTCTTTTTCAATTGTCCGGTACTGGGTTCTCATTTGCCATTTGGTAACTGATTTGTAACAGATTCATGATGCATGACATGAGATGGAGGGATAGTCTGCATGCTGATTTTAATATAAATCAAAATAAACTTAACTGAAAACATACAGTAAATATAAATTTGAACATGACTCTTTCTAAACAAATTCAGGGTAGTTTACCTTAAAAGTAATCCCGGAAGGCATTGCTCTCCTTCTTCAGCCTCATGGAGTATAGTCATGTTTCAACCCCCCTCCCCCTCTTTAAATCAGACCCCACGTGTTCTTAGACTTAGTCTAGATGTTGCTGTCTATCAAGTGGGAACAGAAATAACAAACTACAACAGAATAAACATAACAATTAAGTGTAAAAAAAATTTACTTTATCTTTTAAGATGATCTGCATGATGATTTTAATATAATCCGAAAGAAAATAAATTTAAAACATGCATTAAATAGAAATATGAACTGGAATTTTTCCATTTTATTTTATATAATCTGCAATTTGACATTATTTCGTTTTTCGAAAGTTTGGTTTACTGTTCTTAAAATATAATGGATAAATGTTATCGTAAGTGCATGCAAAACAAATCTAATTTTTCGTGCTATCGATAAGATATTAATACCGTTAGCTAAATTCACAAACAACAGGTTTTTTCTCTCTTACACACCATTACACGTAAACCATTCCAGGAATTCCCTAAGTAATACTTTCTTCTAGATATTCTTCTTATCGATGGCGGGAGAAAATCCCCAAGACTCCAAACAAGAAATTTCGTCTTGAAGGCAGAGGACCTCGTTCATCCGATTTTCTCTCTTAGGTAATCCTTTAGTAATTCAAAAAGCATGAATCTTCACGATGGCTTCTTTTAAATCTATATTTACACGAAAAAGAACAGCAAAAAGCCGAAAAAATAAATAAAAAAGCCAAAGAACCAGAAGTGTCTCTCAGCACTCTTGTTGGAAGTGACATTTTACGAGATTTTGCAACAAGGCATTTTTCGCTTTCCCCTGGATTTACGTCCCCCGTAAAATTATTTGTATCTGGGATTTATGTGCTGTGTAACGAAATACTCCAAATAAAATGCGATGGAAAAGACGCATTTCCGTTGAGATTTCAGAGTGCAATAGCCATTTGAAGAATTTGAAAGATAGCTACATTTCCTA
The DNA here is from genome assembly GCA_021605075.1 of Caerostris darwini. NCBI lineage: Eukaryota > Metazoa > Arthropoda > Arachnida > Araneae > Araneidae > Caerostris > Caerostris darwini. Next base: position 92,984 of record BPLQ01001451.1, on the reverse strand, counting down.
CTTGGAAAATTGGTATTGTTCGTTTTATTTCTATAATGAGTAATACGATTATATAGATTATCAGTCGGTATAATAAAATTGTGGTAAGATAACTCCTAAGTCGGAAATATTATTGCTTACTTTTTTATATTTTATAATTATATTAATATGTTTCTGTATCTAATGTCCTAAATGTCCTGCCGTAAGGCACATAACTTCTTTGTCAGCATCACGAATAAGGCCTTGCGTGAGGACCTTATGGGAGGACAAGTCAGACTTCTACCTATGGGTGATCTATCACAACAGAAGCTGTCTTACCTCCTTCCTTGAGATCACATAAGTTCATGAACTTGGTATAAATGTCATTGCCGACCACGTGGGATACGAAACAACAGTTTTGTTTTCATTGGTATTACATTTTTTTAAACATTCACGACTTAAAAAGTAGAAATACGTAGCGTAGTCGTGTATATCAGTACCCATTACACATTTCATACGTTTTCCGGTTTATCTCTCATATGATACGCAAATGCTATGTAGTTCCCCTTAAAAGTACTCCCGGAAGGGACTGTCCTTCTTCTTCAGCGCCACTGAGCCAAGTTAAACTTCTACCCATGAGTAGTACAGGAGAATCTACTTTCTTCTTTCCCTCCTCCCATGAGACCACAAGAGTTCTTGGACATGGTCAAGGTGTTTCTGTCCGTCAATTGGGATAAGAAACAACAAACAACAACAGAATAAACATAACAATTGTGCATAAAATAAATTTGCTTTTAAGATAATCTGCATTATGCGTCTAATATAAATCAAAAGAAAATCAGTTGAAAACATGCAATGGATAGAAATCTGAACTTGAATCCTACTAAACCTAATTTATTTTAAACCTAAATTTTTATCTAATCTGCAACTTGGCAGTATTTCGTTCTCAAAAGTTCGGTTTTACTATTCTTAAATATGGATAAATGTTACCGTAAGTGCATGCACAACCAATCAAATTTTTTTTGTAGTATCAATAAGAAATTGATACCATTAGCTAAATTCGCAAACAACCGTTTGAAGTAAAAAAAAACAAAAATATTTCTCTGCTACCGATATCATTTTTTCCCTCTTACGCACCATTCCAAGAATTCCCTAAGTAATGCTTTCTTCTTATCGATGGCGGGCAAAAAATCCCCAAGACTCCAAACAAGAATTTTCTTCTTGAAGGCAGAGGACCTCGTTCATCCGATTTTCTCTATTAGATAATCCTTTAATAATTCAAAAAGCATGAATATTTAGGATGGAGTCTTTCTAATCTATATTTACATGAAAAGGAACAGCAAAAGGCCAAGAAAATTTAAAAAAAGTCAAAGAACCAGAAGAAACTCTCATCACTCTTGTTGGAAGTCGCATTTTACGAGATTTTGCAACAAAACATTTTTCGTTTCACCTGGATTTACGTCCTCCGTAAAATTATCTGTATCTGGGATTTATGTGCTGTGTAACGAAATACTGCCAAATAAAATGCGATGGAAAAGACGCATTTCCGTTGAGATTTCAGAGTGTAATAGCCATTTGAAGAATTTGAAAGATGACTACATTTCCTACTTGGAAAATTGGTATTGTTATTTTTATTTCTACTAAAATTAATACGATATAAAGAATACGATTCCGTATAATAAAATTGTGGTAAGGTAACTCGTAACACGCACATATTATTTTTTATTTTTGTGTATACTCTATTTACATGTTTATTTTTTCAAATGTCCTTTACTGGTACCTCGTTTGTCATTTGATAGCAGATTTGTTACATATTAGGAGTTACCCATGATGCGTCACACGAGATGGAGAGATAATCTACATGCTAATTTTAACTTAAATCAAAAGAAAATCAATTGAAAACATACAATAAATAGAAATCTGAACTTGAATCTTCCTAAACCTTTTATTAAATCTCAACTTGACAAAATTTCATTCGCGAAAGTTCGGTTTTACTCTTCTTAAATATGAATAAATGTTATCGTAAGTGCATGCAAAACAAATCTAATTTTTTTTTGTAGTATCGATAAGAAATTGATATCGTTAGCTAAATTCATAAACAACAGTTTGAAATAAAAAAAATCTTTCCCCCGTACCGATAACATTTTTTCCCTCTTACACACCATCATACGACCCTCTCATATCACCCTCTTTCAATAGACACCGAGTCTGATTGTTTTTCAAAACTGATACTTCGCTACAGTACAATCAGTAGAAAGTATCATCATCTTGCACTCCAGTTAGTAGCACTCCAGTTAGTAGCACTCCATCACTAAATTTAAAGTAAATTTCAAAGATTAGCAACGTAGATATTTAATACAAAATTCATCTTTATTAAATTTGAGATACAAGTTCTTTAAATTAATTCCAAATTTATGGATCGTGTCAACAGTTAACTCTCTGAATAAATATATATATATATATATATATATATATACATAGAGAGAGAAACATATATAAATAGATATATTTCGTGAAAAGGCTAAAGATGTTCAATCTTTGAGACTTTATAGAAAGAAGAATTCACAGTGTCCATTTCAAGCATGCTTTATTGCATCTAAAGGAAGTTCAAAGGTACTAAATTCTGCTAGTGTTAGGGCAGTTTTATCCTTCTTTATGTTAACTATTTTACAATACATTGAAATGGAAATCTGGACAACAAAAGTTGCTTGCTCTTAAACTTTTATCACTTTCTGAGATAAATCTCATGGTTTTTTTTTTTACAAACTACATTGAGAAGTTAAAAGGTATGTTACACTCTTTCTGCTTTTTACAAGTTTTATTCTACTAGTTACTATATAAAATCTTTTTTTTTATATTATTGATTGAAAGGATATAAAATTGTGTATAGAATATTTTAGTCTACGGGATTTTTCTGATATTAATGAGAAATTTACATCTTCTGAATACAAGACTACATATTTTTGTAAACTTGATTTGATGACGAACCTATTTAGATTGATACGTAACATTTAAAAATATGACATTTACAAATGTAATAAAAATGCTTACGTAGTAAATTTTATCTTAAAAAGATATAACTTTATAAGTAAAACAAATATTAATGATTTAAATTTTTATGTATATTTTTTCAGGTGTATTAATTAAAAGCATTATTATCCAAAACTTACTTTTGTATCGGTCTGATGATCAATTGGTAAGAGCTCTGGCCTTTGGTACCACAAGGCTTCAGGTTCTAATCCTGGCAGTGGCATGGATGATTCTGAGTGGTTTGGAATCCATGTTAAACGGTAAGTCCTGGTTTAATTAGCCTAAAGTGGGTAGAAAATGACCGTAGAGTGACAAAACAAACCTTACTTTTGTTGTGAATTTAAAGTTCAATATACAGTACACCATTGCACGTAAACCATTCCGAGAATTCCCTAAGTAATATTTTCTTCTTGACATTCTTCTTATCGATGGCGGGAAAAAATCCCCAAGACTCCCAACAAGAATTTTCTTCTTGAAGGCAGACGACCTAGTTCAACCGATTTTCTCTCTTAAGTAATCCTTTACTAATTCAGAAAGCATGAATCTTCAGGATGGCTTCTTTTAAATTTATATTTACACGAAAAAGAACACCAAAATGCCAAGAAAATAAAAAAGTCAAAGAACCAGAAGAGTCTCTCAGCACTCTTGTTGGATGTCACATTTTACGAGATTTTGCAACAAAACATTTTTCGCTTTCCCCTGGATTTACGTCCTCCGTAAAATTATTTGTATCTGGGATTTATGTGCTGTGTAACGAAATACTGCGGAATAAAATTAATTAAATAATTTTATCTATTAAAATATATATACAAAGGAGCCAAATAAACGCATCCATTAAATCAACTCATCGATTATACAGATAAAATTAATTAAATAATTTTATTTCTTAAAATTAATCTATTTATAATTTGAGATTAGAAAGATTTCAAATCACCAATCTTAAGAAACAGATTATGTTGCTTTTTTAACAATTAAATGATATATAATCATATATATCATCTAAAATGATTTAATTAATAGAAAATATCTAAAAATTTAAAAATAATTGGAATTCGTAACAATTCATGGTCCAATCTTTTTAAAATAAACATGCACGACTCATGTCTCAATCGCAACGCCCGCTGATAGTGAACATTAGGCCGGGGATTCAATCCACTGGCGACATTGTTGTAGGCACTGTTTAAAAGTACGAAGAAACTAGATGGTGTTCGTGATGTTCTGCAACTTGCTTTGTTAGACGGACTACCTGGTTGAGATTTCCGTTTTTTCATCCATATGATACGCAAATGTAGGGTATCTCCTCTAAAAGATTTCCCGGAAGGCACTATCCTTCTTCAGAGTCACGGAACTATGACAGTCTTCTACCTAAAGCAGACTTCTACCTACCAACACAGCAGAAGCTCCTACCCCCCTATCCCTCCTTCCTTGAGGCAACAAGGGTCTTTAGAGTTGGTCTAGATATTGCTGTCTTCCAAGTGGGATAAGAAACAACAATCCAAGGAGATAAACATTAAAACAATGCGAAACTATAGAATAAGCATAACAATAATTTTAATTTGTTACAACAGAATAAACATAACCATTATACATAAGAAATATTTACTTTAGCTTTTTAGATATTTTACATGATGATTTTAATATAATACAAAAGAAAATCAATTGAAAATATACATTAAATAACTAATAATAATAATTTAATTCAGAACTTGAATAATTCTAAACATTTTATGTAATCTTTAACTTGACAGCATTTCGTTTCTCGAAAGTTCGGCTTTATTATTCTAAAATACGGATAAACGTTACCGTAAGTGCATGCAAATCAAATCTAATTTTTTTGTTGCAGTGATAAGAAATTGATACCGTTAGCTAAATTCCCAAACAACAGTTTTACAAAAAAAAAAAAAAAAAATCTTTTCCTAGTACCGATATCATTTTTTCCCTATTACACACCATTACACGTAAACCATTCCGAGAATTCCCTAAGTAATACTTTCTTCTTGACATTCGTCTTATCGACGGCGGAAAAAAATCCCCAAGACTCCAAACAAGAATTTTCTTCTTGAAGGCAGAGGACTTCGTTCAACCGATTTTCTATCTTAGGTAATCCTTTACTAATTCAAAAAGCACGAATCTTTAGGATGACTTCTTTTAAATCTATATTTACACGAAAAGGAACAGCAAAAGGCCAAGAAAATAAAAAAGCCAAAGAACCAGAAGAGTCTTTCAGCACTCTTGCTGAAAGTCACATTTTACGAGATTTTGCAACACAACATTTTTCGCTTTCCCCTGCATTTACGTCCTCCGTAAAATTATTTGTATCTGGGATTTATGTGCTGTGTAACGAAATACTGCCAAATAAAATGCGATGGAAAAGACACATTTCCGCTGAGATTTCCGAGTGTAATAACAGTTTGAAGAATTTGAAAGATAACTACATTTCCTACATGGAAGATTGGTATTGTTCGTTTTATTTCTTTAAAGAGTAATACGATATAAAGATTATCTATTCGGTATAATAAAATTGTGGTAAGGTAACTCCTTAGAGGCAAATATTATTGCTTAATTTGGTTTATATTCTATACTTTTATTTATATGTTTATTTTTTTTCAAATGTCCGTTACTGGAACCTCATTTGTAATTTTTTAACAGGCTTGCAACAGATTCAGAGATACACAGGAAACATGACAAGAGAAGGAGACATATATAAATCTAAATAAAATTAATAGAAAACAAACAATAAATAGAAATCTGAACTTGTATCTTTCGTAACAAATGCAGGGTAGTTCCCCTGGAAAGTACTCTCGGTAGGTGCTGCCCTCCTTCTTCAGCGTCATGGAGCCTAGTCAGGCTTCTATCTACGGGCGATCCATCACAACAGAAACTGCCTCGACCTTTTCCTTCTTACATAAGACGACACGGATTCTTAGACTTGGTCTAGATTTTTCTGTCTACCAAGTGGGATAAGAAATAAGAAATAGCAACAGGATAAACATAACATTTATGCACAAAAAAATTTACTTTAGCTAAGATAATCTGCATGATGTTTTTTATAAATATAATACAAAAAATTAATATAATAAATAATACAATAAAATAATTTAATAATAAATATAATAAAATAAATAATATAATATAATACAAAAAATATCAATTGAAGACATGCATTAAATAGAAATCTGAACATGAGTCTTCTAAACCTTTTATTTAATCTGCAACTTGACAAAATTTCGTTTCTCGAAAGTTCAAATTTACTGTTGTTGAATATGGATAAATGTTATCGTAAATGCATGCAAAACAAATCTAATTTTTTTGTACTATCGATAAGAAATTGATACCGTTAGTTAAATTCGCAAACAACCGTTTGAAGTAAAAAAAAAAAAAAATCTTTTTCTGCTACCGATATCATTTTTTCCCTCTTACGCACCATTACACGTAAACCATTCCAAGAATTCCCTAAGTAATACTTTTTTCTTATCGATGGCGGGAAAAAAATTCCCCAAGACTCCAAACAAGAATTTTCTTCTTGAAGGCAGAGGACCTCGTTCATCCGATTTTCTCTCTTAGGTAATCCTTTACTAATTCAAAAAACATGAATCTTCAGGATGGCTTCTTTTAAATCTATATTTACACGAAAAAGAACAGCAAAAAGACAAGAAAGTAAAAGAATCCAAAGAACCAGAAGAGTCTCTCAGCACTCTTGTTGGAAGTCACATTTTACGAGATTTTGCAACAAAACATTTTTCGCTTTTCCCTGGATTTACGTCCTCCGTAAAATTATTTGCATCTGGGATTTATGTGCTGTGTAACGAAATACTGGCAAATAAAATGCGATGGAAAAGACGCATTTCCTTTGAGATTTCAGAGTGCAATAGCCATTTGAAGAATTTGAAAGATAACTACATTTCCTACATGGAAAATTGGTATTGTTATTTTTATTTCTACTAAAATTAATACGATATAAAGAATATGATTCCGTATAATAAAATTGTCGTAAGGTAACTCGTAACACGCAAATATTATTTCTTATTTTTATGTATACTCTATTTACATGTTTATTTTTTCAAATGTCCTTTACTGGTACCTCGTTTGTCATTTGATAGCAGATTTGTTACATATTAGGAGTTACCCATGATGCGTCACACGAGATGGAGAGATAATCTACATGCTAATTATAACTTAAATCAAAAGAAAATCAATTGAAAACATACAATAAATAGAAATCTGAACTTGAATCTTCCTAAAACTTTTATTTAATCTGCAACTTGACAAAATTTCATTCGCGAAAGTTCGGTTTTACTCTTCTTAAATATGAATAAATGTTATCGTAAGTGCATGCAAAACAAATCTAATTTTTTTTTGTAGTATCGATAAGAAATTGATATCGTTAGCTAAATTCATAAACAACAGTTTGAAATAAAAAAAAATCTTTCCCCCGTACCGATATCATTTTTTCCCTCTTACACACCATCATACGACCCTCTCATATCACCCTCTTTCAATAGACACCGAGTCTGAATGTTTTTCAAAACTGATACTTCGCTACAGTACAATCAGTAGAAAGTATCATCCTCTTGCACTCCAGTTAGTCCAGTTTAAATTTAAATTTAAAGTAAATTTCAAAGATTAGCAACGTAGATATTTAATACAAAATTCATCTTTATTAAATTTGAGATACAAGTTCTTTAAATTAATTCCAAATTTAAGGATCGTGTCAACAGTTAACTCTCTGAATATATATATATATATATATACATAGAGAGAGAAACATATATAAATAGATATATTTCGTGAAAAGGCTAAAGATGTTCAATCTTTGAGACTATATAGAAAGAAGAATTCACAATGTCCATTTCAAGTATGCTTTATTGCATCTAAAGGAAGTTCAAAGGTACTAAATTCTGCTAGTGTTAGGACAGTTTTATCCTTCTTTATGTTAACTATTTTACAATGCATTGAAATGGAAATCTGGACAACAAAAGTTGCTTGCTCTTAAACTTTTATCACTTTCTGAGATAAATCTCATGGTTTTTTTTTTACAAACTGCATTGAGAAGTTAAAAGGTATGTTACACTCTTTCGGCTCTTTACAAGTTTTATTCTACTAGTTACTATATAAAATCTTTTTTTTTTATATTATTGATTGAAAGGATATAAAATTGTGTATAGAATATTTTAGTCTACGGGATTTTTCTGATATTAATGAGAAATTTACATCTTCTGAGTACAAGACTACATATTTTTGTAAACTTGATTTGATGACGAACCTATTTAGATTGATATATAACATTTAAAAATATGACATTTACAAATGTAATAAAAATGCTTACGTAGTAAATTTTATCTTAAAAAGATATAACTTTATAAGTAAAACAAATATTAATGATTTAAATTTATATGTATATTTTTTCAGGTGTATTAATTAAAAGCATTATTATCCAAAACTTACTTTTGTATCGGTCTGATGATCAATTGGTAAGAGCTCTGGCCTTTGGTACCACAAGGCTTCAGGTTCTAATCCTGGCAGTGGCATGGATGTTTGTGAGTGGTTAGGAATCCATGTTAAACTGTAAGTCCTGGTTTAATTAGCCTAAAGTGTGTAGAAAATGACCGTAGAGTGACAAAACAAACCTTACTTTTGTTGTGAATTTAAATTTCAATATACAGGTATTATTTATTAAAATATATATACAAAGGAGCCAAATCAACGCATCCATTAAATCAACTCATCGATTATACAGATAAAATTAATTTAATAATTTTATTTCTTAAAATTAATCTATTTATAATTTGAGATTAGAAAGATTTCAAATCACCAATCTTAAGAAACAGATTATGTTGCTTTTTTAACAATTAAATGATATATAATCATATATGTCATCTAAAATGATTTAATTAATAGAAAATATCTAAAAATTTAAAAATAATTGGAATTCGTAAATTCGTTCCAATCTTTTTAAAATAAACATGCACGACTCATGTCTCAATCGCAACGCCCGCTGATAGTGAACATTAGGCCGGGGATTCAATCCACTGGCGACATTGTTGTAGGCACTGTTTAAAAGTACGAAGAAACTAGATGGTGTTCGTGATGTTCTGCAACTTGCTTTGTTAGACGGACTACCTGGTTGAGATTTCCGTTTTTTCATCCATATGATACGCAAATGTAGGGTATCTCCTCTAAAAGATTTCCCGGAAGGCACTATCCTTCTTCAGAGTCACGGAACTATGACAGTCTTCTACCTAAAGCAGACTTCTACCTACCAACACAGCAGAAGCTCCTGCCCCCCCCTATCCCTCCTTCCTTGAGGCAACAAGGGTCTTTAGAGTTGGTCTAGATATTGCTGTCTTCCAAGTGGGATAAGAAACAACAATCCAAGGAGATAAACATTAAAACAATGCGAAACTACAGAATAAGCATAACAATAATTTTAATTTGTTACAACAGAATAAACATAACCATTATACATAAGAAATATTTACTTTAGCTTTTTTAGATATTTTACATGATGATTTTAATATAATACAAAAGAAAATCAATTGAAAATATACATTAAATAACTAAAATAATAATTTAATTGAGAGCTTGAATTTTAAACATTTTATTTAATCTTTAACTTGACAGCATTTCGTTTTTCGAAAGTTCGGCTTTATTATTCTAAAATACGGATAAACGTTACCGTAAGTGCATGCAAATCAAATCTAATTTTTTTGTTGCTATGATAAGAAATTGATACCGTTAGCTAAATTCCCAAACAACAGTTTTACAAAAAAAAAAAAAAAAAAAATCTTTTCCTAGTACCGATATCATTTTTTCCCTATTACACACCATTACACGTAAACCATTCCGAGAATTCCCTAAGTAATACTCTTTCTTGACATTCTTCTTATCGATGGCGGAAAAAAATCCCCAAAACTCCAAACAAGAATTTTCTTCTTGAAGGCAGAGGACTTCGTTCATCCGATTTTCTCTCTTAGGTAATCCTTTACTAATTCAAAAGCATGAATCTTTAGGATGGCTTCTTTTAAATTTATATTTACACGAAAAAGAACAGCAAAAGCCGAAAAAAAAATAAAAAGCCAAAGAACCAGAAGAGTCTCTCAGCACTCTTGTTGGAAGTGACATTTTACGAGATTTTGCAACAAGACATTTTTCGCGTTCCCCTGGATTTACGTCCCCCGTAAAATTATTTGTATCTGGGATTTATGTGCTGTGTAACGAGATACTGCCAAATAAAATGCGATGGAAAAGACACATTCCCGTTGAAATTTCCGAGTGTAATAGCAGTTTGAAGAATTTGAAAGTTAGCTACATTTCCTACTTGGAAAATTGGTATTGTTCGTTTTATTTCTGTAAAGAGTAATACGATTATGAAGATTATCAGTCGGTATAATAAAATTGTGGAAAGATAACTCCCAAGTCGGAAATATTATTGCTTACTTTTTTTATATTTTATAATTATATTAATATGTTTCTGTATCTAATGTCCTAAATGTCCTGCCGTAAGGCACATAACTTCTTTGTCAGCATCACGAATAAGGCCTTGCGTGGGTACCTTATGGGAGGACAAGTCAGACTTCTACCTAGGGGTGATCTATCACAACAGAAACTGTCTTACCTCCTTCCTTGAGATCACATAAGTTCATGAACTTGGTATAAATGTCATTGCCGACCACATGGGATACGAAACAACAGTTATGTTTTCATTGGTATTACATTTTTTAAACATTCATGAATTAAAAAATTGAAATACGTAGCGTAGTCGTGTATATCAGTACCCATTACACATTTCATACGTTTTCCGGTTTATCTCTCATATGATAAGCAAATGCTATGTAGTTCCCCTTAAAAGTACTCCCGGAAGTGACTGTCCTTCTTCAGCGCCACTGAGCCAAGTTAAACTTCTACCCATGAGTAGTACAGGAGAATCTACTTTCTTCTTTCCCTCCTCCCATGAGACCACAAGAGTTCTTGGACTTGGTCAAGGTGTTTCTGTCCGTCAATTGGGATAAGAAACAACAAACAACAACAGAATAAACATAACAATTGTGCATAAAATAAATTTGCTTTTAAGATAATCTGCATTATGTGTCTAATATAAATCAAAAGAAAATCAGTTGAAAACATGCAATGGATAGAAATCTGAACTTGAATCCTACTAAACCTTTTATTTAATCTGCAACTTGGCAGTATTTCGTTCTCAAAAGTTCGGTTTTACTGTTCTTAAATATGGATAAATGTTACCTTAAGTGCATGCACAACCAATCAAATTTTTTTTGTAGTATCAATAAGAAATTGATACCGTTAGCTAAATTCGCAAACAACCGTTTGAAGTAAAAAATAAAAAAAAAATCTTTCTCTGCTACCGATATCATTTTTTCCCTCTTACGCACCATTCCAAGAATTCCCTAAGTAATGCTTTCTTCTTATCGATGGCGGGAAAAAAATCCCCAAGACTCCAAACAAGAATTTTCTTCTTGAAAGCAGAGGACCTCGTTCATCCGATTTTCTCTATTAGATAATCCTTTAATAATTCAAAAAGCATGAATATTTAGGATGGAGTCTTTCAAATCTATATTTACACGAAAAGGAACAGCAAAAGGCCAAGAAAATTTAAAAAAAAGTCAAAGAACCAGAAAAGACTCTCATCACTCTAGTTGGAAGTCGCATTTTACGAGATTTTGCAACAAAACATCTTTCGTTTCACCTGGATTTACGTCCTCCGTAAAATTATCTGTATCTGGGATTTATGTGCTGTGTAACGAAATACTGCCAAATAAAATGCGATGGAAAACACGCATTTCCGTTGAGATTTCAGAGTGCAATAGCCATTTGAAGAATTTGAAAGATAACTACATTTCCTATTTGGAAAATTGGTATTGTTATTTTTATTTCTACTAAAATTAATACGATATAAAGAATATGATTCCGTATAATAAAATTGTGGTAAGGTAACTCGTAACACGCAAATATTATTTCTTATTTTTGTGTATACTCTATTTACATGTTTATTTTTTCAAATGTCCTTTACTGGTACCTCGTTTGTCATTTGGTAGCAGATTTGTTACATATTAGGAGTTACCCATGATGCGTCACACGAGATGGAGAGACAATCTACATGCTAATTTTAACTTAAATCAAAAGAAAATCAATTGAAAACATACAATAAATAGAAATCTGAACTTGAATCTTCCTAAACCTTTTATTTAATCTGCAACTTGACAAAATTTCATTCGCGAAAGTTCGGTTTTACTCTTCTTAAATATGAATAAATGTTATCGTAAGTGCATGCAAAACAAATCTAATTTTTTTTGTAGTATCGATAAGAAATTGATATCGTTAGCTAAATTCATAAAAAACAGTTTGAAATAAAAAAAAAAAATCTTTCCCCCGTACCGATATAATTTTTTCCCTCTTACACACCATCATACGACCCTCTCATATCACCCTCTTTCAATAGACACCGAGTCTGATTGTTTTTCAAAACTGATACTTCGCTACAGTACAATCAGTAGAAAGTATCATCATCTTGCACTCCAGTTAGTCTGACTATCACTGTTATTTTGAGTATAAAAATTTAAATTTAAAGTAAATTTCAAAGATTAGCAACGTAGATATGTAATACATAATTCATCTTTATTAAATTTGAGATACAAGTTCTTTAAATTAATTCCAAATTTACGGATCGTGTCAACAGTTAACACTCTGAATAAACACTGAAGTGACAAAAGTCATGGGATACCTCTTAATATCGTGTCGGCCCTCCTTTCGCCCGGCGAAGTGCAGCAACTCGACGTGGCATGGACTCAACAAGTCGTTGGAAGTCTTCTGCAGGAATATTGAGCCATGCTGTCTCGATAGACGTCCATAATTGTGAAAGCGTTGATGGTGCAGGATTTTGGGCACGAACAGACCTCTCGATGATGTCCCATAAATGCTCGATGGGATTCATGTCGGGCGATCTAGGTGGCCAGATCATTCGTTGGAATTGTCCAGAATGTTCTTCAAACCAATCGCGAACAGTTGTGGCCCGGTGACATGGCGCATTGTCATCCATAAAAATCCCATCGTTGTTTGGGTACATGAAGTCCATGAATGGCTGCAAGTGATCTCCAAGTAGCTGAACATAAGCATTTCCAGTCAATGTTCGGTCCAGTCGCACCAGAGGACGAAGTTCATGCCATTAAAAAACAGCCCATACCATTACGGAGCCACCACCAGCTTGAACAGTGCCTTGCTGACAGTTTGGGTCCATGGCTTCGTAGGGTCTGCGCCACACTCGAACCCTACCATCAGCTCTTACCAACTGAAATCGTGACTCATCGGACCAGGCCACGGTTTCCATTCATCTAGGGACCAACCGATATGCTCACGTGCCCACGAGAGTCGCTGCAAGCGATGTCGTTCTGTCAGTAAAGGCACTCGAGTCGGTTTTCTGCTGGAATAGCCCAAGAAAGCCAAATTTCTCCGCACAGTTCTAACAGACAAGTCCCTTGTACGTCCCACATTGATTTCTGCGGTTATTTGACGCAGTGTTGCTTGTCTGTTAGACTTTACGACTCTTTGCAGACGTCGCCGGTCTCGGTCATTAAGTGCAGGCGGTCGACCGCTGCACTGTCCATGGTGGGATGTTATGCCTGAAATTTCATACTCTCGGCACACTCTTGACACAGTGGATCTGGGAATGTTGAATTCCCTAACGATTTCCGAAATGGCATGACCTATGCGTCTAGCTCCAACTAACATTCCGCGTTCAAAGTCTGTTAATTCCCGTCGTGCGGTCATCATCACGTCAAAACCTCTTCACTTGAATAACTTGAGCAGAAATGAAAGCTCTGCGAAAACACTGCGCATTTATACCTGTTGTACGCGATGCTACTGCTATCTGAAAATTTGCATATTGCTATTCCATGACTTTTGTCACTTCAGTGTATATATATATATATATATATATATATATACATAGAGAGAGAAACATATATAAATAGATATATTTCGTGAAAAGGCTAAACATGTTCAATCTTTGAGACTATATAGAAAGAAGAATTCACAATGTCCATTTCAAGTATGCTTTATTGCATCTAAAGGAAGTTCGAAGGTACTAAATTCTGCTAGTGTTAGGGCAGTTTTATCCTTCTTTATGTTAACTATTTTACAATGCATTGAAATGGAAATCTGGATAACAAAAGTTGCTTGCTCTTAAACTTTTATCACTTTCTGAGTTAAATCTTATGTTTTTTTTTTTCATAAACTACATTGAGAAGTTAAAAGGTGTGTTACACTCTTTCTGCTTTTTACAAGTTTTATTCTACTAGTTACTATATAAAATCTTTTTTTTTATATTATTGATTGAAAGGATATAAAATTGTGTATAGAATATTTTAGTCTACGGGAATTTTTCTGATATTAATGAGAAATTTACATCTTCTGAATACAAGACTACATATTTTTGTATACTTGATTTGATGACGAACCTATTTAGATTGATATACAACATTTAAAAATATGACATTTACAAATGTAATAAAAATGCTTACGTAGTAAATTTTATCTTAAAAAGATATAACTTTATAAGTAAAACAAATATTAATGATTTAAATTTATATGTATATTTTTTCAGGTGTATTAATTAAAAGCATTATTATCCAAAACTTACTTTTGTATCGGTCTGATGATCAATTGGCAAGAGCTCTGGCCTTTGGTACCACAAGGCTTCAGGTTCTAATCCTGGCAGTGGCATGGATGTTTCTGCGTGGTTTGGAATCCATGCTAAACTGTAAGTCCTGGTTTAATTAGCCTAAAGTGTGTAGAAAATGACCGTAGAGTGACAAAACAAACCTTACTTTTGTTGTGAATTTAAAGTTCAATATACAGGTATTATCTATTAAAATATATATACAAAGGAGCCAAATCAACGCATCCATTAAATCAACACATCGATTATACATATAAAATTAATTAAATAATCAAAGGAGATAAACATTACAACAATTCGAAACTACAGAATAAGCATAACGATAATTTTAATTTGTTAACAACAAAATAAACATAACAATTATACATAAGAAAAATTTACTTTAGCATTTTAGATATTTTACATGATGATTTTAATATAATACCACAGAAAATCAATTGAAAATATACATTAAATAACTAATAATAATAATTTAATTCAGAGCTTGAATAATTCTAAACATTTTATTTAATCTTTAACTTGACAGCATTTCTTTTCTCGAAAGTTCAGCTTTACTATTCTAAAATACGGATAAACGTTACCGTAAGTGCATGCAAATCAAATCTAATTTTTTTTTTCAGTGGTAAGAAATTGATACCGTTAGCTAAATTCCCAAACAACAGTTTTACAAAAAAAAAAAAATCTTTTCCTAGTACCGATATCATTTTTTCCCTCTTACACACCATTACACGTAAACCATTCCGAGAATTCCCTAAGCAATACTTTCTTCTTGACATTCTTCTTATCGATGGCGGGAAAAAATCTCCAAAACTCCAAACAAGAATTTTCTTCTTGAAGGCAGAGGACTTCGTTCATCCGATTTCCTCTCTTAGGTAATCCTTTACTAATTCAAAAAGCATGAATCTTTAGGATGGCTTCTTTTAAATTTATATTTACACGAAAAGGCCAAGAAAATAAAGAAGCCAAAGAACCAGAAGAGTCTCTCAGCACTCTTGTTGAAAGTCACATTTTACGAGATTTTGCAACATAACATTTTTCGCTTTCCCCTGCATTTACGTCCTCCGTAAAATTATTTGTATCTGGGATTTATGTGCTGTGTAAAGAAATACTGCCAAATAAAATGCGATGGAAAAGACACATTTCCGCTGAGATTTCCGAGTGTAATAACAGTTTGAAGAATTTGAAAGATAACTACATTTCCTACATGGAAGATTGGTATTTGTTCGTTTTATTTCTTTAAAGAGTAATACGATATAAAGATTATCTATTCGGTATAATAAAATTGTGGTAAGGTAACTTCTTAGAGGCAAATATTATTGCTTAATTTGGTTTATATTCTATACTTATATTTATATGTTTATTTTTTTTCAAATGTCCGTTACTGGAACCTCATTTGTCATTTGGTAACAGGCTTGCAACAGATTCAGAGATACCTAGGAAACATCACAAGAGAAGGATACATATACTGCACGCTGCTTTTAATATAAATCTAAATAAAATTAATAGAAAACAAACAATAAATAGAAATCTGAACTTGTATCTTTGGTAACAAATGCAGGGTAGTTCTCCTGGAAAGTACTCTCGGTAGGTGCTGCCCTCCTTCTTCAGCGTCATGGAGCCTAGTTAGGCTTCTATCTACGGGCGATCCATCACAACAGAAACTGCCCCGACGTTTCCCTTCTTACATAAGACCACACGGATTCTTAGACTTTGTCTAGATTTTTCTGTCTACCAAGTGGGATAAGAAATAAGAAATAGCAACAGAATGAACATAACATTTATGCACAAAAAAATTTACTTTAGCTAAGATAATCTGCATGATGTTTTTTATAAATGTAATACAAAAAATAATATAATAAATAATACAATAAAATAATATAATAATAAATATAATAAAATAAATAATATAATATAATAAAATAAATAATATAATATAATACAAAAAAAAAATCAATTGAAGACATGCATTAAATAGAAATCTGAACATGAATCTTCTAAACCTTTTATTTAATCTGCAACTTGACAAAATTTCGTTTCTCGAAAGTTCAAATTTACTGTTGCTGAATATGGATAGATGTTATCGTAAATGCATGCAAAACAAATCTAATTTTTTTTGTACTATAGATAAGAAATTGATACCGTTAGCTAAATTCGCAAACAACCGTTTGAAGTAAAAAAAAAAAAAAAATCTTTTTCTGCTACCGATATCATTTTTTCCCTCTTACGCACCATTACACGTAAACCATTCCAAGAATTCCCTAAGTAATACTTTCTTCTTATCGATGGCGGGAAAAAAATCCCCAAGACTCCAAACAAGAATTTTCTTCTTGAAGGCAGAGGACCTCGTTCATCCGATTTTCTCTCTTTGGTAATCCTTTACTAATTCAGAAAACATGAATCTTCAGGATGGCTTCTTTTAAATCTATATTTACCCGAAAAAGAACAGCAAAAAGACAAGAAAATAAAAGAATCCAAAGAACCAGAAGAGTCTCTCAGCACTCTTGTTGGAAGTCACATTTTACGAGATTTTGCAACAAAATATTTTTCGCTCTTCCCGTATTTACGTCCTCCGTAAAATTATTTGCATCTGGGATTTATGTGCTGTGTAACGAAATACTACCAAATAAAATGCGATGGGAGAGACACATTTAAGTTCAGATTTCACAGTGTAATAACTGTTTGAAGAATCTGAAGAATAACTATATTTTCTACTTGGAAAATTGGAATTTTTCGTTTTACTTCTATAAAGAGTAATATGATATAAAGATTATGATTCGGTAAAATAAAATTGTGGTAAGGTAATTCCTAAGACGCAAATATTGTTTCTTATTCTTCTTTATATTCTATTTACATGTTTATTTTTGAAATGGCCTGTACTGGTACCTCATTTGTCACTTGGTAGTAGATTTGTTGAATATTCATTGCTACCCAGGATGCGTCACGCGATATGGAGAGATATTCTGCAAGCTGATTTTAATATAAATCAAAAGAAAATCAACTGAAAACCCACAATAAATAGAAACTTGAACTTGAACCTTTCTAAAGAAATGCAGGGTAGTTTCATTTAAAACTACAGCCTGAATGCACTGCCCTCTTTCTTCAGCTTTATGGAGCCTAGTCAGACTTTTCTGTACGAGTGTTCCATCACATCAAAAGCGGCCCCTGCCTTTCCCACCTTCCATGAGACCACATGGGTTCTTAGACTTATTCTAGATATTGCTGACTACTAAGTAGGATAAGAAATAACAAACAACAAAAGAATAAACATAACAGCTATGCATACGAAAAACTTACTTTAGCTTTTAAGATATTCTGCATGCTAATCAAATGTAATCTTCAATCAGAAGAAAGTCAGCTGAAAATGTGTATTAAATATAAATATGAACTTGAATCATCCTAACCGTTTTATTTAATCTGCAACATGACAACATTTCGTTCCAGAAAGATCGGTTTTAATACTCTTAAATACGGATAAATGTTACCCTAAGTGCATGCAAAACAAATCAATTTTTTTGTAGTATCGATAAGAAATTGATACCATTAGCTAAATTCACAAACAGCGGTTTGAAGAAAAAAAATCTTTCCCCTTTACCGATATCATTTTTTTCCCTCTTACACACCATTACACGTAAACCATTCGAAGAATTCCCTAAGTAATACTTTCGTCTTGACATTCTTCTTATCGATGGCGGGAAAAAATCCCGAAGACTGCAAACAAGAATTTTCTTCTTGGAGGCAGAGGACCTCCTTCATCCGATTTTCTCTCTTAGGTAATCCCTTACTAATTCAAAAAGCAGGAATCTTTAGGATGGCTTCTTCGAAATATATATTGGCACGAAAAAGAACAGCAAAAGCGAAGAAAATAAAAAAAAATGCCAAAGAACCAGAAGTGTCTCTCAGCACTCTTGTTGGAAATCACATTTTACGAGATTTTGCGACAGAACATTTTTCGCTTTTCCCTGGATTTACGTCCTCCGTAAAATCATTTGCATCTGGGATTTATGTGCTGTGTAACGAAATACTGCCAAATAAAATACGATGGAAAAGACCATTTCCGCTGAGATTTCCGAGTGTAATAACAGTTTGAAGAATTTGAAAGATAACTGCATGTTCTACTTAGAAAATTGGTATTGTTCCTTTTTATTTCTATAAATAGTAATATGATATAAAGATGATCAGTCTTTATAATAAAATTGTGGTAAGGTAACTCGTAAGATGCAACTATTATTGCTTACGTTGGTTTATATTCTATAATTATATTTCTGTTTTCAAATGTTCTATAATGAGACCTCATTTACCATTTGGTAGCAGATTTGTAACAGATTCAGAGTTACTCAGGATTTATCTTGCGAGATGGAATTAAGTTGCTGTATGTAACAGACATTATCGCACCTTCAATGTAGGGATGGTAAATCAGGAAATTTGGATATGTACTAAGCTATTTAATCCAAAATTATTTCTTTAACAGTATAAAACCTCTTATAGATGGACAACATATGAGATAAAATACATTAAATTAATTTAATACTTAGAGTATAAGTTCTGACATATGTAATATTGTAGCATACAGGTTGGACAACCAGTTTGTAACTGGGTGTGCTTGGGTTAAGTTGCTTGAGTTATAGTTTGTAGAAATCACAGCTTTATTTTCACATGCACAAACACCACACTTTTACAATATTTAACACATTTCAAGATATATAATTACAATTTCATGGAACGAGCTCAATTTCTAAGCCGAAAACTGATACTCATCTCTGCGCAGTATGCGCGAAAAATTAATTCCTTTCTTGGTGAGAGTCTGTAAGTCAACACGCTGTATTGTGTTAAATATATTTCCTCTCGAGATGAGAGACTATAAACTAAACGTTTCTCAGCGGGAGCGCAACTTGTGCTGTTCTTCCTCTCGGGTAAGATCCTCCTAACCATTTCTCCTGAATATCACGGGGGGGGATGTTGTCATTACTACAATATATATTTTTTTCTACTTCAAATAAAATATATAAGTCTTTCACAATTATATAGCAATTATGTTATTGTAATTCAAAACTTTCAATCAAACAGTGGATATACATTTCCTTATTGGCTATAGTCTTTAAAATGTAGTAGTAGTAGTAGTAATAATATGAAAATAACACATCCACATAATATAAATATCAACTTTTATTATCTCCATCAACTCTCCATATATGCACACAAAAGCATAGGCACAATTACAGTCAATCAACAAAATACAACAAATGATTTCATATATTTTAAAAATATCCATGGCGTATATTAATTCCTATCCGCTTTGATCTCGATACTATTTAAGCCTGCCGCCTCAAATCCGACTCCAAACTCCGATCCGCCAGCACCACATTGCTTTAGTCACGGGGAGCTGCATGTAGCAATGTCTTCCGCTGGGAGAGAAAAAAAATTTATACCTGCTTGTAAACAATGAGAAAATAAGGAATGTTGTTTAGTATGAGGCTCTAACAGGTTAACAAATATATATTTTATAGAATAATTATGTAGTTTCTGCTAATTAAAATGATCATAATAAAAGTAAAATAAATTAAAGTTTTGCATCTTGAATTCGTTTTCGAATATTTAGGGTTGGTGCATAATTATCAGGCGTTTTTTGACGTGCTATATTTTAATAAAAATTTACAGTATTTTATACATTTATGAATGAAAATATCCTTCTAGTTTTAGATTATAAAAATGCTCGTCGATAATCATATTCATACTGGGTTCATATTTGGGTTGGGTTCCGCCAATAACAAATCCCGTTTAAGATGATTTCCCAATGGATGATTCAGCTTTTGTCCCATCAAACACACAACATTTCCTTCTTAAGAGCACGTCCTTCGTTATTCCTTTTGGTGAAACTCCTGGCGAAACGCAGACCTTTCTTTTAAGGGTTTTGAAGAGAAGCCACGATTCAACCCCAATGACAAAATCCTTCAGAAACGGACTCCGCTCGTTTTCGTTGAAGCAAATCGGTGAAAATTCGGACACGTTCGGCTTTATTGTAGTCGCTGAGTTCGTGCGGGATCCTTCCAGCCTATTTCCATACCTTTTCAAACTTTTTGTGTAGCCGAAAGATGGTTGAATGGTCATATTGAAGTTGTCGGCCAGCATTCAAGTAGTCAAGCTTTCGTCCCCTTCCACGGCTGCCAAAAGTGCGTGGTCGTCGAAATCCGAAGGTCGATCTCTTCCTACCTTATCTTCCAAGCTAGTGTCACCAGATTTATAACATTCCCTGCTGATTGTGCCCTCACCGAAAAGTTCGTTGAGATCGCGAAACGACTGCACTGCTTTTCATCCTTTCACAAAGTGGTACAGCATAATATGACGAATATGAGTATGATTATCGAAACGCATTTTTATAACCTAAAAGTAGAAGGAAATTTTCATTCATAAACTTATAAAATATTGTACATTTTTATTAAAATATAGCATGCCAAAGAAACGCCTGATAATTATGCACCAACCCAATACATATATCGCAGCTTTTAATATTTATGTAATACTAAATAAACAACATATTTTTCATTAATCACATTAAACAATAGAAAAAAAAAGTTTTTTTATAAACCACTTTTTTATATAAACCGGATAAAATTCCCTTTTTGATATAAAAGAAGTTATTAAGTCTATCAGAAGTTAATAAAATAAGTTGATTTTCTAAAACCGGGGAACGCCGAATTATGTGTGCTATTCATAAATAAACTGGAAGTAAGCACCATAAACATCTTTTGGAAATATTAATTTAACACAATGAAAATATTTATTGTAATAGAAAATCACAGTAAATATACAATTCCTGTTCAAATAATCATTCATAAGTATCGATACTAACATTCAATTCAGTAATTATTCTTTTAAAATTATTAAGATTATATATTAATCTTCAATATAAGAGCAACACTTCCTGGTTGAAAAACTTATATTTGAAAATAAGTGTACTTGAAATTCATTTGGAATTACTCGGAAATGCATCTGATAAATAAAGGTTTTTCTTTCTAAAATATTCAAGTATTTTCGTTAAACGTAGAGAGACGATGGGTCAACACTTTCCTTCATTATCAGTGTTCCACAAGTATCTCATTTAAATTATTGTGATACAGATATTTATTACAAAACAAATACTTTTCTCTAACATTATTCCATAAATGTAATTGAATGAAATATCTTAATTAATATTTAAATATTTGTAGAATCAACATGCTAAATGTGATGTGAGATGAAGGAAAATATTTATTGATAATAATTCAATTACTACATTATTAAAATAATAAGATAAATAAATGTATTTAGTAGAATTTGAATTTACACTAGTATTATTTATATTAGTATATTTGCACTGAAATTGATTTTTATAAGGAAAATCTGGCAGGCTTGAAAAAATACAGAGACACGTCTTGGTCTTAAAGTGATGAAGAATGACGTATTAGAACAGGGGGGATTCAAATGATCTTGCGGGCCACTTTGGAAATGCATCATAACTCCGCGAGCCGCATATAAAATTATATATCCCCATATTAGATTTAGACCCACAATAGACATTTTTTCGAAATGAAACTCTGAAACATAATGAGTTATTATTATTGTGTTTACTATTATTATTACATGTAAAAAAGATAATATGATAATAATGATACTAACGCACACTGTAACGAAATATATAACACTAAAAATGAAATATAAAAAAATATATAAATATAAACGAAATAAAAAAATGAAATCATTAAAAAATATATTTATTTTACTAGTGACATATTTGTTTCTCCACTTTTTCACTTAACTTTTGCAAATCGATCTCAATTTGAGTATTTGCACATTGTAATTAGTGTTGCAAGTTAGAGTCCGTTATGTTTGAGCTTGTTTTGTGTTTGATCAATTTCATTTTCGAAAAAAACGATTCGCAGGTGTAAAGTGAACCAAAAGTGCTAACAACTTCAACTAAGAGTCTGGTTCGCTCTGCTATCAACAAACAATTGTGCATATCTAGGTATGGTCACTGCATCACTGAAGTCACTTAAAGTGAAACATAGAACATGTTATATTAGATGTTCCACGACGTGAGCGCATCATGAGTTCGCAGAATATAATTGAATTATTCTGTGAACTCATAACTGTAAACTCATAAATAAAGCAGGCAATATCTATCATATATTCGCAAAAATATTATTTTAAAATCAAAGTTAATTTTTTTTTTATAATTTCTACAGATAATTTTTGAATATATGAATGCACACATAATGTATTTTTTAATACATTGGTTTTCACAACTTTAGTCCCTACTACATTATAAACAACTTTAGCCTTTACTACCGTTATAAAATAGATATATTTTGTAAAAGCGGATAAATCTCACGGCAAAATATTCAAGGCGGACCGCTGGTTGGTCACCCCTGTATTATAGCAAGACTGAATAAAACACTTTTAGTACGGAATTAAGAAGAAAAAAAACGGGTTTTTCTTCGAAGTGAAGTTGGTACAAACGATTGCTGTTCCATAGGAGAGAAAAAAAAAAGATGTTGGTTAGTATGATTGCAATACTAACCAACATCTGCAGCTGTCTCTTCATACTAAACCAAATGTCATTAAAATTTATTGAGAAAAGAATGCGTTTTATTCAATTGGCTTCTGTTTAAGTTATTGATAGTTCTGCAGCGAATATGGTCTTGACGTTAAGGTAACTTTCCAATGCATCACATTCATGATCTATGGGATTAATATCTGAAGAGAATGCTAACTGATTAAATTGATGATGCGCTGTCTTTCCAGATGCTCCTCAGAGCAAGAAAGGTGTAGTGTAGTAATTGGACCAACTTAGTATGGTATGTAGTTTCTTCCTTAAAGGCTGTATCAATGGGAGCATACACACGCGGAAATAACTAACTCACTTACTGAAAGTAGCGATGTCTATTAATAGAAAAACGCCTTTGAAAATTGGAGCACAATACAACCATCCACTATAATGCCTTTCTTGACGAACACAATAGTTGGAGTCTCCACTTTTTCTCATCTATGCCCAATTATACTCAATGATACTGGATGCTTCTTTTGATCTTCTTATCTATTCCATTACTTATGAATAAGATATATGATCCAGTTGGTCAGATGTATATTCTCCTTTCTTTTTATATAAATTGCAACGGTTTTTCTAATGTACAATATCAAGAGAACGCGAAAAAGAAATTCCCTTTTATGAATATTCTTAATACAATAAACTGTTAAAATAGATTCCCTGCTTCGTATGCAGTTGCTGTGCAATGCTGCACTCTGCGTATCTTTTTAAGACTGTAGAACAGATACTTGATCAATTAGAAATCTGTTATCTCCATCTGTCTTTGCTAACATTTCTGAAAAATGTACTTATGGTTTGGAAGACAGTACAAGGTCGAGAAACGGCAATTTCTATATCAAACTTACGTGTGTATTATACACATATTTTTTCAAGTATAAAACTTTCCAGATGGTCAGTCAGTTTGTAACTTTCGGAATTCCTTGGCCCCGTAGGTGTCTAACTCCTGCCTGCAAAGTAGAAAGCATGGTAGGTAAAGTTCATGAAATAAAAGTCAAAGCAGCTAGTGACCAAGGTCTGTCCCAATTCAAAGTAAGTTTAAAAGAGCAATGGGAAAAATATATATAAATATAAATATTTTTAATAATATAATTATATAAAAAGAGAGCTGCTAAAATAAAGTAAGAATAAAAAGCAAAACACAATTAATAATACACCACAGAATGGAGTTACAGCTGCTAGAAATGATGAATAATGTATTAAATAAACCAACTGTTGCGTAACAGTTGGTTTATTTATTCATTACTCAATAATATGTGAATAAATAAACCAACTGTTACGCAACAGTTGGTTTATTTAATACATTAGTGATAAAATACAATTGATTCACGAAATGCCTACTCATATTAGACAAGTTCTTATGTGAACTGCCATACCGATCGCATGAGAACTTGTTACCTATATTTGCATAGACACCAACTTCCAATCACTCTACTGCTCCTTATTTTAATAGCTTGGTATCTTTCTTCGATTTCATGACCATCTGCTTAAAAAGTATGATCATGCTTGCGTTTTACATTCATTATATGACTGCTAATATCTTCTTCGTTTTACATTTATTTGAAAAGAGAAAGGTGAGAGAATGAACAAGGGACTTTTTTGACATCTTGTATAAAGAAATCTTAATAATTTATGTTAAACATATATTTTCGTATTCTTCATTATCGTCCTATTAAAAACAGAAAATTCTCAGAGAATAAAGTACAATTGCGCGCACACATACACACACATATACTTGGAATTTTGCCAGATTGTAATAGATCGCTAAATACGTCTTTGACTTGGCTCCAGTCATTTATGGAGCACAAATAATATGGTATGTAACATTGTGATTATATATTCCTTGATATATCCTCATGATGTTCTAATTCATTCCATTTGGGTTTTTACTAATATTTATTTTTTGTTTTTACTAATTACTTCAATTTAAATCACAATCATCATCATTTTAGAATAATTATCTGTATAAAAATTTCACGTAACAGATTTCCCAGACATTATATCCATTTTATTGTAGAAGTTCGGTTGAGGAATGGAATTTTGCACGCATGGGAACGTACATCTTGAGAACGTCCTTACGAGGATATTCTAAACACGTCCTGAAAATAACGTTCTGAGAATGTACAATAATAGAGTCTCCGAGGAGGAATTTATGTTTGAGTTTTGAATTTCAAATTTATTTTTCTTACTATCACAAGAGTTACATGTACAAAATAATATGTCTCAATATATTTTTTGTAATTAGATAATTTTTAATAATAAAATATAAATGTGTTGAATTAAGTGATATTAAATCTCAACATTCTTTAAATATTCCTTAAGATTTTTCCTTCCTGTCTCTTGATTTATGAAGTTATGTTTATTAAATTTTATTAGTTTTTTAGTGTTTTTATCTTAGAAACAATTCAGTAAATCATTACCTAATTTTATTGATTCGGTAACACTTAAATATTTTCAATAAAAATAAAAATAAAATAAAAATAAAAATACATAGCAATTTAATTTAATTACCATATTAGAAAATTTATTTTTTATGTGTTTAATGTAATAAGAAATCAAAATTCTTTGAGCAATAAAATTTTGCAAAAATATAAACTTATTCATTTAAAAAAAAGAATATCTATCAATTTATGAATTTTTATGTATTATTTAGACAAATTAATGTTCTTGTTAGCTATAACAGTCTCTCCAAATCTATTTTTAATCATATATTTTTTCCTATTAACCGTATTTTCCATTTTTATGCATTAGCCTTTGATGATTATCATAAATTTAGATGAAAAAGTGTTTGGGAATTGAATGCTTTTGGCAACTAAACTAATTCGTCAAATAGTAGCATTCGAATAGTACTTTGCCAGGAATATTTTTCAAATTTTAATTTAATGGACTTAGTAGTATTCTTATATTGCGATATTATATTAAATACTTAAAATTTAAATTTTTAAAAGCTTAAACCTCATATGGGTGATATAAAACTTTCTTCCAATGTCGACGCTCAATATATGCATTTTGGGAACAGTCTGAGATGCTTGTCCAAAAAGCCTTTTAAAAAGCTGTCCACACTAAGTCCGCAGCTCCCCAGAAAGTATTTCTGCTAGACGTTCTCGATAATCCGGTTGGGCAGAAATAGATACATTCCTGGGTGTTTCCAAATACGTCCTTCTGAGTTTTGTGGCAGTTTATAAGAGCTAGTCAAACTCTCAAAGAATATAAATTTGGGTCGTATTTAATGATTTTTTCTTTTTTTTTGCAATTTTTAATTATGCATATTCATGAAATTACATTTAATAAATTTAATTTATTATAATGTAAGCTTTAATTTAAATCTAATTAAGTCAACTAAATATTTTGTGCCTGAGTTGTGGCTCAGTGTCAATGTGCGTCGCTGGTGAGCATTAGGGCTACAGTTCAATTTGTT
Organism: Caerostris darwini; assembly: GCA_021605075.1. Lineage (NCBI taxonomy): Eukaryota > Metazoa > Arthropoda > Arachnida > Araneae > Araneidae > Caerostris > Caerostris darwini. Next base: position 66,308 of record BPLQ01001451.1, on the reverse strand, counting down.
GCCGGATATATTGTAGACAGTGTTTCAAAAACAAGTAGTTTCTATGGCATTTGTGATGTTCAGCATTTTACATTAGTTGGACAATCTGATGAGAGTTTTATGGGTTTTCTTCCATACGATATGCAAATGCAGTGTAGTTGCCGATAAAATTCCTCCCGGAAAGCACTGTCCTCCTTCTTCAGCGACAAGGCGCCAAGTTAGACTTCTACTTATGCGAGCTCCATCACAACAGAAGCTGCAGCCCCTTCCCTCCATCCATGAGTAGAATACTCATGAGTCATGAGATGCTGTCCATCATTGCAGGCCACTGAGGATTAGACACAGCAACAAAAAATTATAATTTATTAATGAATTACAATTTTCAATTCATTTCTCTCGCACCGCAATTAATTTTCTTTCACCGCAATTAATTTCATTTCCATTAAAAATTTCATTGCTCCTTATCTGCAGAATTTAAATACCGTTTAATGCAAATTTTCTTTTCATTTCATAACAACACGCGCGTTAAAAACGTATTTTATTAATTTTTATCCTAATTCACAATTTTATGTGACATTGAAGTAAATTAAATTTTAGTCAACCTCATGAATAGCACTCACGAAATTGATTAAAAGGCACTCGGGAAAGATGACCGAAATTCTAAATATTTTCATGAAAGACAGGGATGGTTAAATATAAAGACTTTGATGCTCCAGTCATATAATAAGTGAACGTAAAGGTTTTTTTGTCGCATGGAAGTCATTAAGTTGATCGATTCTTCGCATAATGCATTAAAATTCACTCATCTTTCAAAAGAAATAAAAATACATCGGCAAAAGTGTAAGCTTCGGGTTTTTCTGAAGTATTCGCCTGTTTAAAAATTAGATAGCGAAGGTATTTCTGGATAAAATATGTATGAAGTATTTGGTTTTAAATACGTTTTTAGTGATATAAATGATGATTTCGGTAAAATTATTTCTGTAAGAAAACTTCTGAATTCTAATAAAATGTAGAAATTATAAATAAAACGTAATTGATTGAAAAAATACAAATTAAATTAAATTTATTGTCAAAGTAATAAAAAATCAATACATTCCAAGGTTAAATATTGATAATTGATGAAATAAAAATAAAATAATTCATATGCTGATATTATCAGATACTATTCTAATAACTCGTAAAACTATATATTTATCTATATATTGTGTTAGTACAGTTTTTAGAATATTCATACAGGTATACTCATAATTATTATTCATAAAGTTTACAGTTTTTAGAATATTCATATAGTATTTTATTCCTCGAAAAATTTTATAATTTTTTTAATGTTATAGCAATAGTATGTTTAAAATTAAAATAATAATAATAATAACTTTCTTATTTTGAATTTATATAAATTTTTAAATATTGCGTGACATTCTGTTGTATATGAAGAAATTCAAGTTATTAATATAGAGAAAAAATTATACCGAAACGGCATTATCAATGGAAAAAATGTAATATGTTCATTTCTGATTTATGGTACCATTTCGTTTTCATAATTGATGTGTTAATGCTTAAGAATATGCTTAATATTATTGTTTTAAAAATACCAATGATAAAATTAATTCATTTCATATTGAAAAGTTTACAATGGAAAAAAGTATATTTTAAAAACGGATTCTATATTTTCATTAAACTAAATTTCCATTTTTTATAAAGATAAGATTTGGTTGTAAATATTTGAAAAAAGTGTCTTTCATATGGTTTTTTTTAATTATTTTTTATTAAAAATATTGAAATCTTTAATAATATTGAATTAAAATGAAGACTACAATAATATTTATTGCAGTTTAAAATAATAATAATTTATACAATAATATGTACAATAATTTGTATATGTTAATTATTCTATTTCTATGCATTTGGCAAGAAAAAAGTAGTAAAAGATATAAAAAGCTTCAGAAATGATAATAGGCTTTAATTAATTAATATTTTGATAAAGTAAAAAAAAAATGTTTTAAAATTTAATTCAGAAAAAAAAATCATTAGACTATATACGCATTATATTAATTCCGAAATTATGTGTAAATTCAGATCTTGTAACTGAATCAAATTCATATTTATTCATAAAACATTTAAAATAAATTTAAAAAGCTTGACCGACAATTTTATTTAAAAATCAAATTTTTATATTATAAATCAAATTTACTTTTCTACAGTACAATTTTAATCTATGCTCATATTAAAACATTACATTTATTTTTTAACGATTTAAAAATAAATTAGATACAGTAACATAAGAAAAAGGCCAAATGATACTCAATGTTCAAATCTGTGGTCTATTTTTCAACCGAATAGGCTCTCATCACATAGCTGTGGCAAAGAAAAATAGCGAAACTCCAGATCTCTGATTGAAGCTATCTAGGAAACGAGTGTTTTCAACTCAAACGAATGAACTGCTTCTCATTTACACTTATCACACTCTAGAAAACCATTGCAGTATTTCTCTGTAACAATTTAGATTTTTTTTTCTTTCTCATTAATTTTTTTTCTATAAATATTTATACTAACGTCATATTTTTTTTTTTTTTTTTTTTTTTTAATTTTTGGAAATAATTTTTACATTAACCATACCAAACCTTGCATAAAATTGTTTCTGAAGAAAAACATTGTAACATTGTATCTAATTTTATTTTTTTATACTATACTTTTCTTTGCAATACTTTTTTCAGTTTTTTTTTATGCTTTTGTCTTCAATTTTTTTTTCACATATTACCGAATCCTTTATATTTAAATTACCTTCCTCTCCTCTAAGCAAATGAACGAAAAACGATTCAGTCTAAGATATATATCTTTCCTTTCTTAACGTTTTTTTTATTTTTGTATAGATCTCTAAATTTCCTGGTTTTAATATAATAATACACTTATTTATTTATGTTTTTATTTCATTGTTATACTATTTAATACTAACTTACATCAATACTTCAATAAACTTATTTGTAATAAAGATTATTATTATATGTTTAATAGACCCTACTCATGGCTCAGGGGCAACGTGCGCCGCTGGTGAGCATTAGGGCGGAGTTTCAATCCAGTGGTGGCTTTGTTGTAGAAACTATTTGACATAAATGGGGATACTCGATGGCGTTTGTGATGTTTAACATATTGCCTCATTAGGCGGACTACCTGAGGGGGAGTTTTTTGGGGTTTGCTCCCGTAACGAAGTAGTTTCGCCTAGTAGTTCTCCCGGAAGGCACTGAACTCCTTCTTCGGCTACACGGAGACAAGTCAGACTTCTACCTACGGGTGCTCCATCACAACAGAACTGCCACCCCTGTCCCTACTTCCATGAGAACATGGGTTCATGGACATGGTCTAGATCAGGGATGGCCAAACAGTGGGCCGCATGCGGCCGGCATTGAATTTTTTTCGGGTCCTGGAGATTTACCACACTTTTACAAATTGCATTTATAATGACCAAAATGGGCCTGTATAGCCGAGTGTCTAGCACTCTGGCGCCAGGTGCCACAGGTTTCGGGTTCGAGTCTCGGCGGTGCCATGGATGTTTGTAGTGGTTCGGAATCCACTTTAAGCCGTAGATCTCGGTCTCTTATGCCAATAGGAGCGTCACGGAGCATAAGTCAGACTTCTACCTACGGTGCTCCATCAGAACAGAAGCTGTACCCCTCTTCCCTCCTGTATACCAATGTATTAAAAAATACATTATGTGTGCATCCCTATATTCAAAAATTAACGGTCAAAATTATGTGATAAAATTAACTTTCATTTTAAAATAATATTCATGTGATGACAGATATTGCCAGTTTTATTTATGAGTTTACAGTTATGAGTTCGCAGAATAATTAAACTACATTATGCGAACCCATGATGGGCGCTTATCTTGGAACATATAGTTAGCACTTATAGTTATAAGCTGAACCAGAAGAGCTAACAACGCAAATCTTTTTCTTCGTTAATGAAATTTACCAAACACAAAACACGCTCAAACATAACGGACGCTAACCTGAAACACCCATTACGATGTGCAAATACCCAAATTGAGATCAATTTGTAAAAGCTAAGTGAAAGAGTGGAGAAACCAATATCGCACTATTAAAATAAATATTTTTTAATGATTTCATTTTTTTTTTATTTCGTTTATTTATATTTATATTACTATGTTTATATTTATGTATTTCTTATATTTATTAAATTAATATATTTATTATATTTATATACTTATATTTATATATTTTTTTATATTTCATTTTTAGTGTTATATATTTCCTTACAATGTGCATTTAGTATCATTATGTTTACATGTAAGAATAATAGTAAACATAAAATTAATAACTCATAAATTTTTCAATTTTTCACTCCAAAAAATGTCTATAGTGGATCTAAACCTAATATGGGGGTATATAATTTTATATGCCGCCCGCGGAGTTTTGATTCGTTTCCAAAGGGGCTCGCAAGATCATTTGGGTTGCTCCCCCCGGTCTAGATGCGACTGTCTACTAAGTGGGACAAGAAAAAAAAATATATGTTTAATACTATAGCTATTTCAATCTTCCGTTTTTTTTGCATAAAAATTTGAGTGGATAATATTTGTTGCAGCAATTTTAATTCAATTTAAATTCTAGTATTTTGTTAAGCAAATATGTTATATTTAACTTTAAAACGAATTTTTTAATTTATAAAAACATAGTATTAAATTTAAAAGTGTTTTTTTTTTTGTGAAGTGCATATCAATATATTAAATATAAATAAGTTTTATAATTTTGTCTTATCATAATATTGGTTTTTCTTTTACTTTTTATTAAAGAAATTATCTTTTCACTGTAATTGATAATGAAGTTTTTATTAACTGATTAACTGATAATAATTCAGTTCAAACTATAATAATACGATACTACTTCATCGAATTGTTAGTGTACTCTTTGCTTATTTTTTTCCATAGTAATTAATGTTCGGTAGTTCAACTCAAACATTTTTATTAAGTTATGTCTACTTTAATTACTACTTTCTTTACTATTTTAATTACTACTTCTACACAATATTGTATAATACAATATATATTTTTATCTTTTAACCATTTCATCAGGCTGGAATTTCCTATAGGCTAACTAGGCTTCAGCCTAGGGCCTCAAGATCAAGAGCGGCCTACATTCAAATTGTTAGCAAAATTAGAATTGCACTGTTCTAAAAACTGTAAACACTAAAACACTGAATCAAAAATAAGGAGAAATTCTATACATAAGAATAATAAACAAACTTAATAATTTACAAACTTAAAAAATGGGAGGTGAAAGGGCATCATAACTGGAATAGCCTAGGGCCTCTTTTCATCTAAATCCGGCCCTGTATTTCATACTAAGGTAACACTAAATCTTTTATAATTCTAGGCGGCATTATAGCCAATTGGCTACTGTTCTGACCTTTGGTACTCCCCTGCTTCAGGTTCGAATCCTGGCGATGGCATGAATGGTTAGTGGTTCGGAATCCACGTGTAACTATAGATCCCTGTCTAATTAGCCCAAAGTGTTCACACAATGACCGTAGAATGGCAACTGAACCAATCTATAATTCTAGAAACTTCCAAACCAGTAGCGAATAACATGACAAGAGCTTGACGTTAGAAAAAAAGAATATATTACGGTTATTTGGAGAATAATAAAAATATTAATTTTCATCAATACATTTGAACAGTTAATGCTTACTGAAATAAATAACATACATGGAATAAACTTTAAGAATAAGAGGTTTCTCCGTTGTAATTTTTCGAATAATTCCATTTAGTTCTAATTCTCGTTTATTCTATTGATACTTATAAAAATTATATGAATAGTCTGAAATAAGGCAAGGAAATCCTTAAAAATCAATGTGGTACAATAACAAAAAGGAACAGGGCCTGAATGGTCGAGTGTCTAGCTCTCTGGCACTCGGTACCACAGGTTTCGGGTTCGAGTCCCGGTGGTGCCATGGATGTTTGTAGGGGTTCGGAATCCACTTTCCCGGTCTCATATGAATGTAAGAGCGTCACGGAGCAAAAAGTCACATTTCTACCTACCGGTGCCCCAAGCTGACCCTTTCCGGATGGAGGGACACTGCAGACTAATCTATAAAATGTCGTAGAGTATTGTGCATACATAATTGCACACATATTTGTTAAGAGTTATATACTAATGCGCGTACTTCTTCCTTGAAACAAAGCCATCTACTTACTGGCAAACTTCGAAAGAGATGTTTACTTTTTACAAGATAGGGTTGCCATCTCTACACCCAACGATCTGGAATCATACTAGACTGGGATCTACTATTTAAGATTCCGAACTACTGCAAACATCCATGGTACCGTCAGGAATCAAATCTGAAACCTCCAACATCGAACGCCACAGCGCTAATCACTCGGCCATCTGGCCCAAGTGCACATATTATTTCATCGAATTGTTTTTGTACTCTATGACTGCTTTTTTCACAGTTTAGCTGGGGAGTTCAACTCAAAAAAAGTTTCTAAAGGTTTGTATACTACTTTCTTTTACGACTTCCACACAACATTGTATAATACAATACATATTTCGCCCTTTTAATGATTTCATACTTTAGAAATCTGATACTTAGATTTCATAAGCTGAATAATCTATAATTTTAAAAACTTCCAAACCAGTAGAGAATAATATCATAAGAACCTTACATTAGAACCAAATTATATGTTACTGTAATTCGGGAAATATTTTTTTTCTTCTAATGCAGCTTGCAAACACAATTCGGGAAATAATAAAAATATTAGTTTTGATCAATCCATTTGAAAACAGTTAATGCTTATTGAAATAAGCAATATAATTGAAATAAACTTTTAAAATAAGAAATATTTTCTTTGAAATTCTCGGATAATGCTATTTAGTTCTTATTTCCATACTCACTTTACACTTTACTCACTTATTTCCATACTATCTATTTCTATTTTTAAATACTCTGAAGTAAACCTATGAAATCCTTACAAATCAGTAGAATATAATAACAACAATGAACAATGTGCAAGAAGAATAAATTTTATGCTATTTTTGGAATAATAAGTTTCGTAATTTATCAATATATTTAAATGATTCTTAAATTCAAGCATAAGCATAAAGATGTTTTGATAAAATAAATACATAAAGGTAAACTCAGAAAATAAAAAAATAATAAATAAAATCTTTGGGAGAAATACAGCTGTCGTCCACTAAAAAAAATTAACAAAAAATTTATTGTATGAACTAAAGTTTGTCTATATAATTATGTTTGTTTTTCTAAATGTAAGCTTTTACTTTAAAAAAAATAATTGCCCAATCTATAGAAATCCATTGAATAGGCTTATTCTTTTGTGTAAGTAGAAATTAAATGAATGGCAAATATTTACAAAATTGTCCGACAACTCCTACATTTTTACAGAAATAAAAAAAAAAAAAAATCCTGTTAGGAAAAGAGCTTTCGACATTCCAAGCTTAATTGGTTTTCTTTTTTAGAAAAAGAAATAGGATCTTCAAAACATGAACGAAAAATTCTTTTAAGTACAACGTTTTTTTTATTTTTTTATTTCTTCAACTGAAACATTTTTTTTTTTTTTTACAAAAATGTTTTCAGTAAAAATTTATTTAAGATAAAGTTTGTAAAATAATTGATGAATATTAAGTCAAAAATTTAATTAAAATATATAAATGATTAAAAAAAAGTTTTTAAAGGTTTTTGTAAAAGAACTGTCAATTAACCTACTTGGCATTCAATACTGTACAGAATAATAAGTTATTGAAAATTTAATGATTGTAAAAAGGGTAAAATAAGAAATAAAAAAGGTATAATAGAATTGTAAATATCCAGGACAATAATTTTCCAGCTTATTGATCATTTGTTTCCTAAGAAATAGTTTATAATAGTTAAAAATAGTTTAAATTAGTTGATAATTAGTTTTTAACAATTTTGAATATATATGTAAATATATATAAAACACGAAAATATGTAAATGTGTTGTTGTTGTTTCTTATCCCACTTGGCTGGCCAAGCCCACGAGCCCATATGGACTCATGATTGAAGGGGAAGGAAGCAGCTTCTGTTGTGATGGAGCACCCCTAGGTAGAAGCCTGACTTTTGCTCCGTGACGCTCTTACAGTCATAGAAGACCGGGACCTACGCCTTAAAGTGGATTCCGAACCACTACAAACATCCATGGCACCGCCGGGATTCGAACCCGAAACCTGTGGCACCGAGCGCCAGAGCGCCAGACACTCGGCCATTCAGGTCCCAAATTTGCCAACGGCACGCAGTGTTTCCAGGTGGTCACCCACCCAAGTACTGACCGCGCCCAATGATGCTTAACTTCGGTGATCTAACGAGAACCGGTATATTCAGCATGGTACGGCCGTTGGCACATGTAAATGTAAATATACATTACGTTCAGATTGTACTTTTAAAAAATACACTAACAACTGATGTAAAATAACAATTATGAAAAAAACATTAATCATTTTATCAATTTATATAATATATTCGTATATTTACTAGTAATAAAATTATTATTTACTTGATTAAAGTTCGATTATTTTATATTTGCAATTCTTTGCAAATATTCCAAAAGTGGATTCTTTTGTTTCTATATAAGTGAAATTGTTTCAATTTTAAAATGTGTTGGACTGTTTTATTTTATCATAATCATGTCAAAATATAATTATTCATTGATAAAATAGGATTTTAATCAAATCCCTAGTTTTGAAGTTCTTGATAATTAAACTTTCATAAGTTGATAATTATGCTTAGTAGTATTTAATTGAAATAAAATAAGAGTTTATCTATTGAATTTGTTATTAAGAGTAAAAAATATTCTTGTCGAAAAAAAGACACAGAGAATAGAATAGAAAATTTTTGTCGTTGAATCTATACAATTTATCTTTGATTTCGTGAAATCAACATATTTTTACATTTGCATTAAAGGGGCCTGATGGCCGAGTGGCTAGCGCTTCGGCACTCGGTACCACAGGTATTGGATTCGAATCCCGGCGGTGGGTCCACCCGATTCCATGGGTGTTTGTAGTGGTTCGGAATCCATTTTAAACCGTAGATCCCGGTCCTAATAGGATCGTAGAGTGTTGCGGGGGCATTGTTACTCCGCTTCCGTAGCTTATCTTCAAGCTACATGCGCCCCCTGGATAGTGCAAAGTGAGTAACGTCGGTGCAGCCCTTATAGCATAAAAGATCAAGGTCTATATTGCCAGATGCATTAGAAAAAAAAACATCTGCATTAAAGCAATGAATTAATTTTTGCTATCGATAGATAAATATTTTCTTATCACAAACCGCATTAAAAATACTTTGAATCTGATATAATGATAATACCATGCATAATTTTTTATACAAGAAGTGAAATAAATGTTAGCCTTGTCTAAATGCATATATTTTGGCACATTTAACATAGAAAATTAATCAAAAGGAATTTTAGTAATTAAAAACATTTTGAATTTTTTCAACACAATTCTAAAACTCAATTTTTCACACTCATATTCCTTATTAAGGATGCACACCAGCGGTCCACCTTTGCATCTCTGGTTGCTCCCCCTCCCTCTTTTCTTTCTTAGTAGCCTGCGACCATAATCAGTTGTACTTTGGCAATTCTAAACGAGTAACAAAGCTATAAAATTTTTAATATCATAACAGGTAAACATATTTGTATCGACATATATTTGTCAGAAGTATTTTTAGGCCAGAAGAAAATAAAGTGTTGATGTAAACTTGACGATTAATCAATTTTGCATTTTGTTACTACATAAGCCAAATCAAATACTAAAATATAAATTCAATATTTTATTATGCAAGACACTGTTCAATTACTTTTGATTATCATGTTGATTTTCTTATTATGGACTCATTCCGCAAGTGTAAAAAAAGCAATTTGATAACAAGCAAAAGTCATTTTAATGTCACATCTTTTATACCAGAGAAATTGAAAATCTCCAAAACATCACAGTCAACTATTTATTGTGTGCACATTTTTATTCAAAATAAGTAACATCTACTGTCTCAGCTGATTGCGATATTAAATTTAAATGGATGCCAGTTCTTGAAAGACATTTACCATTATTGTTTCCTATCATTACCATTGCATGTGGAATCATTGATATATGAGATACCTATGATTTCCATGGAAAATATCATCGACGAAAACATTTATTCAGAGGATGTGATAAATGCAACATCAAGAATCTTCGAGATGGTGCGCTAGTTTTTAATTCGTTTGAGTAATTCAACGGATCCCTTAGACACCATTTTGAACATATACTATGAGTTTCTCTGCTCTAAATAAATACAATTGTTAACATTTAATTTCGAAACCTAACATTACGTTTTTCTGTTACTCAGATTGGAAAGCGAATCTATACATCATAAAAAATATTCTTCATCTTCTTGAGTTTCATAACGTCTCTAATTTTGTTAAAACAGTTTTTGAACTCCTTTGAATGCAACATAAACGAATTTTGCAAGTAATCTTCACAAGTCTACACATCTTTTCTTTAGATGCAATTACAATCTTGAATAAAGATTTGATTCCGATATATTCAGTTAATATTTGAACGTCAATGTATCGGTGACAGCTGTTCAAATATTAGTATTTTTCACCAAATAAACGTGCGCGATTTTTTGATTTAAGCTATAATTTATATTTATTATATTTATTATATTAGTTTATATTTATCAGTTCTCGTGAACACAATTTTTCAGTACTGAAGATAACTCTTTCATCTTTATAGTTATTAAAAATCACGGTCACTAGTGTTTTTATATTCTACTGCAACGGGAATAAAAATACAGAATGAATCAATTTGCTTATTTTTCTGACATATCTTTTAGAACATTTATAAATATGGAAAGCTCATTACAGAATCCTGACATCATTAAGAAAGAAATCTAAAACGATCTTTAATATTATTCTCAAGATCATGTTCCGCTGAAGTACTTTAAACAATACATTAAAGGATGATCATATCATTTACTACAACTATTTTAGAGGGCAGTGTATTTTAATTACTCAGCATATTTCATATAATTTGTCAAATATTTTATTTCAAAGATTTCACATATGAATTTAATTTTTTTCAATTAATTTATGTATATATAACTTGTCTATACTTTTTTAATCAATGGTCATTATCTTATGATAAAAATTGAGTTTATCATTGAATAAAAGACATTATACTTATGTTAAAATTTGAACTAATCAAAGTAATAAAATATGACAAAAATGTATATATTATGTTCCAAAACATTAGTTGTGAACTATGTTAAAATGAACGAACTTGTAATAATTCTTAAATCAATATACACTCATGTCCATAAATTAAGGATAATTCAGAATCACACAGAAATTGAACTCTAAAATAAAAATTTCACCTGTAGAATTATCACACACATCTTGAAGAAGAATATGCAAATTACAGGCAACCACCAGAGGGCGCGGATAGTACGTCACAATGACGAGAGTGTAAGAGAGAGATATATAAGGAATGGTGGCAAAGAAGTAAAATTGTTCACAAGCGCTTTAAAAGCCTTTCAGTGCAATAACCGCATAGTCATGGCACAAAGGAAGCATTTGGATGATTTTTTACGTGGTAGAATTATCGGACAACTGCAATGTGGACGTACCCAGCTGGAAGTATCCGAGAAACTTGGAATCGCCCAGAGTGTCATCTCCAAACTTTGGCAACGATTCCAAGATGATGGTAATGTGAGTAGATGTTACAGAACAGGTCGCCCCCGAGTTACAACTCCGAATAAGGACCGGTATTTAGCAGTTACTGCCAAAAGAAACAGACGGAGCACAGCATCAGACCTGTCTCGTCAGCTCTCTTCAGCTACCGGTACGACAGTTTCAAGGCAGGCCGTGTACAGACGCTTAGGGCACATTGGTCTATATGCTTGTAGGCCTGTCAGATGTGTTCCACTTACCGCAACTCACTGTCGGCTGCGATTAACCTGGAGTAGAGAGCATGCATTGTGGACACCGCAACAGTGGTCTTGTGTGATGTTTTCCGACGAGTACAGGTTTAGTTTGCAGTCTGATTCTCGCCGGACTTTCATATGGAGAGCGCCGGGTACTCGTTACCACCAAGAGAACACCATTGAACGATACCGCTACGGTGGTGCAGGATGGCTCGTTTGGGGAGGAATTATTCTTAGTTCCAGAACTGACCTGCATGTTCAGAGTGTAACGATGACCGGCCACATCTATCGGGATGTCATTCTGGAACAACATGTACGTTTGTTTCGGGGCGCCATGCGTGCTGAATTTCTGTTTATGGATGACAACGCCCGTCCTCACCAACATTGTAGACGAATGCCTTCAATTGGAGGATATCCCCCGTATGGATTGGTCAGCATACTCACCGGACTTGAATCCAACAGAGCATGTGTGGGATATGCTTGGCTGACTAATTGTAGCCCGTCAACCCCCTGCCAGCTGTCAACCGGAACTTCGGAGGGCATTGCTTGATGAGTGGTGTAATATTCCCCAAGATCAGATTGATAATTTGATACTCAGCATGTCTAGGCGTTGTAAGGACTGTATTGCATCGTCCGGGAGACATACTCCATATTAACCATCATACTAACCATGTTATACTGTGGTTTGTAAATAGGTTCTTTTTTTAAATTTGCTCCAGGGAGTAAAAAACGCAATTTTTATTAATTATGTCAAACATATAGCATCTTTTTTGCTCTTTACCTTTTGTTTAATAAATAGACTTTACAAATAAGTCAAATTTGTTTTGCTTCTGTCTCTTTCTTTGCCTGAACTTCATGATCCTTAATTTATGGACATGAGTGTAAGTATATTAATATTTTGTCAATGTGTACCATCATGTAGGCGTTGCAGATTTAAATACAAATATCTACGCATTATTATAGTTTGCAAGAAAATTTAGTTTTCACTCCAAAAAATGTCTATAGTGTATCTAAATCTAATATGGGAATTTATAATTTTATATGCGGCCCTCGGTGTTTTGATGCCTTTCCAAATTGGCCAGCAAGATCATTTGGGTTGGCCACCAACGGCCAATGTTGCCGTCTACACAAAGGAGAAGGAAAAAAAAAAAAGATACTTAATAGTAAAACTATTTCAATCTTTCTTTTTTTTATATAAAAATTTAGGTGGATGATATTTATTGCAGCAATTTTAATACAAGATAAATTATAGTATTTTGTCACACAAATATTTTACATTTCGCTTTAAAACGAATTTCTAATTTATAAAAATATAATTCCAAATTTTGAAAGAATTTTTTCCGCGAAATGCATATGAATAAATTAAATATATATTTCTAATTGTGTGTTATTATAATATTAATATTAATTTTTCTTTCACTTTCTTTAAATAAATGCTTTTACTGAAAAGGAAATTTCCATTAACTCATAATAAATCAATTAAAAATTTAATAAAATAATATTCCTTAAAAAAATTATTTTTCGTCATAAATATTTTTAAATATAAAATTGAATATCATTCATTTGTAACATTCTATAACATCCATTAACAAGCGTTTAATTTTAATTTGCCTTTTTGAATACATAAAATTCTCTATGTTTTTAATATATTTTTTCTGTCTAGGATAACTATTAAAATAATTTTTTAATTTATATTCAACAGGGAATGATAATTTTATTTTACACAAAAAGAAACATGAAATAATAGACTTTATATACAAATGTCAAGGTTAATAAATAAGGTTAGAGACAACTATTGATAATATACTATTGATTAGATTTATATCTGCTATTGATATAACCCGTGGGAGTTATTATTTAAATGTTATATTTCACACTTAATTAATAACTCCTTTCTTTTAAATGTCTCAATTCACGTGCTTTTTCAATTAAATATCACAGTCATTAGATTAATCAATGTTTTCGATTTGGCATGTAGCGTTAAATTCATTTCACGATCAACATACACGATCCACCATAAGGATTCATCATGTCAACCATTTCAACCAACTTTATTAGCTACTAGTTACATTTATTTTGTTGTCCTTCAAAAGAAATCTTATCAACGACAACCACCTTATTATAGAAAATGTCATGACTCTTAAAGGTTCTTCAAGACATATATCCAAATAATTCAATCACATTTCCAGCCAGTAAAACTTTAACTGTAACCGACATCGCCAGGCAACTCATTGGTACATTACACAAAAGATCGTGAGGATATCGGAGAAAATCCTTACGGAAGTAATTTCCTTCTGAAAGTCTTGTCTTTAAGGAAGGAAATAACCCCCAACCTACCCGATATCCTATGAATTACAGGACTCCTTTTTGGCTTTTTGATTAAATGCCTCGATGGGGATGGAACAAAAGGGTAGGGGGTAGGCGGGTGGGCACGGGTCAGGTGGTTTTCTTCCGAAACACCGGTTGCAGATGGTTTAAAACAAACATCTCCTCAAGACTTCTATTAACTAGCTAAACACGGCATGGCAGCGAGGCAATCGTTCCGTTTAATGAAGTTTTCGGAAAGCACTCTTTGGCAACAGCGCGGAATACCCCGAAGTAAATAGGAGGTATGTCGTCTGAGAGATTTATCCGAGATGAGTTGTAATGGTACTTAGTTTTCGGCAATCTATTTTCTGTTTGTAAGTTAATATTGACGGTCGCAGAAATCGTCTTTCCCTGGAGCTCAGCTTTGTAAAGCGCTTTGAACACGATTGATATTTGGTTTTTGGAATTAAGTAAACAGCAGTGAAAATAAGTGTACATTTAAGTATGCTGTACTCTTATGCAATGTTAAAAAGTTTGCTTTTATGGCAATTAATTTAATTGAGCTACCGGGATTACATATGAATTGGGTGGAAACATATGTAGTGTCAGAAGTATCGCAGAAGTATTTTGTTCAATTGATTCCTTTTGTGTTAAATATTTTAAAAGCATTGCTTATAATAATAGCTTTAGGTAACAATATCAAAATTGTTAACTGTAAAAATGAAATAGATCTTTGAATATTTTATATTAATAATTTAGTATTGTTGTATATAATTTTATAATAATAATACATATTATTATATAGTATAATATTACATAATATAATTAATAATATATAATGTTGCTTCATACTTTGATCTTAAGGGTTACTAACAATAAAAGCTTGGAGATTAAAAGATTACATTTTCAAACTAGAAGCGAAAGTGTTAAAAATAACAGAGTTTTGCACAAGTCATCACAAATCCATTGTTCGATTCATTCCTTTATGTTAAATATATTAAAAGCATTGCTCATAGCTATTGCTTTTATAACAATATTATTAACTATAAAAATGAAATATATTTTTTAATAATTTTAATTTATAATTTAAGTATTGTTGTATGTAATATTGTAATAGTAATACTATATAATAATGTATATAATATATAATTTTAATATTATATAATATATTTAATAACATATAATATTGTTCTATACCTAAACCAGTTGTTTTGGCAACCTTTTTATTCAATGTTATTAGGTACTAGTTACATTTATTTTGTTGTCTCTTCAAAAGAAATCTTATCAACGACAACCACCTTATTGCAGAAAATGTCATGACTCTTAAAGGTTCTTCAAGACATATATCCAATTAATTCAATCACATTTCCAGCCAATAAAACTTTAACTGTAACCGACATCGCCGGTGCAACTCATTGGTACATTACACAAAAGATCGTGAGGATATCGGAGAAACTCCTTACGGAAGTAATTTCCTTCTAAAAGTCTTGTCTTTAAGAAAGGAAATAACCCCCAACCTACCCGATATCCTTTGAATTACAGGACTCCTTTTTGGCTTTTTGATTAAATGCCTCGATGGGGATGGAACAAAAGGGTAGGGGGTAGGCGGGTGGGCACGGGTCAGGTGGTTTTCTTCCGAAACACCGGTTGCAGATGGTTTAAAACAAACATTTCCTCAAGACTTCTATTAACTAGCTAAACACGGCATGGTAGCGATGCAATCGTTCCGTTTAATGAAGTTTTCGGAAAGTACTCTTTGGCAACAGCGCGGAATACCCTGAAGTAAATAGGAGGTATGTCGTCTGAGAGATTTATCCGAGATGAGTTGTAATGGTACTTAGTTTTCGGCAATCTATTTTCTGTTTGTAAGTTAATATTGACGGTCGCAGAAATCGTCTTTCCCTGGAGCCCTGTTTTGTAAAACGCTTTGAATACGATTGATATTTGGTTTTTGGAATTAAGTAAACATCAGTGAAAATCAAGGTGTACATTTGAGTATGTTGCTGTGCTATTATGCAATGTTAAAAAGGTTGCATTTATGACAATTAATTTAATTGAGCTACCGGGGTAAATATTAATTGGGGGGAAACATATGTAGTGTTGCACTAATCATTACAAATCATTTGTTTGAGTCATTCCTTTTCTGTTAAATATATTAAAAGTATTGCTCATAATTATTGCTTTAGGTAACAATATTATTAACTATGAAAGAAAATAGATTTTTTGATATTTAAATTAACAATTAAGTATTATTGTATATAATATTGCATTGATAATATAATAATAATACAATACATAATAAATAATGTTGTATAATATATAATATTATATATTTTTTTCTTAATCCATCTGGAAAATAAATTGACAGTTATCTTTATGCCATAAGCAAGTGCTGCACATATAATACTCATTTAGCGTAACCTAGGGGGTACATATAACTTGAAGATATTCTACGAACGCATGCAACAATAACCCCACAATGCTGTACGATCCTATTAAAACGGAACCTACGGTTTGAAGTGAATGCTGAAAAACTGCAAACATACATGTCACCGCCTGGAGTCGAAAATAAATCATGTGGTACCGCCGAAACTTGTGGTACAGATTGCCGTAAGCTTACTCGGCCATCAGGCCCCTTATTTTATATATTGTATATAATAATATTATATAATATTAATATAATATAATATATTGTAATATTATATAATATTTAATATTGTTATATAGAAATTTTAAATCTTAAGATGTTATAATGTCAAATTAGGATCAAAAGAAGTTAAAATTAACAGAGTCGATATTAACTACTAGTTAGTTATAACTTTTACTTAGTTTTAATTTTTATTAAAAATTTTTTTTTTTTTAATTTTTATTTCGGTGTTTAAAATTTATTAGATATGGATTACAACATTAAACTTTTCTGTATATATGTTAATAAAATATTTGGGCAATTTTTTCAACCCACCCTATTATACAATGACTGGAGTCTTATTGTTCCAGAAGTAAAAAAAAAATAATAAAATCCAAATTAATAATTGTAAAAACATTTAAATTTTTTAATCTAATTTTTTCGTTTAATATTTTTATCTTTCAAACAGCAGGGTTGCTTATAAAATAAATAATATATGCATGCATATATTTTAATAAAATTTGACTTTTTTAATATTTTAAATAATAAATTAAATATTGTTGTATGTAATATTATAATAATAATATATAATATTGTATAATATATAATAATATATATTATATAACATAATAATATATAATTAGTATACAATTTTGTCATATATTTAAATAGTTGCCTCCGGATGGCAGCATTATAACAAAATTTTAGTGTGTTTAGTGAAAAACATCACTTTGTCCAATATTTAACTCTATAGTCCGAAAAAGAATTACTATTCCTTCTTGAAACTCATCAAGTTATTACTATCATTTTGTATTAGATTACTAAAATTTATTTTATTTATGCAATTAGTTATAGATCAATATTATTCAGTTCAATATGTTTCAATTAACGAAAACAAGTACACGATGATTCAAATTACATTATTTTAATTTTCTTGATATTTAATCAATAACAGATAAAAAATTATTTTTGTAAACTCAGTTTATTTTCCAAAATAAAAAGTAATTTTTTCCCAACATTTCGTATTTTATTTCAGGAAAATGAAATTCAAAACCTTGCTTCGCCCATTAGCTAAGCCAAAGTAAAGATATTTTTACTTCATACCATAAAATTATTTTTATTATTCATTTCACAGTACACAAATATAACGTAAGGAACAGTGTGTCTGTGTCTTGAATACACTGATACCTCCGTCTGAAAATGCTGCATAAAGAATCCATTAGTGAAATTAGTTATACAAAGATAGAAATGGATATTTTACTTCAAATGCTAAATTTCTCCGATACCTCCGTGTATTCAACCAGACGTATGAAAATTATAATGATATGGTCTAAAAGAAACTTCTAACTAATGCATAATTACGCATTTTTAGACACTTGGGCTGGTAAAATTAAATTTATCACTTTTGATAGTCCTATACTTTAACTGCTTGCATATTAAATGTTTCAGCACTTTATGTTTACAAAGAGAAGAAACTAATTTGTTAAAACGTTGCTTGGGATAAAACAGTAAATTCAAACGTTGTATAAAATATTTTAAGAATTTAGAACAATGTTTATTTTTAATTCTCTGTTTGAATTTCTTATCATATATATTGAAATTTATATAATTCATTGAAGGAACTAATTTGTTAAAACTTTATATGAATGGAAATAATTAATTCAAACGTTGCATAAAACATTTTAAGAATTTAGAACAATGTTTGTTTTTAATTCTCTGTTTGAATTTCTTATCATATATATTGAAATTTATATAATTCATTGAAGGAACTAATTTGTTAAAACTTTATATGAATGGAAATAATTAATTCAAACGTTGCATAAAACATTTTAAGAATTTAGAACAATGTTTGTTTTTAATTCTCTGTTTGAAGTTCTTATCATATTTATTGAAATTTATATAATTCTAGTGAAGGAACTAATTTGTTAAAACGTTATATGAGTGAAAATAGTAAATTCAAACGTTGTATAAAACATTTTAAGAATTTAGAACAATGTTTATTTTTAATTCTCTGTTTGAAGTTCTAATCATATGTATTGAAATTTATATAATTCATTGCAGGAACTAATTTGTTAAAACTTTATATGAATGGAAATAATTAATTCAAACGTTGTATAAAATATCTTAAGAATTTAGAACAATATTTATTTTTAATTCTCTGTTTGAAGTTCTTATCATATGTATTGAAATTTATATAATTCTCATGAAGGAACTAATTTGATAAAACGTTATATGAAATAAAATAGTAAATTCAAACGTTGTATAAAATATTTAAGAATTTTGAACAATGTTTATTTTTAATTCTGTGTTTGAAGTTCTTAACATAGGCATTGAAATTTATATAATTCTAGTGACGGAAATAATTTGTTAAAACGTTATATGAGATAAAATAGTAAATTCAAACGTTTTATAAAATATTTTAAGAATTTAGAACAATGTTTAATTTTAATTCTCTGATTGAAGTCCTTATCAGATGTATTGAATAAAATATATGAAACCCGTAATTTCAATCTGAAATGACTTTTAATTGTAAAAAATAATAAACAACAAAAATTAATTAATTCATAATTATACATTCAGAATTGATAACGTTCCTAAAAAAAATTGAAATAAATCAATCATACGTAGATGTGTGTTTTAATTCTTCATAATTGTTGTTTCTTTCAATAAAAATCTAATTTTTTACGAAAAATAAACAATGCATAAGACTGAGGCTTATTTTATTGGATTTGTACTGGAATTGAGTAATCTTCTTTATTTTTCTATTCATCGTTATCAATGTTGTTAAGAGATTAGTTTCCTTTCTTTTTTTTTAATTTTTTAATTCTTCAAATTTATTGTTTCTTTGATTATAATTCTTGTTTTTTTTATGAAAAGTAAATAATTCTTAATATTGAAATTCAGCTGTTGATTGAACTAGGTTAGTTATTCAGTTTTCTTTATTTTTACTTTCATTGTAAAAATTTATTTCATCATACTTTGCTATGTTCGTTTTAGTTTAAAATCTCATTATCATTATAGGTTTTACTTACTTCTGAATAATTTTGTTTTCGCATATATTTTTAATACCATAGCAAGTAAAAAGTATATTTTCTCCAAAATCGTTATTGATTACTTAAATTTCAATGGAGTTTTATTTTTAAGATCTAATAATTTACAGTTTTATTTTGAGGTATTAAACTTAGTCAATGAATCAATGAATTTGTTGAATTTCAAAATGAATTTCTTTTTTTGTAAAGTCATTTTTTTTTCTTCTCTTCTCCGGTTGAAATAATTTTATAAGTGACAAAAATTTGTGTGAAGTGAAATAGAGTAGGGTGCTATTAAAGTGCATATACATATTGTTGATACTAAGGACTAAGTAGATACTAAAGTACATAGTATCAAGTAAAGTATATAGTAGTAGGGCTTAGATACTAAAGTACATATGCAAGCAATTTTCAAAAACATTGTTCGGGCGTTCGATGCGTTCGATTTTAAATAATCAAACTTTTTAGATAAATAAATTAGTAAATTTAAAATTAAAATTTACTATTCTTAAAAGTAAATTTCAATACAAAAGTTTAATTTTACTAACTGTTAGTGCATAATTTTTTTTTATTTAAATATTATAAATTTTTAAGCTAATCTATGAATGGTTTCATTTGTCCAATTACACACAAAAATATTTACAGCTTTTTTTTAGTTGAATAATTTTAATTTTTTTATTTTATGATCGTTTGAAAGTATAGTTAACTAAACTTTATTGAAAATATAATATTTCGTAGATATTTGTGTTTAAATTTTTAACATTTCTATGATGTTACTTAATGACAAAACAGTAATATATTTGCTCAGATTATGAATTGATTTAAGCATTATTAAAAGTTTGTTCATTTTAACACAATTCACAACTAATGTTCATTGAATAAAATGTATACTTTTTTTTCATATTTTAATCACTCATATATTAATGCAAATGTTAAGTTAAGTAAAGGTTCATTATTCAATGATAAACACATTTATATCATAAAAAAATGAATATTAATTTAAAAATGCAGACATATATAAAATAATTAGGAAAAAAAATTAAATTCGTACGTGGAAACTTTAAGAAAAACATTATACAAAACAAACGCATCTTTGACAAGATTTATAAGATATGATGAGTATTTGAAATACAGTCTCCTGAAAATAGTTGTAGTAAAAGATATGACTACCCTTTAAATGACATTATTGGAACGTGCTCTTGAGAATTATACTGAAGATTTTTAATTGTGATATTTCTTTTTTAACGAGATGACATTTTGAAATTATGCCCTGTTTTTGATATGAGCTTTCTATATTTATAAATGCTATAAAAATTATGTAGGCAATTTATTCCTTCTGTATTTTTCTTCACGTTGCAATAGAATATGAAAGCATGAATAACAGTGATTTTTATCAATCAGAAGATGGAACAATTATCTTCAGTATCGAAAAATTATTACAAGAAGTGATAATTATGAGCAGTCATGTTTTATTTTCCAAGAAGTAAAGTATGTATCTATGTTAAGTTATGTATGTAAAGTTCTGTTACGTAGGGAAACCGCAATATTAATACATATTTTCTTGAAAATTGAAAACAAGTCATTTTGGACGTAACATAAGATAAATATGTTGAAAAAAGAGAATATATCACATTTTTGTTGAATGTATTGAATGAGATATTTATTCGCTGTGTTATAATTGAAAGGTTTCAAATATAAATTTTTGACTGATGCAGTCAATTATGGCTTAAATCAAAGAATAGGGCACGTTTAAAGGTGATACATGCTAATCCTGCTAATATTAATCCTAATTCCTAATTCAGAAATGCTAATATATGGCATTAACCTGTATTTATTTTAAAATTAAGAATTCATCTTTGATTGATTTAATGATTCAAAGTATTTTTAACGGGGCTTGTTATAAGAAACTATTAATATTTCTGTCAATTTCAAGCTGGTGATCATTTATGTTTTGAAAGAGAAAATTAATTCATTGCTTTAATGCAAATGTAAAATACTTCATTTTCACTAAATCAACAATAAAATGTAAAGATTACCAAAATTTATTCGACAACAATTTTCTTATTCTAACTAACAAATTAAAATGCCAAGCTGTTTATTTTATTTCTATAAAATATTGCTAAGCATAATCATGAAGTGAAAGTTCACTCATCAACAACGTCAAAACTAGTAATTTCATTAATATCCTATTTTAAAGCTAGATAATTTTATTTTGACATGATTATGAAAAAATAAAACAATCCAACATATTTTTAAAATCGAAACAATTTCACTTACATAGAAGCAAAGAATCCACTTCTTGAACATTTGCAAATAATTGTAAATATAAAATAATCGAATTTTAATCAAGTAAATAATAATTTTATTACTAGTAAATATACGTATATATTATATACATTGATAAAATACTTAATATTATTTCATTATTATTATTATTTTACATCAGTTGTTCATTTATTTTTTAAATTGTACATTCTTTACATAAACAATGCATATTTACATTTACATATTTTTGTGTTTTACATTTATACATATATTTTCAAAATTATTAAAAACCATTTATTAACTAATATAATCTATTATTAACTATTATAAACTATTTCTTAAGACACAAATAATCAATAAACTGTAAAATGAATGTCCTGGATATTTACAATCCTATTATACCGTTTTAATTTCTTGTTTTGCCCTTTTACGTTCATTACTTTTTCAATAACTTAATATTCTTTGCAGTATTTAATAACCAAATAGGTTAATTAAGAGTTTTGTTATAAAATATTTAAAAAGATTTTCTGAAGCATCGATATGTTTTAATTAAATTTTTGACTTAATATTCATGAATTATTTTATGAACCTTATCTTAAATAAATTTTTATTGAAAATATTTTTGTAAAAAAAAAAAAAAAAAAAAAAAATGTTTTAGTTGAAGAAATAAAAAAAATTTAAAAAAAATGGAACGTTGTACTTAAAAGAATTTTTCGTTCATGTTTTGAAGATCCTATTTCTTCTTCAAAAAAGAAAACCAATTAAGCTTGGAATGTCGAAAGCTCTTTTTCTGACAGGATTTTTTTTTTTTTTTCATTTCTGTAAAAAGGTAGGAGTTGTCGGACAATTTTGTAAATATTTGCCATTCATTTAATTCAATTCTACTTACACAAAAGAATAAGCCTATTCAATGGATTTCTATAGATTGGGCAATTATTATTTTTTTTTAAAGTAAAAGCCTACGTTTAGAAAAACTAACATAATTATGTAGAAAAACTTTAGTTCATACAATACAATTTTTTGTTACTTTTTTTAGTCACCAACAGCTGTATTTCTCCCAAAGATTTTATTTATTATTTTTTTTATTTAATAAGGTTACTTTTATGTATTTATTATACCAAAACATCTTTATGCTTATGCTTGAATTTAAGAATCATTTAAATATATTGATAAATTACGAAAATTATTATTCCAAAAATAGCATAAAAATTCTTCTTGCACATTGTTCATTGTTGTTATTATACTCTTATTGATTTGTAAGGATTTCCTAGGTTCATTTCAGAGTATTTATAGGTTTATAGTATTTATAGGTTTTTCCTAGGTTTATTTCAGAGTATTTATAGGTTTATAGTACTTATAGGTTTTTCCTAGGTTCATTTCAGAGTATTTATAGGTTTATAGTATTTATAGGTTTTTCCTAGGTTTATTTCAGAGTATTTATAGGTTTATAGTATTTATAGGTTTTTCCTAGGTTCATTTCAGAGTATTTATAGGTTTATAGTATTTATAGGTTTTTCCTAGGTTTATTTCAGAGTAGAAATAGATCAAGTAAGTATGGAAATAAGGACTAAATAGCATTATCCGAAAATTTCAAAAGAAAAAATTTCAAAGAAAATTTCATTTCTTCTTCTAAAAGTTTATTTCATATATATTACTTATTTTAATAAACATTAACTGTTTTCAAATGGATTGATGAAAATTAATATTTTTATTTTTTTCCGAATTGTGTTTGCCAGCTGCATAAGAAGAAAAAAAAGTTATTTTCCGAATTACAGTAACATATAATTTTGTTCTAATGTAAGTTTCTTGTGATAATTTTCGCTACTGGTTTGAAAGTTTTTAAAATTATAGAATATTCAGTGTTACCTAAAGTATGAAATCATTAAAAGGGCAAAATATGTGTTGTATTTTTACAATGTTGCGTAGAAGTCGTAAAAGAAAGTAGTATACAAACCTTTAGAAACGTTTTTTGAGTTGAACTACCCAGCAATACTGTGAAAAAAGCAGCATAGAGTACAGAAACAATTCGATGAAATAATATGTGCCCTTGGGCCTGATGGCCGAGTGATTAGCGCTGTGGCGTTTGATGTTGGATGTTTCAGATTTGATTCCTGATGGTACCATGGATGTTTGTAGTAGTTCGGAATCTTAAATAGTAGATCCCAGTCTAATATGATTCCAGAGCGTTGGGTGTAGAGATGGCAACCCTATCTTGTAAAAAGTATATATTTCTTTCGAAGTTTGCCAGTAAGTAGACGGCTTTGTTTCAAGGACGATGTACGTGCATTAGTATATAACTGTTAACAAATATGTGTGTAATTATGTATACACATTACTCTACGACATTTTATCGATTAGTCTGCAATTTGATTAAATCATTCATGCCTTAATAATAAAAACTCACAAACATATACTTTAAATATGGATGTAAATATAGATTAATTTTTAATTTATTTTAATGAACAACATTTGTCATACTTTTTTCTTTAACTAGTTTTTAATACTTTAGAAATAATAGTTTTGATTTGCATTAGAACAAATAAATTATGGGGCATTTTTAAAGTTAAAATTCTTTTTATATCACAATGTTTAAAATTTAATCTATTAATCTAAGTACAATATAAAAAATAAAAAGTAAAATATAAAAAAAATTATATTAAACTAAATATTGACGTTATTAAATAAAAGCTAAATAGATATGTATATTTCATATATATGTTATTTTATGATAGATAAACGCCATGTATTCTTGTAATATGATTATATATTATGAGACTTTAGTGAGTAACACTAATTTAATATAGTGTTCCACACGTCATTAACTACTGAAATACGAAAACATTCTTCCTCTGCATGGAGCCACTTTCATGGATCCCAGGTGAGATATTATTGAAGCGTAGATTTACTTCTTAATCTCTCTACGAAATATATCAGAGTTTTTCATTAACCGTGGCATTAATAAACGGATTTTGTCTTAGTTTTCTTTGTAGTTGAATGAAAAGTCCAATGTTTCAAGCCATATTAAAAATGTAACTAATATGTAACACAAAGCAGGTTTGTACACAAGCAAGACTAATATGTAACACAAAGCAGGTTTGTACACAAGCAAGACTAATATGTAACACAAGCAAGACTAGAAAATGATAAACATTAAACATGTAATATGTTCCTTTTTTTATAATTTACTTGAAGTAAGACATCCAACCTAATATCTAATTTTTTGTTTGCATTTTATATGGAAAAGCATATTAAAGTAGAAATTTTTTTTTATTAATTTATGTGCAATTTTGTTCTATTACTAATAAATTATAGTTCAAAAAATCTAAAAAACACGCTTTTAGAGTCAATCAAACTAAAAAATAAAAAATAATTGTTATCATAAGAATAAAATGACTGACGAGAAAATTAATCACCGTTCTAAAAGCGTGGGGTGCTCGATATCTATCGTTATAATTTTTCACTAGTTTCTATTCCGAAATGCAGAGTTAGCTTAAAAATCTCATACAAAGCACCCCACGCTTTTAGAACAGTGACATTAATTGTCTCGTCAGTCATTTTATTCTTATGATAACAATTATTTTTTATTTTTTACTTTGATTAACTCTAAAAGCGTGTTTTTTAGTTTTTTTGAACTATAATTTATTTTTTACTTTTTAGTTTGATTAATTCTAAAAGCGTGTTTTTTTTAAATTTTTAAACTATAATATTTATATGAGGTCCCGGTACAGAGGACTGGAACCATAGTTCTTACAATAATTTAATTGTGAATAAAACAAAGGCTAAATGAGAATATGTCGTGCCAGTCAAAATATTATAACAGGGGATCTCCTGATCCGTAGTCAGGCGCGTTATTCGTTGTGCCACTGTCCCACGTAGGTTTGAATGTCTTAGGTACTTTCATTCTACCTGGGTTAAATTGCTCTTCATATGTTAAAATAAAATCACTAATCCTGGCTATCCTAATCATGATGAGATAATAAACTTATCAAAATATTTTATTGTTACAAACCATGAAAAGTCCTATAATTACAATATTATCTGGTTAGAGTGGAAGTAGTAGTTTATAGTTTTGCACTCAATAGTTTTGGAACAATTAGTAAATTTTAAAAATGTTAAATTATTTTCTACTTTTTAAATCCTGCACAGGGAAGCAATCGTATAGATCTTATAGCCCAATGATTAAAGTAACTTTTAGTCAATGCGAGAGTAAGGATCCGCCATGTCTTCCCGAAACAAAATATGGCCAACGGGGTAGAGTTCAAGGTTGATAGATCCTCCTTTCAAAGACGGGTTGACCCTTACCATAGACTTTGGACTTTGCAAGGGTTTTTTTCCGCTGTTAGGCTTAGAAACCGATAATAGGAGAGGGAGAGATACAAACACCCTTAAATGAACTGGCATTTTAGATAATTTTGTTTTGCGTGTTATGTGTTGCAGTTATGCAGTGCTTCTTAGCAAATTTTAACTCATCTGCCAGTAGGCAGACGGGCTTGGCCCACAGTGGAGCTGTTGCGCTACTGATGGTGATGAAGATCATCCATATCTCTGACACTTGGTGCCGAGTCTCAGGATCTCGTCCCGGCGGTGCCATAGATGTTTGTAGTGGTTCGGAATCCATTTTAAATCTTAGTCCCGGATTAATATGACTGTAGAGTGTTGGACGTAGGGCTTGACAACCTACCCCGTAAAAATGTACCTCGTGTCTCGAAATCTGCCCGTAAGCAGATGGCCTTAACCCAACATGGGGCTGTTGCGCCAATGAAGAAGACCATTAATATCATTTTATCTATTGTTAGTGAATAGATAATTAAAAAAGTGCAATGAAAATGAATCCTTTCGTGCAGTAATAATGTTGAAAAAGTGAGTACACCCATTGAAGTATTAAACACATCTCCATCTGTTGGCACAACAAATGTGATATCGATTGAAAAATATCCTTGAAAGAGATAATGTTCGGTATTTACAAGCTACGAAACTAGTTAAATTGCATTTTTGGAAGACAAAAGAATTGGATTCTTGTACTCGCTTTCGAAAAGGAATTATTTCAAATATTATGCTTTTCACTCAAAGGAAACTTTTCAATCTTAATTCGTGATTATTATTATATAGATGTTGAAGTCTGTTTCTGACATTCAGACATTCATGAAAGTTTTCTATGGAGTTGAGGTTTTGAAAGGAAAAAATATTTCCTTTCAGAAATCGAATAAAGGTTTGTATTCCAATACAAATGTCAGTAAAATGTGCGTTAATTAGAAAATATTCTCCTGTGTCCATGTCATTGTGATTGAGCGCAAATTGGCGTGAGGTAACGAGAATAGTCGAGTTTTGTTTCTTAATTTGATAGATGGTTCAATTGCTTCATAAAAAATCAAATTTCCAAAAGAAAAAAGTTGTAGATTGAATTACCAGCATTAATATAGCTGGAAAATAAACTAATTAACAAATGTTTATTGATAAAAACAATAAATTGAAATTTTCTAAAATTAGATATAAAGGATGCAAGATTGTAGAAGTGCCATGTTTTTTAAGATATTTTTAAATAATTCACCAGTATAATAAATTTGTTTATAATTATATATTTGTAATAAAATTTAAACTATTTAAAATCATGATTTTAACACTCTGGTGTACGGTGCGTTTGGGTTTTTGCTTCGAGTCCCGGCGGTGCCACGGGTGTTTGCAGTGATTCTGAATCCACTTTAAGCCCTAGGTCCCTGTCTAATATGACTGTCGAGCGTTGGGCATAGGGCTGACAACCCCACTTAGTAAAAAGATAAACATATTGTTTCTTCATATCTGTCAGTAGGTAGATGACCTTGGCCCACTATGGGACTGTTGCCCCAATGAAGAAGAATCATAATCATGATTTCTTTTACTTTAATAATTTGTATAGCAAGAAATACTCTAGAGAAGATTATGTCAGGTAATTTAATCTCAATAAAAGAGAAAATATTGAAATCGTTATGATGGCGACTGATCAAAATTTCCTTAAAGCGAATTCATTCTTCAACTCTCAGGTCTGTGGCGATACTAAATAATTTTTGACATTTCATATATTTCCCTGCTTTATAAAACGACATAACTGTATATATTGTTATTGATACTAGAGGTTCATTCATTTAATTATATGTATCATTATATTTTAATATAATTTTTAATATCTGCTTTTATACAAATTTTGTTTTTATTTGTGTGAATTGTTTATTCTTAAACTACATGCATATATAATTAGCAATGAAGCTGTACCTATTACAATTATAGTAATGAGCTTATTAGAAACACAGCTGCATTGAAAACAAAAATAAATATTATTATTACTACAAAAGTTAAGTTAACATAAAGTATATTAAAGCCAAGTTCTATCTGTGTTTTTAAAACTAAATTAACTCAAAAGATAATATATTATATTGAAATATTTGAGAAAATATTAAGAAAATAATACTTAATGGATAAAGTTTATTATAATTTAAAATTTAGGAAATTTGAAAACATGTTAAAAATTATTTTTTAATTATTAAAAATAACCTAAAAAAAGGTTTTTTTATAATATACTTACTGTGGAGCTAATCAAAAATAAAACTGATATATACAGATGTATTAATTTTATGTTTATGAGCTTAAATTTCAAAAATATTTCAGTGACAGAGTGCTTATATATATATTTTTTCATTAATGAAAATAAATTATTTTAATTATTTAGACTATCAATCTATGAAAAAGAAAAAAAAATTTATTTTACTGGTAGAATATCAACGTTAACATTAATTATCACTGAAAGTTATATTATTTTTTAATTAGATTTAGTCTCAAAAAATTATCTTTAGGGGAATATTCTAGCTTTGAAGCAAAACATTTTCAATAAGACCATTTTAAATCAACTATGATAATATTTAAAAGATAAATATGAGAAACATATTGTGTCATATTCAAAAAATGAACTTTAATAAATTTTTATTTGTCCGGTTTTTTCCAGACGCAGTTAAAAGACATCAGTGACTGAACATCGATTAGATCTTGAGAAAACAGGAAGAACTCCAAGACAAAAGAATTACGTCAAAAGAATTCCGAATTTTTATCAAAAAGTTATTGAAGTACAGTAAGTTATTGAAACAGAGTTTTTGTAAAATTTCTTTTATTCCATTTTTTAAAAGTATTTTTTTAATTTTTTTAAACAAATACTGATCCCATACTTTTTCGTTAAAATCTTAAATTTATTTCTTAAATTTTTACGAACTTTCCAATGGCTCTTATTCTTGAACAGAAATATTATAAAAATGAAATAAAATTTCTGGTTGGGGATAAATAGTTAGCTCTTACTATTAAAACTCAGTAAGTTGCCTGAGATATTGTTAATTTACAATCTTATTATTCCTTTTAACATCATTTCTACATTGACACATCTATTTCTTATAACTTACAAGCATTACTTTTTTGTGGATAGGATAGTCGAATCTAGAGGAGATTAAGTAAAAAAAAGCCATAACTCATTATATTATACAGAGCCATTAAATACCAAAGCCATATATCATTCCCTGCAAAGAGAATCAAATGGAAGTTTTTAGGTTTTAAAATGATTGATCGTTGTCGGGTAGCTGTATCAAAGTGTACCTATAACTTGAGGTCAATACAAGTCAAGTGTCAGCTACAGAAAAATAAAAAAAGGGAAATAATATGCTGCTAAAGGATAAATAACGACAACCAGGTGGTTAAATGAAAATATTTTGAACAAAAGAAGTTTTTATCCCTGTTCATCATATCCAAAAGTTAAAGGTCTAATACATTAAATTCAATTGGAAGAGCATTTAGTAGTCAAAAAAGCATTATCATGCATTGCATTTAAGATGAGATCAGTTTTCTTTAACTATTTTATGCCGATAAATGTGCTACAATCATTTTAATATCAATAGTCATCGCGATGATGAACTGAATCGCTAGGAAAATGTATATTACCAAAAATTGATACCAACGTATTAAAGAAATATCATTCTAGAGTGTATTGATTGGATAAATACGTCTTGCGATGACTTTACCATTCTCATCAGATGAATGAATTGAAGCAGCGCACATCAAAGGATTCATTTTTTTTTCTTTTCTTTTAAATAGCTAGTGAATGCATTATGCTTTCCACATAATATTAAATAGGAGAATCAAAACCCAACTACAAAAAATTACAAGAAACACAAAACAATTAAAATTCATATTAAAGAAAAATTATGTGAAACATGAGCAAATTAAGACACCTGAATACATCATTGCTAATAAAGGACCTTAATTTATTAGGCAATTGAGTTTCATGGTCCTTTTGTTGATTATTGTATATATGTTATTTGTTGCTTTATGATGTGAATCAATCCTGCATTGACAAATGCACAGTAGTGCAAGGGCCACTAATATATATATATGTGTGTGTGTGCGTTTCATAAAATTCGCTTTGTACCTCCTGAATATCCAACCAATAACTGACAAATTTGGTTGTTATACCAACCTCTATTAAACTGAATTCCGAATTTCTAGTAACAGTCACTTTTAACTGCTGTAATTCTATAATGGATTAATACCTTATGGCTCACAACTATCTCCAATTCAAGACTTTAACCAGATCAACTTTAGTGAAATGTTTTTATTTATGTTCGCTGTGACTGGAGATGCTTAGAACACAATACAGTTAGTGTAC
Source organism: Caerostris darwini (assembly GCA_021605075.1). NCBI lineage: Eukaryota > Metazoa > Arthropoda > Arachnida > Araneae > Araneidae > Caerostris > Caerostris darwini. Next base: position 35,482 of record BPLQ01001451.1, on the reverse strand, counting down.
GTGACTAATAGCTCAGCAGCAGACCCCACGAATTGGGTCCAAACTCTTTAAAATGTTAAATAAATTCATATATTTTTTCCTTTATTAACAAAAATCAAATATGGTACGTAATATATATATATATATCACATAGCGGAATTTTTTCCGTCCTTATATACCAAAACGGCAACAACTATCTACTGATGACCAATGATCGGTCGACATAACCTTACCAGAGGACTATTTTAAAGTATTGACAAATTTCATACAAAGTTCAAAATTATAATATTTTGTTAAGCGCACAATAATCAATAAAATTCAATGAATTTTGAAAAAGATAACAACAAGCAAATGAATATGATATAAGAAGATAAAGAAAAATATATATAAAGATGCAATAGCAAAAGAATTATTTTTTACATATTTGTATAGAAAATCTCAAAATAAATAAAATTTTTAATTCGTTAATTTCTTTACTATGTAAAGTGATTGTTTAATATAGTTTTTATCTTGCTTTTCTATACTTTAGATCCTTCTTTACTTCCATGGAAATTGAATTAATATTCAGTATTGCTTAATGTCTATTATACGTCAGTTTTTGTGATTTTTTTCTGCTACATAAATGCATATAGTGTATAATACCATTTTAACGAGTTTTATCTTTTTTATCATTTTTAAAAAATTATTAATGAAACTGCTACAAACTATTTGCTATTTTATTTGGATAAAAGTTTCTATTCAAACTGCATGCATAAAATATTTTGTAAAAACTGTATATGCACATTGATTTTCCATTCAACAATAGTTTATTTCAATTTAATCAACCAAGGATATAAAATTGCGAATCTGTACTATGGCCATATAAATAAAAGTTATCAGTGATAGAAACACTGTTGCATATGACAATTTAATAATGCATTCACTGAAATTCATTCACTACCAACTGTTTGAATCTATTTGACTTTCTAAAAATACACATTACTTACTTATGTTTTCTAAAAATTCCACTGAGCTCCTTATGAAAATAAAAATAAAATGAACATCTTAAAAAGGCATTGATACTGCTCCTTTTTTTAGGTATATGATTTAACTTTCATAAGAATATTTTTATTCATAAATACGTGTACAGAATTTCTTCTTTTGTGTTTGAAGAAATAGTTGCAAGAAAAATGGCTAAATTTTGTTTCTCGCAGTCAACAGACGTTTAACGGATTTTCTTTCAGTAGAAGAAAAATATTCTGGCAGTTTATTTATTTAACCAGGGAAGAAAAACATTTTTTTCCCGATAAAAAAAGTTTAGGAGCTGTTTATCTTGCATTTTTTCCTCAGTATAATGTCCAAATACTATCTGGTGAGCTTCTGAATTTTTTTTTTTTTCATTTTCGCCCAATTTACTATTTTATATCCCAGAGAGATGGAATGAAGTATCTGTATTGTGCTTGTATTTTTTTTTATTATTATTTTTATTTTTTAGCTTTGCGAAAGTTTTGCTGAAATTATATTAATAAAAATATGTTTGTTGTCCAAGGTTTAAAAAAACACCGTAAAGTTACTGCTTATGTTACGTGGATATGTTATGTTACTTCTATAACATAAGTCGTTAAAAAATGTTACTAATATTTTGAAAGCAAAAAAAAAAAACTATTAAATAATGCAATTTTAAGTTAGTGTTAGAAAAATTTCAAAATATGATTACGAAATATTCTGCAGTCTCTAAAAAGTAGAAATGTTAGTTTTTTAAAACTAACACATCTTTTAAATGAAATTATTTTCGAAAATAATTAAACTTAAAAATTTGGTGAAATAATACATCAAATTATAGTATATAGGTTTTTTGGATGGTTTTTATATTCTATAATATAATTTCATATATTATAAATGCCAAGTGGTTTTATTCAAAAATTTGGTAATAAAACGAAATGTTTATTAACAAATGTTAATTTTTAATCACTGAATTGTATCTACATAACTTCAATAATTAGCTCAATTAAGCAAATTTATATTTCATTCCATTCTTGCAAAGTAGTACAATTGCTACAAACCAGCGTGCTTATAAGTGAAAATTCTGGGAATATCATACAAGTTTAATTTCTTTCCTCTAAATGGAAATTAGTTTTAGTGTGAGGTAAACCGGCATTTTCCCTCATAAAATAATGGTTAAAAGATTTTGTAAAAGATGTATATACACATTGATTATCCTTTCAACAATAGTTTATTTAAATTTAATCAAGCAAGGATATAAAATTGCGAATCTGTACTATGGGCATATAAATAAAGGTCTTCAGTGACAGAAACACTGTAGCATATGACAATTTAATAATACATTCAGGAAAATTCATTCACTACCAACTGTTTAAATCTATTTGACTTTCTAAAAATACACATTACTTATTTATTTTTCTAAAAATACTGTTGAGCTCCTTATGAAAATAAAAATAAAATGAACAGCTTAAAAAGGCATTGATACTGCTCCTTTTTTAGATATATGATTTAACATTCATAAGAACATTTTTATTCATAAATACGTCTACAGATTTTCTTCTTTTGTGTTTGAAGAAATCATTGCAAGAAAAATGGCTAAGTTTTGTTTCTCGCAGTTAACAGACGTTTAACGGATTTTCTTTCAGTAGAAGAAAAATATTCTGGCAGTTTATTTATTTAACCAGGAAAGAAAAACATTTTTTTTTGTCGATAAAAAAAAAGTTTAGGCGCTGTTTATCTTGCATTTTTTCTCAGTTTAATGTCCAACTGCTATCTGGTGAGCTTCTGACTTTTTTTTCCTTCCAATTTACTATTTAATATCCTAGAGAGATGGAATGAAGTATCTGTATTGGGCTTTTTTGTTGTTGTTGTTGTGAAAGTTTACTGAAAGAATATTAATAAAAATAAGTTTCTCGTCCAAGTTTTAAAAAAACGTAAAGTTGCAACTTATGTCATGCGGATGATATGCTTCAATAACATAAATCATTATAAAATGTTACTGAATTTTTTAAAACAAAAAAAAAACTATTAAGTAATGCAATTTTAAGTTAGTGTTAGAAAAATTTCTAAATATGATTACGAAATATTCGGCAGTTTCTAAAAAGTATAAATGTTTATTTTTTTAAAATAACAAATCTTTTGAATGAAATTATTTTCGAAAATTTTTAAACTTAAAAATTAGGTACAACAATACATAAAATTATAGTATATAAGTTTTTTGGGTGATTTTTATATTCTGTCATATAACAGCATATATTGTAAGGGATATAGTCAAGTGGTTTTATTCAAAAATTTGGTAATAAAATAAAATGTTTATTAACAAATTTTAATTGTTAATCACTGAATTGTATCTAAATAACTTCAATATTCAGCTCAAATAAGCAACTTAATATTTTATTCCATTCCTGCAAAGTAGTACAATTGCTATAAACTAGCGTGCTAATAAGTGAAAATTCTGGGAATATCATACAAGCTTATTTTCTTTTCTCTAAATGGAAATTAGTTTTAGTGTGAGGCAAACCGGCATTTTCACTCATAAAATAATAGTTAAAAGATTTTGTAAAAGATGTATATAGATATTCATTTTCTCTTCAACAATAGTTTATTTGAATTTAATCAAGCAATGATATAAAATTGCGAATCTTTACTATGGTCACATAAATAAAGGTCTTCAGTGACAGGAACACTGTTGCATGTGACAATTTAATAATACATTCAGGAAAATTCATTCACTACCAACTGTTTGAATCTATTTGACTTTCTAAAAATATACATTACTTACCTATTTTTTCTAAAAATACCGCTGAGCTCCTTATGAAAATAAAAATACCACGAACAGCTTAAAGAGGCATTGATACTGCTCCTTTTTTTAGATATATGATTTAACATTCATAAGAATATTTTTATTCATAAATACGTCTACAGAATTTCTTCTTTTGTGTTTGAAGAAATAGTTGCGAGAAAAAGGGCTAAATTTTGTTTCTCGCAGTCAACAGACGTTTAACGGATTTTCTTTGAGTAGAAGAAAAATATTCTGGCAGTTTATTTATTTAACCAGGGAAGAAAAACATTTTTTTCCCGATAAAAAAAGTTTAGGAGCTGTTTATCTTGCATTTTTTCCCCAGTATAATGTCCAACTACTATCTGGTGAGCTTCTAAGTTTTTTTTACTTTCATTTTCGCCCAATTTACTATTTTATATCCCAGAGAGATGGAATGAAGTATCTGTATTGGGCTCTTTTGTTGTTGTTGTTGTTATTGTGAAAGTTTTGCTGAAATTATATTACTGAAAATATGTTTGTCGTCCAAGGTTTAAAAAAAAAGTAAAGTTACAACTTATGTTATGTGTTTGATACGCTTTCAAAAACATAAATCATTATAAAATGTTGCTGATTATTTTTTAAACTAAAAGAAATAAATTAAATAATTTAATTTTAAGTCAGTCTTTAAACAAACAAAACTTTTGAATAAAATTATTTTCGTAAATAATTCAACTTAAAAATTTGGTACAATAATACATCAATTTATATTACATATTACATGAGATTTTTTGGTGGTTTTTATATATATTTTAATAATGTATATTATAAATAATATCGGTAAGTGATTTTGTTTAAAATGTTGGTAATATAATAGAAAGTTTATTAACAAATGTTAATTAGCGACTTGTATATGCGTTTGTTCTAATGGCAACTGGAATACTTAATCTTTATGCCATAAGTAAGGGCTGCTCCACTGTTGCTCATTTAGCTTGAAGTGTAGCTTGAAGATATGCTACATACGGGAGTAACAATATCCCCATAACGCTCTACGATCCTATTAGACCTTGACCTACGGTTTAAAGTGATCCCGAACCCCTATAAACATCCGCAGCACCGGCGGGACTCGACCAACGAAACCCGTGGTACCGAGCGCCAGAGCGTTAACCATTCAGTCATGAGGCTTGAATAAGTTGTATATAAATAATTTCTATATTTAGAACAAATAAGGAAATTTATATTTTATTCCATTCTTGTAAAGTGGTATAATTTCTATAAACTGGCGTGATAATATGTGAGATTGACGTATCACACATGCTTACTTCGTTTTCTCCAAGTAGAAATTAATTTTAGTACGAAACAAACCGGCATTTTCCACTCATATAATAAGTTAGTGATGAACATAACCTTCGACGAATTTGTTTGTGTGGAATAAAATCATCAACAAACAGCGTTTGTGATATGGTTTGTCAATGTACGGTCAATTTTTTGCACACTTCAGACTAATTATATTGGGGCCTACACTTTAAAATGGTTTCTTAACCACTAACAAACATCCATGCCACTGCCAAAATTCGAACCTAAAGCCTATGGTACCAAATGCCAGAGCGCTAGCCAGTTGGCCATCAGGCTGCTCCTCATTCTGGCCGATTCCCGCTAGATGAGCGATAGAATATGTCATGCAATTAAGCTATGGAGGATAATTGGTGGATGAGGGTGCGATGATGAATTCATTATTTGTGTGGTAAAAGCAGTTTGTTTCACGTAGAAATAAATGAAACAAGCTAAGGCCTTAAGACTTCTGCTGATGTAAATACTTTTTAAAATAACATATTAATTATTTTAAAATAGCAATTTAGCTGATATTTTCAAAAGACCGCGGATGAACGGTATAAAGTCTTAAAGGCATCTGTCTAAAAAGGTCTTAAGACTTCTGCTAAGTGTTCATCAATAAAATGAATGAATGAATGAATTAGGAAAAACGAAATGAATGGTGCAGTTAATCGTGATGAGAGGGTCTTTCTTTCGTAAATTGAATGTTTGGCTCGAATTTTTAAATTCATCGTTAATGTAATATCTGCAACGAAATATATAGTAAAATCTACTAGGACATTAAAAAATCTACCAAGATAAATTAAGAAAATATTTTAAAATTTAAACGATATAATCTATTAATGTAAATGGTGAATTTTGAGAAATCGACTTATAAACAAATTTATTTTTCCATATTTATAAACGTTACATTATATTTTTAAAGAATTATATTTCGTTATCAATTATAAAACAACAGAAATAATACAATAATTTCTTTTTGAAAGTAGAAAATTAGTTTTATTGATTGATTCTTTAAAATCATCCATGCAAATATAAAATTTGATAAAATTCAGATTATATTTCCCTTTAAAGGCACTATTAGAGGTATAAAATGTTAAAAGTCAATACAAATTTATATTAATTAAACAGAAATAATACTACACATTAAAAAAAAAAAAAAAAAAAAACTGGAATTTTTTTTTATTTCCTCTTAATTTAAATAATAAAAAATTAAATAATTCTAATTTAATATTGATTATTTGTTAAGTCTTAGTTATAGATAAAATCTAAATTTATAAATTAACTTATCTGACATAAAAAGTGATCAATGAGCCATATAAAATGAAGAATAAAGTAAGAAAAAAAAATTATCGAAGAAGTTTTGGATTCTTCTGATATATTATTATCTATGGCAATGTTAAGTAAGTTAAAGGATATTAAGTCAATTGAATTATTATGTAACTTAAGGATTTTTCAGATTTTGGAATCCTTTGATAAGAGGAATATAAAAATTACTAAATTGTTATTTTTTTAAAATTTGCAGTAAAAATAAATATTTCTTGCGAATGATGAGAAATAGTTTTTCTATGATTCCCAATATCGAATAATCATTTAATACGAATGTATCATAAAAAATAATGGTAATGTTTAAATCTAATAATTTAATTATCTATTTTTTTTCAGTTTAGCTGCACACGTTAAAAATATTACGTCGTCTTATTAAAATTAAAACAATTAACAGCCGATGTTCACTATTGAGCATTAACAATGCGGACCAGAGCAACGTAGTATGATTACATACATTTTCTTATATTCTATAATTGAAATGTAATTAACTAAAATTGCATTTTTTCTATTGCCTAACTGCATCCTAGTGACATCTTAAACTACTGATATCTATGTAAAAGAGCGTTCTAAATAACATTGAAAAAAAAAAAAAAAACTTAATGTATTATTTCAAATGTGCACAGTTTGAATTCAAAGAGACTTGATGGCGATCAACAATAGAAATGACAGGGTCTGAGTTTTACTCTTTATTTAGCAGTTATCCCTGAAAATATTTCTATATCTTGCACATCCCATTTTTGAAATTTCTGTGATACTAAAACGGGTGATTTAATCCATTGGTGTTACAGAATCCTTAACTTTTTTTTGTTGAATATCGATAAGTTTCGTGTTACTTATTCATGACAACTTTTCATATATTTGTATAGTTTGTGATTTATATCCTTATTAAATAGAGAGAAGGTTTCTGAGAAAAAGTGGAATATCTATTAAATAAGTCAACAGGATTTTCCAGATCCTTGCCTAGAGCGGTCGGCGTGGCCTGCTATAGACTTGTCACAGGCCATGACTACTTGGAGAGTCACCTGTATAGAATAGGACTGATACAAATATATGTTCCCTTTGCGACCGTGGCATACCCGTAACTGGAGAGCACCTCAGCATATGCACTACTGTTCTTAACTATTTCCTTTTTTGTGTTACTGACAATGCCCTTAGGGATTGTTTTTGTCGTTCTATACTGTATCAGCTGCTCGTCCACTAATGACCTAAAGGTCAGAGACGGACATTGGATAAAAAAATAAAGTTTTGCATTCCTGGAGGGCTTCATGATACAGCCCCCTATGACATGTTTGCATGCTTTATGACAGAAAACCTAAAGATTTCCCACCAGGCAGCTTTACTTTTGATGCTTTACACATAATGCCACAGCAAGTATTCTTGTTTCTGAAAGAAGTAATTATAACGCACTCCACCAGCGTATTTGATCAAGAGCCCTGCAACACGCTAACTTCGATTCTTGTCACTGAATCAGGAGTCAGACTTCCCTTATCTATTTAACCTGCATTTCCTGAAAATCCTTCCCTTATCTATTTAAACAGCATCTCTTTGGACTTTTTGAGTAATTTTTTTGAAAATTTTGAGTCAATTAATATAAGCGATAAAAAATGACACATTTATGCACTAACACATTTCGATACATATGAGATGCAGCATATTTAGTCACCGTTTTATAACATTAAATTTACAAAACACACCAATTTTTTAAGAACACCACATATTTTAAAATCGCTATTTTTAACGCTATTTTAAAAACAATAAAATATTAGTTAATAATCCAAACTATCATTATTGATTACCCATTTTATATTTACAGATTAATATTCATCATTTAGGAAATACTGTTGCATAATCAATATATTTTTATAAACAGTGTATTTAAAAATTGTTAAAATTATTTCTCAAAAGAAAATAAATAAAATGCTACTTTGACTCATTCCATGATATCTTAAATATGTAATAACTTCTCCTAAAAAGAGAATTTGGCAATTTTCCATTTCAAACCTGTCGATTTTATCGCGGTATTTTTCTCTGTCAAGTACTGTATAATGAAATGCCCTCAAATCACGATGAAAAATCTAATATTAAATTCAGAAAACTAAGTTCTTCGGTTTATTAAAAGTGGAAAGATTCTAAAGCAGTGAACAAAATTTTTATTGGTGTATTTTTTTATCCCGTGCAGTATTGTAAACCCATGCATGTTAATTTGTTTTTTTAAGGTTACTGTGAATTGAAATATATTTTCACATTTGAAACTGCGTATGCGTTTCAAATGTGAACTGCGTTTATTTCGCATGATATAAAGTAATACAATAGATAAAAATTTTATAACAATGGTTCGAACAAATAAAATGCTGTTTTTTTACAAATACAAATGTTTAGATGCCGTTTTTCTATTTTAAATGCTGTTTTGTTTGTTTTAAAATCATCCGATATTACAATGTCTGATATCTACCAAATTCCGCATTCCCCAGAATTCTCCTATGGGAGGAAAAACATATTTGATGTGTATTTTCTACAAGTTTGAATAGAATGTTTCTAAGACTAACAACTTGAGAAGGTAGGCAAAAGTTTTTTCTTATAGCAAAAGAATCTGTATTGGCCAAATTATACTACTGTGCTATTCGTAAAATTTACACGTTCTCCTTCATGTCTTTATAACCCAATGGGTGGACTTTGTAACCTATGGATTTATCGCGCTCATCACTGACATATGTACAGCAACATTCGATTCAACATTATTTATTATCACTCTAATCAAGCTTTCTTACACTCATGTCCATAAATTAAGGATAATGAAGTTCAGGCAAAGAAAGAGACAGAAGCAAAACAAATTTGACTTATTTGTAAAGTCTATTTATTAAACAAAAGGTAAAGAGCAAAAAAGATGCTATATGCTTGACATAATTAATAAACATTGCGATTTTTACTTCCTGGAGCAAATTTCAAAAAAGAACCTATTTACAAAAAACAGTATAACATGGTTAGTATGATGGTTAATATGGAGTATGTCTCCCGGACGATGCAATACAGGCCTTACAACGCCTAGGCATGCTGAGTATCAAATTATCAATCTGATCTTGGGGAATATTGCACCACTCATCAAGCAATGCCCTCCGAAGTTCCGGTTGACAGGTGGGAAGGGGTTGACGGGCTGCAATTCATCGGCCAAGCATATCCAACACATGCTCTATTGGATTCAAGTCCGGTGAGTATACTGGCCAATCCATACGGGTGATATCCTCCAATTGAAGGCATTCGTCTACAATGTTTGCACGGTGAGGACGGGCGTTGTCATCCATAAACAGAAATTCAGCACCCATGGCGCCCCGAAACAAACGTACATGTTGCTCCAGAATGACATCCCGATAGATGTGGCCTGTCATCGTTACACTCTGAACATGCAGGTCAGTTCTGGAACCAAGAATAATTCCTCCCCAAACGAGCCATCCTGCAACACCGTAACGGTGTCGTTCAATGGTGTTCTCTTGGTGGTAACGGGTACCTGGCGCTCTCCATATGAAAGTTCGGCGAGAATCAGACTGCAAACTAAACCTGGACTCGTCGGAAAACATCACACAAGACCACTGTTGCGGTGTCCACAGTGCGTGCTCTCTACTCCAGGTTAATCGCAGGCGACAGTGAGTTGCGGTAAGTGGAACACATCTGACAGGCTTACGAGCATATAGACCAATGTGCCCTAAGCGTCTGTACATGGTCTGCCTTGAAACTGTCGTACCGGTAGCTGAAGAGAGCTGACGAGACAGGTCTGTTGCTGTGCCTCGTCTGTTCCTTTTAGCAGTAACTGCTAAATACCGGTCCTCATTCGGCGTTGTAACACGGGGGCGACCTGTGCCCTTACATCTACTCACATTACCATTATCTTGGAATCGTTGCCAAAGCCTGGAGATGACACTCTGAGCGATTCCAAGTTCCTCGGATACTTCCAGCTGGGTACGTCCACATTCCAGTCATCCGATAATTCTATCACGTAAAAGATCATCCAAATGCTTCCTTTGTGCCATAACTATGCGGTTATTGCACTGAAAGGCTTTTAAAGCGCTTGTGAACAATTTTACTTCTTCGCCTTCATTCCTTATACACCCCTCTCTTACAATCTCGTCATTGTGATGTACTATCCGTGTCATCTGGTGGTTTCCTGTAATTTGCATATTCTTCTTCAAGATGTGTGTGATAATTCTACAGGTGAAATTTTTATTTTAGAGTTCAATTTCTGTGTGATTCTGAATTATCTTTAATTTATGGAGTGTAGTTCGTTAGCGGAATATTCTATTGACGGCATTAGTCCTACATACTTTATTAATTGTAAAAAGTATGTATATACAGTGAATATCGCAAAAAAATCATGAACAACTATCGATGGATTTTAAAAAAGTTTTTTTAAGAACAGTTGGATTCGAAATTGGGTATTTAAGAGGAATTTTATGCAGAGAATTGCATTATTATTATTATTATTATTATTATTTTACCTTTTGGACTTAATATTCCTCTTACAGTTAGTATAAAAGTGATTGTCGCTTGGGTAAAGTGCTCCACATTTGTGCGTTCAAAGGAAACAATAAATGACAATTTCCACCAGATAGATTGAAGATGTGACATCAACATCTATTGCCACCTCATTTCTGAAAGTTTCCGCAAAACATTCTGTTAAAGGATTCATTTGTGTCTTATATGGGAGAAATCGGGGAAAACTCTTCCCAAAGAGCTTGTCTATCTACTGAATATGCTTCACATTCTTAGTCACAATCGCCATAGAATCGTTTCTGAAAGCTTCATTCTATACGCTAAATGGTCAAATTACCACAACGCTTCAACTCCGGCTAAATATGCTTTTGAATTACAATCAGTTAAGGAGTACATATAAGAATCCATTTTAATTAATTATTATATCTGTTGTTTCTGTTCCCACTTGGTAGACAGCAACATCTAGATCAAGCCCAAGAATTCATGTGATCTCATGGAAGGAGGTAAAGGGGGACGGCTTCTTTTGTGATGGAGCACCCACAGGTAGAAGTTTGACGTGGCTCCGTGAAGCTGACTTTATGGTATGGTATGACACTTTACGGTATTGTTGTCATCCCTATGCCCAACTCTCTACAGTCATATTAGATCAGAAACCGCTGCTTAAAGTCGATTCTGAACCAAGCATTCATGGCACAGTCTTGTCTCGAACCCGAGACACCAAGCCCTAGAGTGCTCCTTATTAATAGATTTATATCTACAATCAAAATTGTTTATTAAAATGGCAATGTCTCCTTTACGCATACCACGAACGATACACCATAGAAAGATGAAGGTATCCTAAATGTAAATAAGATTAGGTCTAGAAGATAAAGTCTAAAAGTAGTCTAGAAGATAAAATTTCTAGATGTAGTTGCCCCCATACACGTGTCGTATGGCACAAAACCCTGAAAATTTCTACCAGACACCCGTTTTATTTACACCAATTACTTATAAATGCTGTCCCAATTTATATCGAGTCCCCTCATTTCTGAACAGTGACTTAAATGGAGATCCAAGAGCTAGGCAGGTTATCTGTTTGCAGTTAATTTTTAGATTTAAATGCAAACAAACATTCCATTTAATTTCCAAAAAGCTTTTAAGCGAAAATTGAGAAATTCTAAATTCTAATATTTAATTATTTTACTGTGTAGGTGCCATTTGCAATTTAATATATGGAATCATTTTAAGATCACGTTACTTTCGCGGCATGAATACTATTGTGAAATCTTCAATGAGTGGATGATTTTACGCTGTTACGGAGTTCTGCGATATAATCCGATTCAAGTGACTCACATTCACATAAAACGACACTAGCTATTAACAATCGTTCCTTGAAGCAAGCCTATTCAGTAGAGCGCCATTCAAGACAGCTGTGCATATTTTATGCTAATAAAGAGTTCTGAAACGCACTGAGTGTGCACAGGAACTCGCGCATTTACATGCACAATCAAATTACGACGTTACATCTAAACCCTGTTTCGTTTAATTAAATACACTTGTCGCCCGAAAATTTTATGGAGGTTCCCTGAGGCATTAAACGTGCAGAACTGAAATCATGATTATTCTCTTGTCTTGCTAAATGAATGACGTTACTTTTTAGTAGGCTGTAAGTCAAAATTGGAGCTGTTTATCAGTTGCGCGTGATAATTGCATTTAATTTTCCTCTGTTTATGGGGAAATGGACATTTCCTCTTATTGATGGTTTGGCTTTTAAGGCACATTAATAAGAAAACTTTATAGCATTCAAAAGAGCGATAACTTAATTTAAATTAATTAATTAATTAATTAATAATTTGGAATTGAAATTAATTTAATAAAACACTTAAAACCCAAAAGGTCATAGTTACATCTTAAGTGAGTATATAATTAAATATTACAAAACTTAAAACTAAATCGTAGTTTCATACAAAGGCTGTAGTTTAGCAGTTGATTATAAGAATTTCGTGTATTTTAGCCATATTTATGACAACTGTTATCTGTTAAAATCAAGCATTAAGTAAATAAATAAATATTAAATTGTTTTAACAATAGCTATTAAGAAATTTTATAAAATTTAGAAATATAATGCTCTTCGAAACATTCAAGCAATTTAGAAGAGCACTCAAAAATATGAATTTTTGATTTTTTATTGGTAATTATAGTAAATAATATATACAGTGGAACCTAATTATCTTTCTAAGCTAATGCTAACTTTAGTATTACATACTTAAGGGGTTTTCTTTTTCGATTTTGAATGCAATCTTAATAATTTTAATTGCTTTCCTTCAATTTTCAATACAATGTCATCTGACTTTGTATGCGGAAAATATATATAAATATTTGATAAAAAATCTTGATGTTTTATAAAGAGTAAAACAGAAATCTTATTAATTTAGCTACAAAATATAACATTCCATGAAATTTTTGAAAGTTGTAATAAGATGTTTGATTAATTAATTTTAAAAGCTGGGCAAGGATCTTCGTTTGTTATTTGATGTGTCTTACTATAAGACGTGCTTTTGTTTTACACTTACAAGAAAAAAAAATAGAGTCAGCGAATATCATTTGGAAATGTAAAGTTTTCCAGTACTATGACATAAATTTATTGAACAGCAATTATAGATCGAATTTTAAAATACTAAATGACAAATTCATATTCAATAAATCAAACGTTGGAATTAAATAAACTGTACTTGATATAGCTTCTTTACTAAAATTATTTGAATCTTCTTCCTTTTTTCTGTCGGTACTTTTCACAGAGTTTTATAATATTCTTGTGAATATTGAATCTTTTTACTAAAACATGTAGTCTAACATTTAGAATCCCTCTTATTTTTTATGTTGTACCATATAGTTTATCTTAATAAATAAATCAAAACATTCAATGCAACAATTTTATAATTTTTTTTATCTAAAGCAGTGTATCCTAATCTTTTTTCTCTCTCTTACCACTTGAATAAACTCCTTATATATTTCTTCCTTTCATACTTCCCCTCCAACCCATTTGAAATTAGATTGTAAAGAAGAATAATTCGAAAGTTCAATCAACACTTTTTTTTCTTGGAAACTGACAATTCCTTGGCTTGTTTAAAGAACAATTTGTCGAATGGATTTAAAATCCAGTTAACTTCACTATTTCGCTTTAGAAAAACTGTCTGAAAGACTCCTAAGTCTTTTAAAGTGAGTTATCATATACTATTTTATTTCTTTTGACAATTTCAGCTCGTTGTCAGAAAGAAAATTGCGAAGTGTCTCAAAATTTTCACATTGCTTTTTTTTTCTATAAGCCATTCGCAATTGAAATATGTTGAAGCCACATTTTCCAGGGTAAAAGCCGCCTTACTTCAGTGTACAAAAGTGATGTTTTGTGATGTCTGTCTGTTTTAACACAAAGATTTATATAGTCTAGAGCTTTTGAATTGCCCACAGTAAATTGAACAGCTTTCACAAATTCATTAAACAGCTCCCTTAATAAATGCGTCAAAGGTTAGGACTCAAAGCTCTTGAATTTTTTTGCATTGTATTTTTATTAATGTGTGTACAAAAATAGTTCCCAGTTACATATGAAGCAACTTCTTTAATGAAATTGTGTATGACTCTAAAAACACAGACGTAGATTTTTTTGCACTTTCTGCAAACACTACAGTAATTAACCCAGTCAGTTCTTTATCACAGAACTAACACTAAATGGCATTAAATATTTCCTCGTTCATGCATTTTTCAGTGAGAGGCAGCGCAGTAAGATATATTCATCAATTACGTTGTTATATATATATATATATATATATATATATATATAACAAGTGCCATATTGGTCACATCAGAGATTTCTTTCACGTATTGAAAAGGTAAGCTTTTTTTTATAATTCCTTTCCCTGTAGATTTGTCTGTAATTTTGTTAATTCTTCATAAATCTTTATTGTTTGAGAAGATAATATATTTTCGGCAATATCTTTTTCGAACATGCACAAAAAAGTTTTGATACAGAGATATATTATACATTTAATGATTGCCGGAATTTTGCCATTTTTAGTAATACGAAAAGTTATTCTGTATGATCCATAAGCCGTATAAACATTGCATTTTTATTAACTTTGCTGTCAGATAATATAAAAGAAATTCGATTACAACCGTTGATAGTATAACAAACAAAACCTTTTTCATGATTAAAAATTGATGCTCTGTCTTTAAATGGTGCATTAATAACGATGCTTTTATGGAATCGTTTGACAAAATCTCTCGACAGATAATAAGCTGAGATTTGGGGTACTCTTTGTCTCCTTTATTTTAAATCTATGTGAGGATTATTCTTGCAAATATTGGATCTTTTTTCTACAAGTAATTTGTTGTTTGAGTTTCTGCTTGTTGCTCCTTTGTTTCTGTAAATCATGAGAATGCTTCGATTCAGCGAGTTAAATTTCAATGTTATTTGCAACTCTCTTAAGATAGTTTTCAACAGCTTTATATTTTAAGAAAAAACAATATCAACAGTAAATCATATAAATTAATATAATAGCCAAATTTTTTAAATTAAGCGTTTTTAAATAAGACTAGGCCTTAATACTTTTACTCAGTTGGTGTTCAATCGTACACTAAAATATTTATCAACTAAACTCAGAGTCATTCAAAATATTTTAAAAATAATTTAAAGAAAAGAAAAAAAAATAATTCGAGAGCCCATGAGTAATTGTGTTATATTATTGGGAGAAGTCGGGGCGTGTGATAACCAATAATTAATCAAGTAAAATTTAGCTAATTACTTTTTCATTTTTAGTGTTTTCTGCAATGACTAATACTATTTTCACGTACCCTAATATACACTTCTCATGTACTTGGTTCGTAGCATACCTTCAGAAATACACGTTTCAATTTAGAGGAACAGCAATTCTAAAACAATTTATAGTAACACCTGATTTATAATGCGCATATTTTATGCATTTATATTTTAAGAAAAATAAAAATGACATCTAAATAATACATCTGCTAGAAATAAATATTATATGTACTAAAAATGGATATAAGTCATATATCTTTAATTGTTAATAGTTTTACATATTAACATTACATTTTTAAAACCTGATCAATACTAATTAAAAGTTTTAATATTGAATAGTTTCATTTCAATTTTTCAATAGTGCTTCTTTTAAATTTTCTTGTATTCCTTGAAAATATTTGTAATCATTTATATTTTTAAGGAAAATAAAAATGCGATCATATGTCTGCTAAAAATAAATATTTTATGTACTAAAATTGATAGAAATCATATAATTTTAATTGTTAATACTTTTTACATATTTATATTAAATTTTAAAAAACTTGATCACTGCTAACTAACAGAATATTGATCACTGAATATTTTCAATTCAGTTCGTCGTTAGTACCCCTTTTAAACTTTTTGATATTTCTTGAAAATATATTTAGTAATTCATATTTTTAAGAAAAATAAAAACGACATAATTTATCTGCTAAAAATAAATATTATAACTGTTAAAAATGGATAGAAATCATATAATTTTAATTGGTAATACTTTTAACATATTTATATTAAATTTTTAAAACCTGATCACTGCTAACTAACAGAATATTGATCACTGAATATTTTCAATTCAGTTCGTCGTTAGTACTCCTTTTAAACTTTTTGATATTTCTTGAAAATATTTTTAGTAATTCATATTTTTAAGAAAAATAAAAATGACATAATTTATCTGCTAAAAATAAACCTGAATCCTTAAAACCTGATCACTGCCAATTAGCGGAATATTTATCATTGAATATTTTCTATTCACTTATATTTTTTAAGGAAAATAAAAATGGCATAATATATGTGCTAAATTACTAAAAATGGATATAAATAATATAATATTAATTATTAATAATTTTTAATCATCAATATTAAATGTTAAAAACATGATCAGCGCTAATTACCAGAATATTGATAATTTCATATACATTATTTTCAGACATTTTGAATCAAAATACAAGTCAAAATCAAAGAATATACAAAACACTTACTCTAAACATTTTCCACTTATCTCGAACAAGAAAAAAAATATAAATATTAAACTCCCTTTTTTTCTATGAAGACGAAAAAAGCTTAAATTCTTTACTTACTTCAAAGCGAGAACAAAAGAATTTTAATTAAGATACTGCTATAAAAATACTTTCTCGACAGTTTTATGTTGCATTCGCTATCTGATAAAGAAAAGATCATTTTAATCAGTATATTGAGTTCATGAGTTCTAATTTCATTCCCCATCTAAGAGCTGGGTATAAAAAGTTAAATTTGGAATTTTAATAACAAGACTTCCTTCTGAAAGAAAAGAAATCCTCGCTATATTTTTACAGCATGCCTTTTTTTTGTAATTTTTTTTCTTTATATGTATTATGTGCAAGTATTAGTGTAGTTTTGTAATAAAAAACTTTAAAAAAGATGGAACAGCAGCTAGGATTATTGTATTAAAGTTCTTTTTTTATGTTCAGCATATCACAGACATATAAATATTATGCGATATTAATATTATATGTGTTGGTTGTTGAACAGGATTTTGTTTCATCAAAGGAGGATTACTATCAGAGAATAAAGTCATCGCTTTTATATGTAATTTAGGGATGGAATTTATAAAAACTTTTTTAATCCAAGTATATTTGAAGGTCAAATTTAATGATAAAAACATTTTGGTGATTTTGTTAAAGTAAGTTTTAAAAAAAATACTTTTAGCATAGCAATAAATTAAAAAAAAAATTAAATATGAATATATTAATTTTTTTCTTATGTTCTAAATTTCAAGATTACTTCCTTACGCACTTAGAAATAAAGCATATTATAAAACATCATTAATATTACAATCATTACAAACGTATTATAAAACATCATTAGCATTTATAACCATTATAATCATATTATAAAAATATCATTAGCATTATAATTGTCATGGTCTTAGAATAAAACACATAGTACAAGTGGACTGTAAAAACAGGTCTCTTTTATTCGAAAACCAAACGCACTCCTAGTGTTACATTTCTGTCTCCCTTCAGCCATCTCGCGCACACGCAGACAGGATGTTTACATTATCGAACGCTGGTTTCCCTTCGATTTTGTTTTTATTTATACATATGGTATACCCTTCGAACTATTTATCCATGTGGCAACAATATCTTTATAAGTATATTATAAAACATTTTTGTACTGATTTTCAAATGCTGATAATTTTGACAGTAATTCTCTCGTGAAAATAAATATGTAAGAAATTTAACATTACACAAAGAATACCACGGATGAATGATGCACACCCCACATTATTTCCACAGAAATTTAGGAAGAATATTTATAAATTTTCGCTGAATTCGCAACCTCTTACTTTCCCATTTTACCTCAAAATCTTTACACCCACTCTTCAATATAGGAACTTTTTTTGTTGCTTCAACTACCGAGCTGAAATGCAGATTTCGTAAACTAGAGAAGCTATGAAGCAGACTGTTATAGGGCCTTAAAAATTAAAAATAAGAATATTTTTGAATTATATATATATAATAATATACATACATAGAGAGGCCTGATGGCCGAGTAACTGGCGCTCGGTGTCCTGGTTGTCTGTGGTGGTTCGGAATCCATTTTAAACCGTATGACTGTTGGACGTAGGACTGACCAAACTACTCCGTGAAGAAAAAAACATATCCTGTCTCAAAATCTACCAGCTGGAAATCGGCCTTAATATATTTTTTAAAAACTAAATATTCTCGAATTATGAAGTCTAATGGCTGAGTGAATAGCGTTCCGGTGCTCGGTGACACATGTTTCGGTTTCAAGACCGGCCGCGCCATGAATGCTTATAGTAGTTTCGAATCCACTGGTCCCGGTTTAATATGACTGTAAAGCGTCAGGCGCCTGGTTGGCAAACCTACCCCGTAAAAAAGAAAACTTCTCATGTCCCAAAATATGCCAGTAGCAGACAACCTTGGCCCACCAATGCGCTGTTGCATATATATATATATACCTTTAATATTTTTCCGTTTATAAAAATTGCTTAAGTGAAATATTTAAATCCACCTCTTAAAATTTACGTTACGGCCTGAAGATGGAAAAAAATATAGAAAATCATGTATAACTTATTTTTTTAAAGATGACGACAATCTTAGATTATCTTCCAATTCTTTCAGCTGTGCAAAATTTGCCAAATTATAAGAAACAGCAATACATCATGTCTCAAAATTTACATGAAAACAGAAACCAACAATTCTTGGAAACGAAGAATTATCAATACAAAATTTAAGGTTTTAGAAAAAGATCTGTCAAGATTTATTGTGTTTGAGGGAAGCCACCTGAATGAAGATGCATCGTAATTATTGTAACTGCAGTTTGACAATGACATTATACAGATATAGAAAGTTCTTAAGATCCAGACACAAACCGTGACCAAAACAGAATTCGCGATTTTTACTTTTATGTTTACAAAATGAGGCAAGTAATTATATTCATGTAAAGATTCATAAGTAACCACTAAACTATATCTTATTAGCTGCTAATTTTAAATGTTCTCCAATAAGTCATTCTTGATTAACAAATACTGTTTCGATGTAAGGTTAAAATTTTTATAATTTATCTTTTAAAAAATTCTGACAACCAGAAAGCTAAATAAATTAACTATATAAGATGATAAATTTTTTATATTAAAGATTAATTTAATTATTTAAATTCGACTTAATGCACATAGCTATAAAAGCATTGTTCAACAAAGAATAAATATCGAAGTATAATCAACTTTGGTAGGAAGTTATTGGGGGGGCATTACAAAAAAGGTCCAATTTAAAATCTATAAACCATTCTATTACAGCATAAATCTATCTTCCCCTGCGGCGTTCAGAAGGAATGGTCGATAGGCCTCGGGGCTCTCACGCGCGAAGGAAGTACCGTGCCACCTGCGCTCAGCTGAGAAATGTTTAATTTATAGTCTCTAATCCCGAAAACAATATATTTAATCAAACCCTGCTTATAAGCTGGTCTACCGATTCCACTCAAGAGAGGAAATATATGTCGAACAACCTGCTCGTACCTAAGTGTCTGGTTTTCGGCATAGTAGTGGAATCCTCCCACGAATCTGTAATTATATGTCTGTAAATGTGACACATATTGCATGTCTTAAATCTCCGTATTCGTTGGCCTACACACTGTCACCCTTAGAGGAAGTATATTTCACGCATCCTGAGCATAGCTGAGTATCAGGGGTTCAGCTTAGATGGGGAGTCTTTCCACAAATCTATAATTATCTGTCTTTAAATGAATTAAATATTACATGTCTCTAATTGTATGTGCATGTGTAAATATAACTGAGTCCTCCAACCTGTGCTTCAAGTATTTCAACCCAACCACACCCAGTTACAATCGGATTGCCCAACTTGCACACTACATCATATTATATCAAACTTTTTTGAGACCATTATAAAAACCTTGAGTTTATTGTAAAAAATTAGTTTTATTGAAATAAAAAAAAAAAAAGGAATAATTTGTTAGTAATTAAAAAATAGTAGATTTTTCAGATAAATAATAACAACGTGTGCATATTAGTTACATCATACAGCTAATCATCTAATTTTACTTATTATATTAAAATTATATCGATTTTAAAATAATTGCATTAGGAATAATTTAATTAAATTTTTTTTATAAATTTTGTGTGAAACATCATAGAAAAATTTGACAAAATATTATGAATTATGTGATAATAAAATATATTAATTATTTTACATTTTGTTTTGAAATTATTTTTCTGGAAAATTATAGCAAGTTTTTTTTTTTTTTTATTTATTTTTATTTATTTATTTTTTTAGTTTCTGCCGTCTACTAACTTACAGCTATTTGGAGAAGCGAATGTACATTTAATTTTCGTTTATTTTTATTTATTTAATTTAATAAATTAATTATTACATGAAAATACATTTAATTTTCGTTAATCTTTATTTATTTATTTTATTTTAATACATTAATTTTTACATGAAAATAAATTTAACTTTCGTTTATTTTTAGTTATTGAGTTTAATACGTTTTTTTACCAGAAAATACATTTAATTTTCGTTTATCTTTACATTTTTTTAGATGAAAATACATTTAATTTTCGTTTATGTTTAATTATTTAGCTTAATATATTTTTACATGAAAATACATTTACTTTTCGTTTAACTTTAATTATTTAATTTAATAGTTTTTTTACGTGAAAGTATATTTAATATTCATTTATCTTTATTTATTTAATTTAATTCATTGTTTTTTATATGAAAATACATTTCATTTTCATTTATCTGTATTTGTTTAATCTAATTATAAAAATTTAATTTAATGTATTTTTTTTAATATAGAAGGTTTTATAAAAATTGAAAATTATCTACAAAACTTATACATTTATGGAAAAAAATCAACATTTCTAAAATGAAACACATGGATTCAGAAATGAACTTTCATTTCATGTATTTTTTTTTTTTTTTTTTTCCGTTTTATGCTTTTAACAAAAATGCACCTTACGAAGTACTTAAGAAGAAATCAAAACTCTGGTATTTTTTTATTTCAGAAAATAGCAAACACTTTTCAATTAACATTTATTTCAACGTAAAAAAAAAAAAAAAAAAAAAAAAAAATGGTTTCCTTTTTCTATTCATTCTTAAAGTGATTTTTTTTATTTCATTTTTAAACATTTTAAGTTTTCAATAGAATTTTTAAATGGACATGTCACAAAAAATATTTCGAGCAATTAATTAATTTTTTTTTGAGTTTATAATGACAGATAATTCAACTGACTTCATTGACAACATTGAAAATATCGTTTGTTTTATAGACCGTATAGTAAAAACTATTTAAGAAAATAAACTGAAGCGGAAAACATCATTAAAGTAAATTTTTAATACCATTTTAAAAATCATTTTATAAGTAGAATCTTTAGAATTATTTGTAAGTTTTTGAGATCAACTAATTATTATTATGCCTCTTAATTAAAATAAATAAATAATTGACAACTTCATGGAATATATTTAGTTTGTGGTTTTTGGAGTTCAATTTTATGTAACCGTATGTTACTATACTACAGAAAAAACGTTGTTGTTCAATTTTTAGCAAACTCATTACATCTTTCGTTCATAACTCGATTAAGGGTAATGATTGTTACTCAAGTATTTGTTTATTTAAAAAGATACTTAAAATTGATGACGTTAGAACTGCCAACCTTAGCATTGTAACTGCTGTATGCAAATGTGAAGAAACTGGTTGCACATGCGATCGATCGCGACGGGGACAGTTTCAATTTCTGTAGAAGTCCATGATCATTCTGCCCATCCCTGATTTGTCGAAGTCTTGCAAGAGGTGTTTCCAGCTTTCTATAGTTGCCAAATTCTAGTGTTTTCAAGATTCAGCGCTCTGTTTTCCACATGTTTACGTATCGGTTCCAGCGTGTCCAGGTAATGCAAGCGGCTGATAATTGACTACGGTAGATTTTCGCGAATGAGTTCTTCATTCTGTTGACGATGATACACTTTACGCATTTTACTACGCATGAGGGCATCTCTCACCGACTGGAAAAGTTAATTCGAAGAACTGCTTGCACTAGACAGAGGATAATCGTCACAAGTGGTTGCATTTCTATTCCATACAGAAAAAGGGAGGTGGTGCTGTGTAGTGTTGTAGAACAAGCAACTTCATCCTCTGCCCCTAATTTTTTGAAGAGATTGCTACTAAAGGGCCAGAAATGGGTACGGTAAAGTGTGCTCGCTATCCAGAAATGTTAACTAATTTTATAATTTATGATTTTTAATAGCGGAAGGCTTTATCCGACGTCATGTAGATGCAAGCTAGCGCTCATACACGATAGCGCATTTACAGAAGACCCTGTCAGAACAAAAGGTCTTATGTAAGGAACAGAAGACTTTTACAGAAGTTCTTCGGCTAAAATTTACCTAACAAAACAGATTGGTAACAGAGTTATCTCCGACATTTCACGTTTCAGTGGCATTCAAGTTCTCCTGATTACACTCTCATGGATTTGTCGCTGTAGGCATGCCTGAAATCCAAATTGAATCCTGAAATCCAAATTTCGGATTATACTTTAATCCGAAATTTCTATCGGATTTAAAAAATGTCTTCAGAGGTCAGGTAGGTTAAATAGGTTCATCTCACCACTGTACGTGCTTCAGTGCTGCCTATCGCATGCAAGGTGTCATCATATGTGAATGAGGTCTTTATTGGTTGAATTCACTTTTTTACTTAGTTTGTCTAGCGGTGGCAAGTTTCGTGCTATAGATACCATGCCAAAGTTATCTGTAGTTTTTCCCTACGGAGAGCACATCCCAATAAAAAAAAGTATATGTTGCCATTTGAAATTTTCTAACTTTTGTCATTGTCATCACAACTGGGTTTCAGATAGGCTAAACAGCTGATTTTCGTATGACTCTTAAGCTCATACCTTAAAAGAAAATTTTGTTCAGTTTCTGAGAACAGTATGATAGCTAGCTGCTCATATGTCGAAAAAGTTTTTTTTTTTTTTTTTTTTTTTTTTTTTTTTTTTTTTATAATTACCCTGTACGGAGATACATAACAATTTGAATATAGGACGTTATTTATATTGATAAATTCTTCTGATTATTAGGTAAAAAAATTAAAAATAAAATAGCTATGTATTAAAAGAACAATACAAACAAAGATTTTTATTCAGAAACAAAGTTGCTAGTTAGATATGAAAAAAATTCACATCGTCCTTTTAATTATAAAACTAGAATATTTAAAAAAAATTTTAAACTGCCAATCTTAAGATTCCTCAAGAACATATTTCGAATATTCTTTAATTTTAAAGTAAAGAAAATATACATATTCTCAAACGTAAATATCCCCAGATAAAAAAAAAATATATACAATGTTTGAAGATACATTAACTTTAAGATCTTTAAATAAATTACAGTTGATTATCTTTTAAGAAAAATGTTTTGATTGCAATTGTCTTAGAATAAAAGCAAATATTATATTTACCTTTAACATGTTTTAATAATAATAACATGTTTGTTTAAAGTGAGTTGTACAGTTTGTTTCATGTAAGAATTAAGAATTATATATGTTACATCCCCATATGGCGCAGTGTCTGGAAACACCTGAAAAACGTTTTCACCGACATAATGCAACAATAGAAAGTTAGTATCAGGTAGAAACAAAGTGTTCCTCAAAATTATTTACTTGCCTTAATGTTATACATACATATATAGTTTCAGTTAAGATTTTCATACTTCTACATAAGAGATGTAGAAGTAATATTTTGATGCATTTATCTCTTCATCTTACACAATTATTCAAATATCTTATATAAAGCATAAGTTTTATTTAAAAAATTATAATACGTATGAAAAAACTGCAAACATCATATTCTTTGAAATCAAAATAATTAGTTTCCTTCGATATTTTTTATTATAATGCATGTTAGGCATTGAAAACAATTGTATGAATACAAAGAAAAAATTAAATACAAAGTTAAATTAAAGTTTTTATGCTATTATACGTTGAAGAAATAATTATTTATTTATCTAATTGTATTACATTTTTATCTATTTGGATAATGTGGAAAAAAAATCAATTATAAAAAAATTAAAAAAATAACTGTATTAAAATAATAAAAAAAAATTGCATTACATTAAATTACAGTGTAATAAAAATAATCACACTGTACTTTTATCCATTTTGTTAATGTGGAAAAGCATTCAATTATAAAAAAAATAATAATTTTGGAAAACAATCTTACATTGTTCTAAAGAAAACGATCATATCCAAAACATTTTCTAGATGATTATGTAAACATTATCAAAAAGTTATCTCGAGTTGCTTGAAATTTGTGAACTCGATTAGATTTTTTTTATTGGTTCTCAAGCGAAAACGGTATCTTGAGTGTTGTGTACGAAATATTACCTTTGCGAACTCTTTTTATTTTATCTTTAAAAGCACTTAGATAACCAATTTATAGTGCCTTTCGACAGTTAATCCTACAAAGAGAAAGTTTTTATGTGCTTGTGTTGTCTCAAATGCTTTTTTTCTCTTTTTATCATATATTTATTATATCCCATTTTCATGTTGCCTTTTGTTTTTAATATCAAACTGAATATTCAACTCAGTACAAAAGGTAAATAATAACTTTGTTCCGAAATTACATCGAATTTTTCTGAAAAAATTAATTTGATGAAATTCTTTGGTATTATATTTTTAGTAACAACTTATACTCTCACGAGAACTCAATGTGAGTTTATTGTAAATATTTTAGGCAATGGTTTAAATGTACAGAATAAATAAATACATCTTCTCTGGTAATCTGGTTTATTAAATAGAGTGCAGCAGAAGGTTGAATGGAGAAAAGCACTGAAATTATGCGAAGTAATAAATATTTTACAAATTTTCTCTAAGACCATAAATAGATTAAGTGGATAAGATATTCTACCAATAAATTTATTAAAGATAAAAGGGTTCTGAAAAAATTTCAAATATATAATTTAATTTACTTAGAAAACAAAGAGTGGTTTTAAAATTAATTGTTTTTGAAAGAAACTTTACAATACTCATCACTTTATTATACAACTTGTTTTGTAATAGGATTAAACCATTTAATTCATCTGAATTTGATCAGTTTTTTGATATTGTTCATTTTTTCAACATGACAAGAATTCCAGAAGGCATAAAATCAAATTGTATTGTTAAAAAATATTGAATAGATATAAAGTTTTTTAACAAAAGAATTTTCTTTATTAAGAGAAACAATTTAATTTTCTACGTCCACAAATTTTGTAATTACATTAAAATTTGTAAAATCTGGATCTTATAAAATGGTAATTATGCCAAATGTGAAATGCATTGTTTATCAAGAAAGCATGTAACATTTTGTATGATTATATTAAACTGGGATTATAGATAATTTAATTTGATTTTCAGATAAAAAATATACAAGGTTGCATTATACATTCAATATAAATATAAAAACCATATGAATATTTAAGTCTAGGAGAATATTTGTAATTATTTGCCACCTTATGACGAATTCCAAAAATAAGCTTTTTTATTTCCCGCAAAATTATTTGCCAGTTTGATATGAAAAAAATGTTACTCTATGCAAATGCAGAATTTATTTGAATTAATTTGTTCCCTTAATTAGACCGTTGAAGTCAACTTTGTACTTCAACTTTTTTATTATAACTTTGTACTTTTTTTGTTGTTGAAAAATATTGGAACTGGACTGCAGTAGAGAAAAAAAACTATGCAATGTAAAACACATTTTGTAAACAGTCAGTGATATCACAAACAGTTCGAATGTCGAAAAGTTTTGGGATTATTCTAAACATTTAACAGCCTCTTTTTTATTTAAAACAAAATTTGTAAGATCTCTATACTATCTGACTTTTTATGTGTTGATTTGTAGTGTTAGTTGTGATATTCGTTTTGGACATTGCTTCTAAATTCGTCCGACTAATATAACTGCCTTTTTATATTGATTGCATCGAAGTTCAGTATAACTGCAATTATTTATTATCATTTATCACTTATATTACATAGCATTTATTATCACTTATAAACGTATGTGGATACATACACAAATATATAGCTTTATAAAACATAAATCATGAGCTTCAGTTATGCTTCTTATCAGAAATGCCAAAAATAAAAAAATTAAAAAATTAAAAAAAAAGAATTACTTTTTACTTTTCTTATGATCCCGTTTTCATATTATAATGTGGATTATATATATTAAATGTGTATGTGGATATCTATGTGGGTTTATAGTATGTGGTATGTGGATTTATAGTAATCTTTCACAATATATAATTTGTATTTAGGACACTCAAATTTCCTTGGAAAGTTGTATCGTACAATTTATATTATAATTAGGAAACAGAAAGAAATGAAACTCAAATACGATTATAATATGAAAACTTGATCATAAGAAATGTAAAAACTAATTCTTTTTTTTATTTTTTTTTATTTTTGGCATTTCTGAAGCTCATGATTTATGTTTTATAAAACTATATATTTGTATCTGAAAAGAATTAATCTACCAAGAGTTCTACCAACCAAGTTCAAATCTATTGAGAATTTAAAAAAATGATAAAATTTTCAATAATTGTATAATTTTAATCATGAACATTCTATAGTCTTTGAATAACAATAAACATTTTTTTAATCTTTCAATACAACAAATTGTATATCCTTATACTAAATATATCAAACGGATAACATCTTTAATGCATATGCAAAATTTAAGTATTTAAGGAAATATTTAATTAAGAAATACAACTAACAGTTTTTTAATTATATATTGAAAGTAATTAATTTAGAATTTGAAGTGAAAAATATGTCTTATTTTAATGCAGTATAAATAACGACATGCAGAAAAAATAACTATGTATTTTCTTTATAAAGGATGATAGGGCATATATTGTTTAAAATTTATTAATTAGTCCGTATAAAAACATTTTCATTGATAATAAAAACATTTTAATAGCCACATAAAATTAAAAAGTAAAATGTTTTATAATAGTTAAAATATTTTATCGATGAAGGAAGTAAAATTAACCAACTTTAGCAGTTTTAATTTGCTTTAGCAGTACATTAAAATGCAATATCCATTATACACATTTATTATTATTTTTAAATTTATTATATTTATTTATTATACTTTATTCTTTACATACGTTACACAATTTTGCTCACAACTTGAAAATACATCTTACAGTAAAAATAAAAATATTAAAGATTTTAATTTAATGAAGATATGAAGAACTCAAAATTATTTATAAAAAGTACATTTTAAATAAACTAATATAAATAATTTAATTACTCACAACATCAGTCTTGATTCGCAAACATAAAATATTTTAACAAATGTATAATTAATTTCTGATAAAATTACCTCTCTAATAATACTTCAATGTTTAATATTAAAGTTCAAATTAAATAAAATAAATATATAATAAATATAATAATAAATATATATAAAATAAAGATTTAATAAAATAAATAATACAAGGGCACCCTGTTTACACTGAAACCTTTTTTCACTTGCTTTATCCTATTCTTTTTCAAACAGTGTTTTGCTTTTCAAAAATATAAAGCAAAGCATTCAAAGTTCTTCCGGAACTAATGCAGAACAAAATTAATTTATCTAAAGGTGTTTTGCGGTTGAATAAGTGCAGCAAACCAAATGATAAAAATGAATGTATTCCTCCTTTCGATAAAATCTTTAACCATTCTTTAATTCTATTACGCTTTTTTTACAGAATTTTCCATACCGTGCCCCATAAAGATATTTGAAATTTGCATTCTACCATGCTTAAAATGATTCTTTTCATCTCTTTTTGTTATCAATTTCTTAATGCTGGTTCTCGTTCGAGAGGAAAATCTAAAGTTAAATAGATTCTTTCACGCATTGTTTATCTTAACTGATATTGGAAAATTTCTTTTCTACACGACCCACATGAATCTTTATGAGTTTATAATATATATTTTTTCTATATAATGATGCAATATGAGTGAAACGAAATGTAAGATTCTTTCTACAATATTTTTTTCCATTATTTATTAATTCTCTTCTGCGTTAAGCAATTGCAAATAGAACAGATTTTGCACACTAAGTAAACCCTTTTAGAAATTAAATTCATCTTTTTTTGCATTACAAATTCACCCCTTTGAAAATTTGAGTTTAATATATATATAAATTTATGAAAACTCATAAACATGTGTACAATTAAATATGTATGCATGTATGAAAATCAATGATGTAGAATAAATTTTAGTTAATTTTTATCTGTATTCAAAGAGTCGAATTATGTGTGTATACTTATATGCATTATGTTTGTATACTTATCTGAATATTTAAATGTATACTGCAAAATATGAATTTATGTATATAGAAATGCATAGAAATATGTAATCATTCAAGTATGAATGCTGGTAAACATATACAGGTAGATAAATGAATACAACGTATATGCACCCATCTATGTATACATATAGGTTTTATATATTTAGATATGATTGTATTGTATGCTTGTGTACATGGATATATTTGAGTAGGTTAGCCTATGTATGCATGCGTATAACAGCATATAGGTATGCTTATATATGTATATATAACCATACCTAGATGCAGTCATATATATATATATATATATATATATATACATATATACTATTTACCTAGATACGTATATATATATTTATATATATATATATATATATTAAAATTTTAATATATATTACTTTTTTTTTCTATATACTTCATTACCTAGATGCATATATATTTGCACACTTTAAGTGACAAAAAGTCATGGATAATAAAAATATTTTAATACAGCATCGCGTAGAACATTAAATAGAGCTTTAATTTTTGGTATATTATTCATGTGAAGAGTTTTGACGTGATGATGACCGCACGACTGGAATTAACAGAGTCTCTGAACGCGGAAATGTTTTGAGCTAGACGCTTAAAAAATACAATATTCATTTATAACCATTCTTTGAAATATCCACTTTTTTATTTTATTTATTTATTATACTTTATTATTTAAATATTTCAACAAATTTTGCTCATAACAAAAATACATCTTACAGTTAAAAGAAAAGTGGTCGAATTTTTCATTTAATGAAAAGTATGAAAAACTCGAAATCATTATAAAGTAAGACAAATTTAACAAACTAATATAAATAATTTAATTAATCACAATATCAGTCTTGATACGCAATCGTAAAATAACTCTCTAATAATACTTCAGTGCTTAATATCAGGTTCAAATTAAATAAAATATAATACAAAGGTACCCTGTTTACATTGAGTGCCTTTTTTCATTTACATTTATCATATTATTCTGCAAAGCATATCGGTTGCGTTTTAAAATATAGAAAAGCATTCAAAGTTCTTCCGGAACTGAGTCAGAACAAAAGCTGGTAAGATCTAAAGGTGTTTTGCGGTTGTGTAAGTGCGCAAACCCCACATAAAAATGGACCCATGTATTCCTCAAACTTTCGATAAAACCTTTTACCATTCTTTAATTCTATTACGCTTTTTCTACAAAATTTTCCATACTGTGCCCATAAAGATATTTGAAATTTGCATTCTGCCATGCTTAAAATGATTCTTTTCATTTGTTTTTGTTATCAATTTCTTAATGCTGGTTCTCGTTCGAGAGGAAAATCTAAAGTTAAATAGATTCTTTCACGCATTGTTTATTTAAAGACTGATATTGAGTCCATGCCACTTTTGTACTACCGGGCCACAAGGAATCTCGATTGTTTTAAGAATATATTTTTTTCATATAATGATAAAATAATGAAACGAAATGTAGATCTTTTCTTCATATTTTTTGTTCATTTATTTTTAAAAATTAAATTAATTCTGTTTTATAACTAAATTGAAATGGAACAGATTTTAGAATTTGAAATCTAAAATATGCCTATTTAAAAATTGATTAATTATTTTTTTTTTTTATAATGCATTATTAGGGCATATATTTTTGTGAAAATTTATTAATTAATACATTTATGAAAACTCATCTGCATGTGACAATAAAAATATGTATGCCTGTATGAAGTTAAACAATGAAACGAATAAACTTTTTAATTTTTATATATATTCAAAAGGAAGAAGTATTATATATAGCTTATATGCATATTTGTATAGTTATCTAAATTTAAAATGTATTGTTAATTTCTCTTAAAATATAAAATATGTTTTATAACCATTCTTTGAAATATACTTTAGATTTAGAATTTATTTATGCACTATACTATGTATACATTTACATATTTAACAAAATTATTTATTCACAACTTGAAAATACATGGATTATTTGAGCATATATTTTAAAAAAAACTTTTATATTGAAAACTCGAAATCATTATAAAAGTAAGATAATTTAATAAACTAATATATATAATTTAATTAATCATAATATCAGTCTATACGCAAATACGAATAATAATACATCAATATATTATATATCAGGTTCATTTCAAATATATAAAATATAACATAGGTACCCATTTACATTGCAGCCTTTTTTCATTTACTTTATCATATTAGTTCTGAACAAGTTTTGCGTTTTAAAATATACAAATTCATTTATAAAAGTTCTTCCGAAATGCCAATGCTTTATTTTAATTTATCTAAAGGTTACTTTGCGGTTGAGTATTTACACCAAATGACAAAAATGAATTATTCCAACTTGAAAAACGGACTTTACATTCTTTAACCTAGACGCAAACGGGTTTCCATTTATCAAAAATGTTCCATACTGTGCCCATAAAGAGTATTTGAAATTTGCAACTACCATGCTCGTGATTCTATTCATGTAAAGCGCACTCGGTCGATCCGCTGCATACGACATTCGAGAGGAAAACTCTCTAACAGACAAGTAAACATCCAACATTCTTTCACGGATTGTTTATCTTAACAAATTAAATTGGTGCAAATATCTTTTGTATACGTACCCGGAATTTCGTTTACAACTTATAATATATTGCGCTTTCCATTGGATTGCATAAGTGAAACGAAATTTCAGATTCTTTCTTGACAATTTTTTGTTCATTTGGGTTTTAATATATTAATTCTCTGCTCATTTCAGAAATGGCCTGATGGAACAGTTTTTTTAATTTTCAAAGCCTTTTAAAATTAATTAATTTTTTTTTTTTTGCAAAGCCAAAATTCTC
Organism: Caerostris darwini; assembly: GCA_021605075.1. Taxonomy (NCBI): domain Eukaryota; kingdom Metazoa; phylum Arthropoda; class Arachnida; order Araneae; family Araneidae; genus Caerostris; species Caerostris darwini. Next base: position 3,902 of record BPLQ01001451.1, on the reverse strand, counting down.
CTGAAAAATTTGTGTTTAATTTATATATACATTTATGAAAACTCATAAACATGTGTACATCTGAATATGTACCTGTATGACAATGACGCGGAATAAACTTCAGTTTAGCTTTATCTGTATTCAAAAATATAAAATTATTATTGTATACTCAGTGACAAAAGTATATCTACTATACAAACATGTACACTGCAAAGTATATATCTGAATTTATATCTACACCAATGCACAGAAATATGTAATCATTCATGTACCGATGATGGTACACATATACACATGAATACATTTATAACATGAATACATTTATGTATTCATTATTTACACATGAATACATTTATAATCTACATTTATACACATACATATGCATGCAAATAGGTGTTGTGTAATTAGATATGTTTGTAGTGTATGCTCGTGTACATGGATGTAGTTATATATTTAAGTATGTTGGCCTATGTATGCATGCGTATGACTGCATCTAGGTATGTTAATATATATATATGTATGTATGTATTTGTGCAAATATTTCATTACCAAAAAAAAAAAATAACTGTTTTTTTAAAATTATAGATTTAGACAAATTAATTTAGAATTTGGAATGTGAAAAATGTATATATTACAAGTTTAATGCAATATAATGAAGGAAATGTAAGGAAAAAATAACTATATATATTCTTTATAATGGATATTAGCGCATATATTTTTTAAACTTTATTAATTTAAGCACATGAAACTTTTTCCATGGATAATAAAAATATTTTAATTTTCTTATAAAATAAAACATTTAAACGTTTTTAACAACTGAAATAGGATATATATGAAGGAAGTAAAATTGTTAAACTTTAGAAGTTGTAATTTGATTTAGCAATCCATTTAGAATAACATATCCCTTCATACACATTCTTTATAATATAATTTATTATATTTTATGACTTACATATTTTCACAACTTGAAAATGAAAAATGAAAATGAAAATTTCTCACAACTTGAAAAGGAATAAAAAGTATGTAGAACTCAAAAATTATTTATAAAAAGTAGGATAATTTAATTAAATTTATATAAATAATTTAATTATTCACAATATCAGTCTTGATTCACAAATAAAATATTTTAACAAATCTATAATTAATTCCTTATAAATTAGCTAGCTAATAATACTTCAATGTTTAATATCAAAGTTCAAATTAAATAAAATATAATACAAAGACACCCTATTTACATTGCAGACTTTTTTTCACTTGCTTTATCATATTCTTTTGCAAACAGCGTTTTTGCTTTTCAAAAATATAAAGCAAAGCATTCAAAGTTCTTCCGAACTAATGCAGAACAAAATTAATTTATCTAAAGGTGTTTTGCGGTTGAATAAGTGCAGCAAACCAAATGATAAAAATGAATGTATCCCTCCTTTCGATAAAACATTTTACCATTCTTTAATTCTATTACGCTTTTTTTACAAAATTTTCCGTACCGTGCCTATAAAGATATTCGAAATTTGCATTCTACCATGATTGAAATGATTCTTTTCATCTCTTTTTGTTGTCAATTTCTTAATGCTGGTTCTCGTTCGAGAGGAAAATCTAAAGTTAAATAGATTCTTTCACGCATTGTTTATCTTAACTAATATTGGAAAATTTCTTTTGTATACGACCCACATGAATCTCGATTGTTTTATAATTTTTTTTTTTATATAATGAAGCAAAATAAGTGAAACGAAATGTAAGATTTTTTCTTCGCTAATTTTTTTGTTCATTTTATTTTTAAATATTACATTAATTCTCTGCTCCGTTCAGAAATTAAAATGGAACAGTTTTTTTCATTTTGAGTGAAGCCTTTTAAAAATTAATTAATTATTTTTTTTTTTTTTTTTGCATTTCAAATTCTCCTCATTGAAAATTTGTGTTTAATTTATATATACATTTATGAAAACTCATAAACATGTGTACATCTGAATATGTATGCCTGTATGAGAAACAATGGCGCGGAATAAACTTCAGTTTAGCTTTATCTGTATTCAAAAAATAAAATTATTATTGTATACTCAGTGACAAAAGTATATCTACTATACAAACATGTACACTGCAAAGTATATATCTGAATTTATATCTACACCAATGCACAGAAATATGTAATCATTCATGTACCGATGATGGTACACATATACACATGAATACATTTATAACATGAATACATTTATATGAATACATTTATGTATTCATTATTTACACATGAATACATTTATAATCTACATTTATACACATACATATACATGCAAATAGGTGTTGTGTAATTAGATATGTTTGTAGTGTATGCTCGTGTACATGGATGTAGTTATATATTTAAGTATGTTGGCCTATGTATGCATGCGTATGACTGCATCTAGGTATGTTAATATATATATATGTATGTATGTATTTGTGCAAATATTTCATTACCAAAAAAAAAAATAACTGTTTTTTTAAAATTATAGATTTAGACAAATTAATTTAGAATTTGGAATGTGAAAAATGTATATATTACAAGTTTAATGCAATATAATAAAGGAAATGTAAGGAAAAAATAACTATATATATTCTTTATAATGGATATTAGCGCATATATTTTTTAAACTTTATTAATTTAAGCACATAAAACTTTTTCCATGGATAATAAAAATATTTTAATTTTCTTATAAAATAAAACATTTAAACGTTTTTAACAACTGAAATAGGATATATATGAAGGAAGTAAAATTGTTAAACTTTAGAAGTTGTAATTTGATTTAGCAATCCATTTAGAATAACATATCCCTTCATACACATTCTTTATAATATAATTTATTATATTTTATTACTTACATATTTTCACAACTTGAAAATGAAAAATGAAAATGAAAATTTCTCACAACTTGAAAAGGAATAAAAAGTATGTAGAACTCAAAATTATTTATAAAAAGTAGGATAATTTAATTAAATTTATATAAATAATTTAATTATTCACAATATCAGTCTTGATTCACAAAAATAAAATATTTTAACAAATCTATAATTAATTCCTTATAAAATTAGCTAGCTAATAATACTTCAATGTTTAATATCAAAGTTCAAATTAAATAAAATATAATACAAAGACACCCTATTTACATTGCAGACTTTTTTCACTTGCTTTATCATATTCTTTTGCAAACAGCGTTTTGCTTTTCAAAAATATAAAGCAAAGCATTCAAAGTTCTTCCGGAACTAATGCAGAACAAAATTAATTTATCTAAAGGTGTTTTGCGGTTGAATAAGTGCAGCAAACCAAATGATAAAAATGAATGTATCCCTCCTTTCGATAAAACATTTTACCATTCTTTAATTCTATTACGCTTTTTTTACAAAATTTTCCGTACCGTGCCTATAAAGATATTCGAAATTTGCATTCTACCATGATTGAAATGATTCTTTTCATCTCTTTTTGTTATCAATTTCTTAATGCTGGTTCTCGTTCGAGAGGAAAATCTAAAGTTAAATAGATTCTTTCACGCATTGTTTATCTTAACTGATATTGGAAAATTTCTTTTGTATACCCACATGAATCTTTATTAGGTTTATAATGAAGCAAATAAATGACACGGAATGAGGGATTCTTCCTTCACTAATATTGTTTTTCCATTTTATTTTTAAATATTGCGTTAATTCTCTGTTCCGTTAAGAAATCGAAAATAGAATAGTTTTTGCATTCCGAGTAAACCCTTCTAAAAATTAAATTAAACTTTTTTGCATTTAAAATTCATCCCTTTTAAAATTTGAGTTTAATTTATATGTAAATATATATGTAATTTGATGAAGTTATATAAACATGTCACATCTGAATATGTATGCCTGAATGAGAAACAATGGTGTAAAATAAGCTTTAGTTAATTTTTATTTGTATAAGAGTAAAATTATGT